>JAKSXO010000006.1:61151436-61699765 GCA_024509115.1 Crotalus helleri
GGGGCATAGGATAAGAGGCAAATTGTTTCATTGTAATGGTTAGCAGACACGAAGGTGAATAAACAAAAGGTTACTTTGTAGTGAATAAAGGAAGTGAAAGTAATAAACCCGCATGCATATCTCCCCTCCCCCTTGGGAGGATCCAGGGAAGGGTAAGAATTGGTTTTAGATCAGAGAAGATAGATAGAAAGGAAATATAACTGGATTCTGACAATAATAGAGCAATAGTGCCCGTGCTGCAAATTTTAAGCCTTTTGCTGAAGTTTTATGTATGTTCCAATTCCACAGTAAAAATTAGAACTCTCAGAAAATTCTTTTTACTACTAGTTAGTGAATTTTTACAGTTTGCATAAGATAATGCCAAATAAATTATTTGGGGGTTTAAACCAGCAGCTGGACAGTCTGATACAGATTATTATATTAAATGAATAGCCTTACTTGCATAAAACTGGAAGCTTGACATTCATTTTATTATATTCCAATATTATTCCATTCATATATTTTTCTTTTTTACTATTTACAGTATGTTAACTTGTATTACAATTAATACAATAGGTAAAATTCAAGATATTTATCTTCTAGAATATTGATGATGATCATCATCATTAAAATATTAAAATATTGGGTTTCCTTTATTAAATTACAACAAAAGATAAAATAGAAAAAGACAGAAAAAAGTAATTAAAAGGGGAACGATAGGAGAGAGAAAAATGCAAGGAATAAAAAGGAGAAAAAAGAAAAAGGATAACTTCCACATTTTTCTGATTCAGTTCCAGTTAAAAAATACTTTAATCTTTTGCTCTAAAATTCAATAATACACAGTATTTTTATAACTATAAACTGTTCTAATTGTTAGATACCATTGACTTCACCATCCATATTTGCATTGTGGGAATCTATATATCCTTCCATTTCTGTGCATATAAAGCTGGGATGGGCGCCGCGCATGCACGGCACGTTCGTGTGATGGGGGTCGCCATCACACGAACGTTGAGAAACGCTGCTCTACATTTACAGTTATGATAATTTACAAATGCTAATGGATGACACCTTTTCAAATGTTGGGTGCCTACAAATATTTCAAGTGGGAGTGATGAAATCTGAATTTTCCATCAGTTCCAATTATATTTTGCATAAATGCAGCAATTCTGAAAGGGCTTGTAGAAATAATGCCTGTGAAGTAAAAAGAAGTTTTAAACAATCATACTTGAGAACTTAATAATAAAAATGATAAGTTAGGACTTAGAAAGTTATATACTGTGGAATTCAAACTGTTCCAAGTGAATTCCTTTCAGCAAATCAAAGCAAATCTGAAGCTTGTGAATTTGACAGCTTTCTGAATTACAGGGCCACCTGCAGACATGGCTCATTTTCATTCCCAAAATCTGATAACAAGATAAAAGTGTAAATGGGGTTTGCATGATAGGAAGCCAGATGCTTTTATACATCTTTTCCCCACCCTCTGCAAAAAAACCAAAAACTTTAGTTTGTTACTGTGGGATCTTTGAAGTCTGAGTACCCAAAGTAAAAAAGCTAGTTTCATCTACATTCCTGCTCAAAATCTTGTCCTGTTAAATTAACTGTACAGTTCTTTGCAGAATTGCTATTTTGTGTATTATTGAAGAGGATAAAGAATCAAATAAATTTATGAATTATTATTCTTATCTAGTTTTACATTCATGCTGTCAGTAGGTGTTTTCCATGCTTTTAAAGACTGGGAGCAGGTTACGATTAGCAATATAAAATGAAAACATCAATAACATTATCAGTCAATAGCATCACTATAATAAGAAGATGATGTCACCAAGCAGGCAGCAAAATGATCAAGACTCCCCAAATAGCTTATGGCTTTTCAAAAATATAATACCTGGGGTTTTGATGTTCCAAGGCAGAAGGCCCCCCACTAAGAAATTTGAGTACAGAGCCCCGTTAGATGATTTCCTTCAGATGACAGCCAGTGCAGACTCCATTGTTAACTGGTGTTACATCAGCTACTGTGTGCTGAATCAGTAGATTTCCATATAATTTTCAAGGGCTGACTGATATAAAACAAACTGTAGCAGTCTAGCCATTAGATGACAAGATCAAAACCTAGAGAAAAGTTTTCTTTTTCATAAATAGTCACAATTGGTATACAACATGTTACTATGCAAAGGTCATAGTCTCTATCTGCTATTCATGCAGAATTTGTGAGTCCATGGGGATATCCAGATGTTTCATTAAAGTTCATTTAATGTCCAAGATGAACTATCTTTGGAAATAGTTGCTATGCTTACTATATGGAATTAAGTCTATGTTGTTTCTCTCTCTCTGGTCCTAACATTCTCCAGCATGTAAAGGAATGTAGAATCCACAAATGAGTTGATTTAGTCTTCTAGCCCAATCAGACCAACAATCAAAGTTGCCACGCCTCCGCAGGGTCTGACCATGCCCCAGTTTCGTTTGGTCTCAGCCCTGAAGAGACGTGAGAATTTGGCTCCCAATTTAGATTCAGAAAGGTAGTTATTGCCATTTGTGGATTCTCTACCCTTTTTTTCCTTCTTTGGGGGGGGGATTGGTTCAGCTCTGGGCTCAGTACTGCACCATTTCTTCTCTCTTTAATCAATCCCCTTCTCCATTGAGTTTCTCAGAGGCAGACAGCTCATTACAGACAGCTGCCTCCTCATTACAATCCACCCCCCCACCCCCTCCCAGGATCTTCGCTGTGAATGCGAAGCTTTAAACTACTAGTTTTCGGCTGAAAACTCTCAATTCACCTTCCTGGGTTCATTACCAATTCAAACAAACTGTGGGCGCGATTTTGAGCCTCTAGAAGGCTCTATCCCAGTGGTTCTCAACCTGTGGGTCGGGACCCCATTTGGGGTCGAACGACTATTTCACGGGGGTTGCCAAACAAGGCTGTCCACCATTTTTCCCCTTTTCTTTGGCCACGCCCCTGGCACCCAGTGATGTATAAGTGGTTGGGGGTCACCACAACATGGGGAACTGTATTATGGGGTCGCGGCATTAGAAAGGTTGAGAACCACTGCTCTATCCTCACATTACTCAAGTACTTCCTTGTTACTGTTGATTGTCAGCTGTAAATTACCCAAAAAACCCACAGGTGAACTGTTTGACTAAAAGAACTTATTACCAGATTACTCACAGAAGAGGATCTTTTCTCTCAGCTTGTTTTATCTCTCATTAGATCGTCGTGGCCACCATTTTGGACTCCGCCCAATCGCACACATTAAATTGACTGCTTTGACCTAATTACAGCCTTTTCAGTCACAAAGCAACTTAATTATTTGGTGATTCTCCCTACGTGGGGGGGGGAAATAGGAGTTCTAATTACACTCTTTTAGATCTTCATTACCTCGTGCTTCAGCTGCTTAATAGGCGCCATCTTAGGTTACCTAGTAGACATAGGGAAAATACCTTGAGTCTCTCACTCCATTTTATCTGGTAATATTCCAGACTGTGTGACTTACCAGTACCTTTCAAATATCCAGTGCCAACAGATTGGACTGCTGCTTGCCTTGCCTGTTTTCCGCTGTCTGCATAGTGGTCGGCACTTACTGTCCTAGCCGTCACTAAGTGAGACACGAGGGTCAAAAAAATGAAAATTAATTAAAACAGAATTAAAATAAACAAGATATATATCTATATTCATTATAGACTTATCTTTAATTGACATTTGATACTTTTTTGGCCAAATTGTCTCTCTATTACAGTGGGCCTGAAAAATTGAATGGGGAGGACAGCTCCTGAGTGTAGCACGGCTTATATCGCGTAGTGACTCTGTGCTTAATGGCCGGACCTCACAGACCCTTGTGCAGGCCTGTATCACCCAGGTGGGCCGTGGCCTTCCTTTCTCCTGCAGACCAAGGGCCGATCCAGGGATCTCCTGATGAAAATCTGCCCTTTCTTCTCCTGCAGAACAGGACTGATCCAGAGATCTCCTGGTGAAAATCTGCCTTTTCTTCTACTGCAGTACAAGCCCGATCCAGGGATCTCCTGGTGAACACCTGTTGTTTCTTTCCTATTGTTTATTTCAATATGGCGGATAACTCCGTTTCACAGGCTTCCATCTCCAGTGGAAATGTAAAATGCAAGCCATCCAGTCAGGATACACCTGCAAGCCAAGGCCAAGGTCAAACGGACCTCTAAGGCCGATGACAAGCAAGCAGATAGCAGACATAGGGTGCTGGAGTGACAATTCTCCAAAGCCCAGTGACAGGCAGGAGAGACGCAGCTTATCCCCTCCCCTCCTCTTGCATTCACATCAGGGGAGCATCGGCCTTCCCCTTTTACATGGGGTTGGTCTCCTGAGCAGACCCTGGACCAGGATTCTTTGCTGGGGTATGAACGGGACCATCTGTCCCTCTTTGACTGAGAATTGAGATTACAGGTCCAAGATTCAATTCCAGCTGCTGAACCAGGACCTTCCTCAGTGTCTTGTGGGTCTCAGGGGGAGGTTACTACAGTCGTCCCTCCCCCAATCCCGTCAGCATCTTTCACGCCGATGGCGGAGGGTCTTCGGGGCTCCGAACATCCTTCATTTACTGTCCAGCTCCAACCATGATCTCACAGGTGGTGGCTCAGGCGATGGCAGCTTCAGGGAGGGCCATTCCGGTCCAAGGACCATCAAACCCCCCTACGCCCATAGAAACTATACATCCCAGGGAGTATGTGATCTCAGATCACGGTTCTCCACCTCAATCTGAAGGGAGCAAGATATCGGATTATTCCGCACAGATTCCGGAAGAAGGCATGTGGTCAGACAGGGAAGACATTCAGGTGGAGGCCACTCCTATGGTAGGGGTGTTTAATCCAAATTCCTTCTATTCTCTTTTACAAAAGGCCTACAAAATTGAACCGGTGAAACCACAGACGACTGATCAGGACTCTGGACAGAGTCCTTACCCACTGTTTCTGGAACCAGTCAAGAAGAACCTACAGGTACCTTTTCCCCCCATGTTTCTCAAATCCATTCAGGATCAGTGGGGATCTCCTGGAAGTTTCTCTGCTCTTGGGGGATTAGATCGTAAGCTCTTAGATACGGTCCCTTCCCTCAACGATGTCCTCGAAGTTCTGGATGTAGACGAGGCTCTCACCCCCATACTGTCAGACACCAAAATCCCAGAAGATATGTCGGAGGACCTTAAGGCTGAGGAGAAGAAGTCTGAGATTTCCCTCAAAAGCACCCATCAGGCATCGGCTTGGGCTATAAGAGCCTCAACATCTAACTCCTTCTTCACCAGAATCGCATTAATCAGGGAATTACAGGCCAGAATATCCCCAGACGAAGTAAGGGTTCACCAGGATGTCACTAAACTAAGGGCCGCATGGCGGATGTGTCTCTGCAGTCGGCCAAATATTCGGCTCAGGCCATAGCTTCCAATGTGGCCGCATGCCGGTTGTACTGGCTAAAAAATTGGAAGGCCGATACCAGGCACAAATGGAGAGTAGCTGCAGCACCATATCAAAAGGGTCGCCTTTTTGGAGAGGCTCTCACTCCTTACCTGACTGAAAACAAAGAAAAGTTGAAGGTACTAGCTCATATTGTCAAAAAAACGGGCAGACGTTTTTCTCCATACAACCGGCGTCCGTCGTTTAAGTCTGGCTCAGACCGAACTACCTGGAGCGGGTATCGGCCCTTTCAAGCAGGGCTGGACCGCTCATCAGACTGGTCCGACTACAAAGACAAGCCAAAGCCACAATTACAGGCTAAGTGGCCCTTTCGCAGCAGAGGAGGTCGTCCTTTCCAAAAGTCAAACTGACTTGACGTGGATTCCCCCCATTGGCGGAAGACTGGCACTATACTTCCACAAATGGGAAAGCGCCACCACGGACAATTGGGTTCTAACCACTATCAGAGACGGACTGTCTCTGGAGTTCCTCACACTCCCCCCTCAGCACTTCATCTCCTGCCCCATCCCGAAATCCCGTGAAACAAGGTCTCATGGAGGAGGCTATTCGTCATCGGTTAAGCATAGAGGCAATAGAACAGGTACCCCCAGATCAATGGGGACTAGGTTTCTACTCCATCCTATTTGTGGTACCAAAGGCCTCGGGAGAATGGAGGGCGATCCTAGACCTCAAGGCTCTAAATCAGTACCTAATTTACCAAAAATTCAAGATGCAAACTCTTCATTCTATTGTGGGCAGCATTCGGCCAGGGGACTTTCTTACATCCATAGATCTGACAGAAGCTTACCTGCACGTTCCCATACATCCAAATCACAGGCATTTTCTCAGATTCAGGTATTCCAACCATCCAATGGCCCTGCCATTCGGCCTATCGTCAGCTCCAAGGGTTTTCACCAAAATCCTGACGGTTCTCGCCGCACAGCTCAGGTTGGTACCAGTCCGTGTTCAGTGCTACTTGGACGATATCCTAATCCAGTCATCCTCGGCACTGAACGCCCGATCAGATGTGGCACTGATGATCAAGACACTCCAGGATCATGGATTTATGATCAACTTCCCAAAGAGCCATCTGATCCCAGCAAACCGTTTGCTCCACGTAGGCGCAATAATAGACACCAACCAGTGACGAGTTTTCCTGTCTCAGGAGCGTCAGCTCAGCATATGTACGATGGTCACCATGGTGCGCAAGGAAAAATGTGTAACCCTGCTCCTACTGTCACAGCTGTTAGGGAAACTGATCTCATGTATTGCCATAGTGCCCTGGGCCAAGCTTCATATGAGACAACTGCAGTGGTTTCTACTCCCTTACCAGAAACGGGGTGTAGCATGTTTTCCACAGAGGGTGCGAGTCCCACCACAGACACTCACATCCCTCATCTGGTGGTTGTCCCCAGCATTGTCCAAAGGATCCCTGTTTAGAGAACCGAATCGGGTAACCTTGACCACAGACGCCAGTCTGTTTGGATGGGGGGCACATCTGCAATCCCAATTCGCCCAGGGGCGGTGGTCCCAACGGGATCTCAAGAAAAATATCAATTGGTTAGAGCTCAGAGTCATACACCTAGCAAGAAGTTGGCGGGACGCCACGTGCTGGTTCTGACAGACAACATGGCGGCAAAGGCCCATGTCAACAGGCAGGGCAGCACTCAATCGGGGATTCTAATGTCCGAGGCCCAGTGTCTGGGGTCATGGGTGGAACAGAATCTGTTGTCCCTAAAGGCAGAACACATCTCAGAGGTGGAAAACGAGCAGGCGGATTTTCTGAGTTGATCTACAATAGATCATTCGGAGTGGCGTCTACATTCCCGTCTCTTTCAGGAGATAACTCACCGTTTTGGTCGGCCCAAAGTCGACCTGTTTGCATCCCCGACGAACGCCCAGCTTCCCTGGTTTCTATCTCGGTACTTATCCCAGGGTTCGGAGGGAGCAGACGCCCTCCGCAGCCCTTGGCTGGCGGGCCTTCTATATGCATTTCCATCCCTTCCCTTGATCCTGGCCGTCATCAGGAAGCTGTTACAGGAACGGGCGGAGCTAATTCTTGTGGCCCCATATTGGTCGAGGTGTCCATGGTTCGCGGATCTCGTGAACCTTGCCGTAGCCCCCCGTTGGCAAATCCCTCCAGAGAGGATAATTCTAACGCAGAGGGCCATACGCCACCTGGACTGGCAGTGGCTACAACTAGCCGCCTGGCATCTGAGTGCCAGTTCCTTATGTGTGGATCTTACACTTCAAGGATGATAGCTATGATCCAAGCTTCCAGACAGCCAGCGACGAACCGGATCTATGATGCCACTTGGAAGAACTTCTGTGATTGGTGTACCTATAAGGGTTTGTCTATATCTTCTGTCACTATTCCAGTGATTCTTGAATACCTCATGGATGGAGTGGATAAGGGCTTAGTGCCCAACACCTTGCGTAGACAGGTGGCCACTCTTTCCATGGTGTTTATCTGTGCCAATGCCACTCCATTGTCCCATCATCCCAGGGTCTGGTCCTTTATGAAAGGAGTCTCCAACACCAGACCTCCGGTAGTACACAGGTATCCATCTTGGGAACTACCTCGGGTTCTTCAGGCACTCACTAGGTCTCCCTTTGAACCTATAAGGTCTTGTCCTCTTCACATTTTGTCCCACAAGGTGGCCTTCCTAGTAGTCATCACGTCGGCGAGGCGCGTGTCAGAGCTGGCTGCTCTTTCAGTTAGGGAAGACCTGTGTACCTTCTATCAGGACAGAGTGGTGATGAGGTTAGATCCCTCATTCATTCCCAAGGTTTCACCGGGCTCAGGACATTGTACTACCCAACTTTTGTCCCAATCCTTCTCACACACTAGAAAAGCAGTGGCATTACCTAGATGTACGTAGGGCATTGCGTCATTACATTAAGATGACAGCTTCCTTTCGCAAATTGGAGGCATTGTTTGTCTCTTTCCACTCAGCTTCCAAGGGACAGAAGGTTTCCTCCTCTACTATAGCCAGGTGGATCAAGGCCTGTATCTCTCAAACTTACCAGGCTTACTGTTTACCTGTCCCAAGCCGCCTGACAGCACACTCTACTCATAGCGCTTCCACGTCGGCAGCGTGGCAGATTCAGGCATCCATAGAGGATATCTGTAAGGCGGCTACGTGGTCGTCCCCTTCACCATTCATTCGCCACTACAAACTTGACAAGTTTGCTTCCGCAGAGGCCGTTTTTGGCCGTCAAGTGGTCCATTTCAGCACCGACACTTAACCAACCTGCTTCCCACCTGTGGGATCATAGGGGCTTTGGTATGTCCCATTTGTGGATTCTACATTCCTTTACATGCTGGAGAAGGGGCGTTGTCTTACCTGAACGCCTTTTCTCAGCATGAGGAATGTAGAATCCACTCCTCCCTGATCATTACTAGCAGTTAGGTTAGTGTCAGCAGTTCGGAGCCATCACGTCACACAATCATTTGCTTCGCCCTTTCGAAACTGGGGCATGGTCAGACCCTGCAGAGGCATGGCAACTTTGATTGTTTGGTCTGATTGGGCTAGAAGACTAAATCAACCCATTTGTGGATTCTACATTCCTCATGCTGAGAAAAGGCATTCAGGTAAGACAATGCCCCATCTCTATGCACTGGATCAGAGCTTCCAAACGTTCTCTTGCCCATCCCATATTGATAATACCTCACTCCATCCAAACAGCTGTGTAGGGATAGTGTACCTGAAGAAGAATGGGAGCAGGAGGAAGTTGGCAGTAGCACTGTGGCTTCCGAGGCAGGAGATAGCACATTCTAGAGATGAGTCCAAGACAAGATACTGTGCAGTTGTGAACTGGATGGGGAGGGAAGAATAATTTATGGTAGTTGTACCCTGACTCCCAAAGTATGTATACATACGTGCGTACGTACGTACGTACATACATACATATATACATACATAAATACATACATACATATTCTGGGAGATAGGGTGCAACTACCATAAAATTATTCTGCCTAATAGAAATATTAGGCAAGATTCAGGAATCAAAGGAATGGAGCTAAAAGATGAAAAATACAAACTACAAGCATTCGTGGATGACTTGGTTTTTATATTAGAAGAGCTGCTTGAGACAAGCCTCAAGCTTCTGAAAAAGATAGAACAATTTGGAGAATGGCAGGACTGAAAATAAATAGAGAAAAGACCAAGGTGAAACCAAAAACCTTACAGATAAAGAAAAAAAATCAATTGTCAGAAAAAACATATTTTCAAATAGTTAAGAAAGTTAAATACTTGAGGATACACTTAACAGCAAGATGTGCAATAATAAAAGAAGACAACTATGTAAAATTATTAAAACAAATAAAACTAAACTTGGAAAAATCTACAACTTTCAGTGTTAGGGAGAATAGCAATGGTGAAGATGAATATTTTACCAAAATTACTCTTTTTATTTCAAACAATATCTATAAAATTTGGGGGGGGGAATCTTTTTTTTTTGTAAAAAAAATGTTATTTTCAATTTTACATTACATTCATAAAAATACTTCATATAAAGAGTAAAATAAGTTTACACACACAACTTTCGGTATTGCTCACCCATTTCCCCCCCAAACCGCATCCACCCTCTAACCTCTCACTTCCCTCTTTCCCTCTTCTTCCTCACTCTCCCCCTCTCCTCCTTCTCCTCAACCTTCGTACTTACTTCTCCCCTTTCTCCTATCTTCTCACTTTGGATGCAGTCCAGGGGAAATGCCCGAGCAATTCCTCTCTCAAAATTAAAACATCAATATTATATACAATAAAACTATTTCTACTTATCTGAGCTATTAAACCTCCAACCCATCCTCCCCCCACCCCCCTCCCCCCCGACTTCCCAGAGCCAAGTACAGGGTTATAAAAACATATTAAACATAATCTATTTAAGTTTACTAATTATACAATAACCAAAATCATACTAACCCTTAACTCTCTTCAAACTTTAACATCATAATTTTATAAACAAATCCATTACTCATAAAATAAATGAAACTTTGTAGTTCCATATTTCTTCTGAACATATTCTATCCATCTTCTCCATACAATAACATATCTCTCTAAATTAGAAACCTTAAATACCCATTCTTCTAAAGAAGACAGAGAGTCTTTCTTCCAATATTGACCCACCAATAATCTTGCTGCTGTTATTAAATTCAACATTAAAATAGTTTCTTTAGCATCAAAATCCACAAAAATACCCAAAAGAAATAACTGGGGAGTAAACTTAATCTTCCTTTTAAAAACCTTTTGAATGTTCCACCAAATCATAATCCAAAAGGCTTTAATATTTTTACAGGTCCACCAAACATGAAAATAGGTTGCATCCAAGCAACCACATCTCCAACATTTAGGTTGCAGGTTCGGGTACATACAAGACAACTTTTTAGGATCCAGATGCCATGTATAAAACATTTTATAAAAATTTTCCCTCAGATTTTGAGCCTGCGTAAATTTAAAATTTCTAATCCAAATTACCTCCCATAAATCCAATGAAATCGGTTCCTGAATATTCTGGGCCCATTTAATCATACAATCGTTTACTAACTCTGTTTCTGAATCCAATTTTATTAACTCATTGTAAATTCTTTTAATATGAGCATATTTCTGATCTTTAATCTGAATTACCAAATTTTCATCTGCTAAAGTAATTCCCACTTTCTTATCTAAGGCCCACCTCTCCACTATTTGCAAATATTGAAACCATGATTGTAAAATATTTTCTTGCCTTAACACATCTGAAGACTTTAGTTGCCAATCAGTACCCGACCAAATAAGTAATTCTTTATAAGAAATATTATCAAAATTCACACCCTTAGAAACCACCTGAATTGCTTGTCCAGGAATCCCCCAAATAGGTATTTTATAATTTAACTTATAATAATACTTCTTCCAGACTCGAAGTAAAGCATTTCGTAAAATGTGTGACTTAAAAACCAGATCTAATGTAAGGACCCACCCCACTTTGCATCTTAAGAAGACAGAACTCTTGGAATAATTCTTCCAACAGGCATCCTTTATTAAGAGAAAATGGTTGCAGACGTTCTAGACAGGACTTGGGGTCCAAGCTCTCCCATTCAAGGTTTTAAGGGGTTTCCCACTAGCCCCACCCAATCACCTCCTACTTCCAGCCACAGTCTCAGGCATTACATTCCCACCCCTTTTTCCTTACTGCCGGCTGGATGGAGACTTCAGAGAAAACTACATGAAAGGTAATAGCCCCTTTTGTTATGATTAGGCCTTTTTGGTGCTATCCACATTCAGTCTCTTTGAAGTATACTGAAGGAAGTGAGAGCCATAAAGCCCCTTTGTTCACCCCCTTCCCTTCATTGTATGACAGAATCCAGAGAAGGCAGAAATGGGGTTTTCTATAATTGATAACTAGAGATGAAATATAATTGGATTTTGACATCTACTTTCTTATCAAAAATTAAATATGCATGCCAACCATATAATAAATCCCAACCTTCAAGAGGAAGAATATTTTTATTTGTTAAATTAAGCCAATCACTTACTAAATTACATAATATAATTTCAAATTAGGTCCTTTAAGTCCACCTCTTTCTCGAGCGTCTTGTAAGATCTTAAACCCTTGATTTCTTCCCACCCCAGATAAATTTATTGATACCCTTCTGCCACTCATCCAAATTAGCATCCTTTTTTAAGGGGGGAAATCTTTGATGAACTAAATACATTGATCTTGAAATTTATTTGGCAAGGAAAAAAGCCAGAATTAGATTGAAAATGCTACCAGAAGCGAAAGGAAATGGAGGATTTGGGCTGCTAGATTGGACTTTATAATATCAAGCATCTGTATTAACATAGTTAAAAGAATGGATAACCCTTAGACATAAATGATTACTGTACCTAGAAGGGCATGACCTACAACTTGGATGACATGCCTTCCTATGGTATGGGAAGAATAAAATACATAGATACTTTCAAAACCACTATATAAGAAACACACCTCTTCTAGAATGGGAAATGATAAAAGTGAAAATTTATATACCTGGATGGCTTTCAACAATGGAAACGCTTGTTCACCCAAACCTAGTTAACTATGAGAAAAGTTTGACTTATAAAGACATTTTGAATATTGAAGGGAAACTAAAATCTAGACAAGAACTGGAAGAACAGGGCATTGATCTATCATGGTGGCCATACCTGCAAATTCAAACGAGATATGAAAAAGATGCTAAAACATCTGGATTTTATAAAGAACAAACAGAATTTGATCAGATACTATTGACATCAGATGAAAAATTGATTAAGAAACTGTATAAATATATGTTAAGTTTAAAGATGGAAGAGGAACAAGTTAAAGAAACGATAATATGGGCAAAAACTTTGGGCATAACATAGTTAGAAAATTGGCAAAGCCTTTGGGAAAGAAACTCTAAAATAACAAAGGCGGTGGCTTACAAAGAAAACCTACATACCTATGAGGTTAGCAAAAATGTTTGAAAATGTGTCTATCAGTTATTGGAAATGTAGACAAAAACCAGGCACATACTATCAACTTTGGTGGACATGCCCAAAAGATTTTGGTCAAGAATACATGTATGGTTAGAGAAAACATGAATATTTTAAGCCAGAATTATTTTTGTTAGGCATAATTGTAGGAAATTATGAGAAAGAATGTCTCTATATTTAATGTTACATTTACTAACTGCAGTGAGACTTGTATTTGCTCAATATTGGAAAGATGAAGAATTACTAGCAGAAGAAAAGATAATCAAGAAAGATTTGGTGCAGAAATAGACAGACTTACATTGAAAATATACAGCATCCAAAAATCTTTTGCCACAATTAGATTGGTCAACCACACATACTGCAAAAGAAAAAAAAAGATATAAATTTGTGTTAGACTGCACAATATTCTACTGAAATATTCTACTCCACTATTCTGTTTGAAGTTGAGTTGATTAAATCATCCCTTTGAGCAAAATCTGCAGACTTGATTGTCAAATCAGTTCTCTGTTTTGAAGTAGCTCATGTATAAGAGATATTGTGAAGCTTAGCAAAGTCCATATACAAATGTCAAAAACATTACAGGTTTTTTAAAAATAAAAAATAAAAAAGTTAATGTTGCCAGATAACAATTGCTATCAACATGTATCTATATTAGGAAGAGAAAGTACATAGATGGATTCAGTGAAAATTGGAGTCAATTATTTCAATGTGCTGTACATTTCAGAAATAATTTCACCTCCTAGATATTCACATTGGATTTTTTATACAATGAACATTGAATATGAGAGGAAATATAGCTATCATTTGGCAAGAGGACTGCAATCATATTTTGTTGTCATTGTTCTAAGCAAACTGAACATGCTTTCTCTTAATCAGTATGTCTTCTTGATATCATGTAAATATTCCTTTTGCTTTGTCAACTTTTGTTTTTGGGTGTATTTTAATTTTCCCTTTTGCACCTGCAGGTCTGTTCCAAAAAGCAATCATTCAAAGTGGAACATCCCTGTCTAGCTGGGCAGTGAATTACCAGCCTGCCAAGTACACTGCAATTTTGGCAGAAAAAGTGGGATGCAACACTTTGGACACTACAGACTTAGTTGAATGCTTTCGGAATAAGAACTACAAAGAACTCATTCAGCAAACAATCACGCCAGCTACATACCACATTGCCTTTGGGCCTGTGATTGATGGGGATGTAATTCCAGATGATCCACAGATTCTAATGGAACAGGGAGAATTTCTGAACTATGATATAATGCTTGGTGTAAACCAAGGTGGGCACCTCCAACAGAGAGGAAAAGGAAGAAGATACATTGAATAGCTTTTTCTCTGTGCTACTGGGAGATGGAAGAACGACCAGAGAGAACCACTGTTTCTCCACCATATTGCAGAAGAAGCTAGGGCATGGAATTTGTTTCCTCTACTACCTGCTCTGAGAACAAAGGATTGGATTCTTGTTCAGTAGAGGTAGACGGCTTGGGGTCCTGTTCAGGAGCAAGATTGGCCGTGGTACAGGCCTTCATGAGTAAAGACCTAAACAGAGAAAGGTCAAAGAGACCAGATGACAGTGCCAGTTCCTTATTTTCTACCTCTGCTATTCCTTATTTTCTACCTCTGCTATTCCTTATTTTCTACCTCTGCTATTCCAGGTGATAGGGCAGAGACTCTGAAGGTGGAGGAGAAGAGATTTGAGTTCTCTCTCTGCAGGGCTCACCAGGCCTCAACATGGGCGATCAAGGCGGCAACATCATCGTCATTTTTCGCCAGGTCATCTATTATGTGGATCCACGAGCTTCAGGCTAGCTTACCACCTGACCAGGTACGAGCGCACCAGACATTGGGCAAGCTGGTAGCTGCAGCTGAATACGTGGTGGACGCGTCACTTCACTCGGCCAGGTATTCCGCGAGATCCATTCTGCAGACTGCTGTGGTTAAGACAGTGGCGGGCCGACCTGAAGTCCAAGTGGAGTTTATCCACCGCACAATATAGTGGAACACATCTGTTTGGACCAGTTCTAGAACCTTACCTCATAGAGGGAAAGGACAAGCGCAAGGTTCTTGCACACCCCTCTAAGAGGTCGGACAGAAAGCCACAACAGGACTTCCGTAGGCAGTCCTTTCGCATAGGAGGTATATGGGACTGGAGGCAGCCCTTTCGGGGTGGGCAGTCTTGGGATTGGGCCAGAGGCTCTCGTTCCTTCACTCCTAGACAGGATCAACAGCAGGACTGCCAGAACCCTGGAGCCAAGGGTCAATACCAATCAAAACGTCCCTTCTGGGGTTCGGGGGGTCACCCATTCAGGTGTAACAAGTGACGCCAGGGAGGATTTCCCTATAGGTGGTCGCCTGTCGTGATTCAGCAACATTTGGGAGACCACCACCTCCGACTCTTGGGTGATAGACACCATAAGACATGGTCTCACCCTGGAGTTCCTTTCCAATCCTCCAGAACGTTTCCTGCAATGTCCCATTTCAAAAACCCCATCAAGGCTGGTCTGGTATCTACGGCCATCTCCCACCTATTAGAAATAGAGGCCATAGAAAGGGTACCTATGGAACAGAGAGGAAAGGGGTTTTACTCCATTCTGTTTGTGGTGCCAAAGGCCTCGGGGGGATGGCAGGCAATATTAGACTTAAAAGGTCTCAACTACTTCCTGACCTATGAGAGGTTCAAGATGCAATCCCTCAAGTCCATCTTAGCCAGCATAAGGAAAGGGGATCTTCTTTCATCTATAGACCTGATGGAAGCTTACCTTCACATTCAGATCTGTCCAGAACACCGCAGGTTCCTACAGTTTTGCTACGCGCACCAGCACTTCCAATATAGGGCTCTCCCGTTTGGCCTCTCTTCAGCCCCATGGGTATTCACAAAAATCCTAGCGGTATTGGCTGCCCATCTGAAGTTGATTCCGGTGCGCGTACAATGCTATCTGGACGATATACTTATCCAATCCAGTTCCTCCCAGTTGGCTCAGTCAGACCTGGCAATTATAATCAGGACACTTCAGGATCATGGATTTTCCATAAACTTCAAAAAGAGTCATATAAACCCGTCCACTCGCCTCCTTCACCTAGGGGTGATAATAGACTCGACCCTATGTAGGGTATTTCTCTCTCTGGACCACTGAAACAGCATCAGGACTCTCGTCCCCAGGATTTGGAAAGAGAAGGTAGTTCCCCTGGTCCAACTGTCCCAACTGTTGGGAAATATGGTTTCTTGTCTAGGGATCATTCCATGGGCCAGGCTACATTCCAGGAACCTTCAGTGGTTCCTCCTCCCATTTCAGAAACGGCGCATGAGTTCGTCCACAAGGAAGGTGAGGGTTCCACATCAGGTACTACCATCCCTTCTGTGATGGACCTCATCGGCCATGGCCAAGGGGTCCCTCTTCTTGACCACAGACGCCAGCCTGTTTGGATGGGGCACCCACATGCAGACTCATCTAGCACAGGGTCAATGGTCGCATCAGAACTTGAAGCACAACATAAATTGGCTCAAGCTCAGAGCTGTCCATCTGGCTCTCCGTCACTTCTTTCCCTTAGTCAAGGGCAAACATATCCTACTACTGATGGACAACGTGGCAGCCAAGGCACAGGTCAACAAGCAGGGAGGGGCCTGATCCTGGTCCCTCATGTTAGAGGCTCAGAGTTTAGGGACCTGGGCTGAGTCCAATGTAGGTTCCATCAGGGCGGAACACATATCGAGGGAGGCAAATCGACAAGCAGACTCCCTGAGCAGGGTCACAGTCGACCACTCGGAGTGGCGCCTGGCTCCATCACTGTTCAGGGAGATTGTGGACAGATTCGATCTGCCACTCGTGGATCTATTTGCCTCACAGAAAAATTCCCAACTGCCCAGGTACTTCACCAGGTTCCCATCTCCGGGAGTGGAGGAAACAGATGCGCTTCACGACAAGTGGCCCTCTGGACTGCTGTATGCATTCCCTCCCCTCCCGTTGATACCGGCAACCATCCGCAAGCTCATTCAGGAGCAGGCAGTTGTCATATTCATTGCTCCACACTGGCTGAGTTGACTGTGGTTTGCCGACCTTGTGGATCTGTCTATTTCCCTGCCATGGAGGATTCCTCCAGATCACATCTCCCTCAGCCAGGGGACACTCCAGCACCCGGACCCGCAGTGGCTCCAGCTAGCCACCTGGCACTTGAGTGGGAGAACTTAGCCAGGCAATCCTATTCATCTGGGGTGATCTCGATGATCCAAGCCTCTAGGTGCCCCTCGACCAATAGGATCTATGACGCCACATGGAAGAACTTCAGCATGTGGTGTAGTAAGCATCACCTCAGTCCACTTTCAGTCACCATCCCTAATATTTTAGATTACCTCTTGGAGGGCATGGATAAGGGGCTCTCTTCGAGCACTCTCCGCAGACAGGTTGCGGCCTTATCAACGGTATTGACCTGGGACAATTTAGTTCCCTTAGCTCAACATCCGGCAGTCGCTGCCTTTCTCAAAGGGGCAACTAATGCCAGGCCGCCGGCTGTTCATCGTTATCCCTCTTGGGATCTATCAAAAGTACTACAGGCTCTAATGACTTCACCCTTCAAACCTCTTCGGTCTTGTTCCCTTCATTTTCTTTCTCTGAAGGTTGCCTTCTTAGTAGCGATTACATCAGCCAGATGTATTTCGGAGTTAGCCGCGCTCTCTGTTAGAAGTAACCTGTGTACCTTTCTCGATGGTAGAGTTGTCCTCAAATTGGACCCATCATTCATTCCGAAGGTTAATTCCTGGTTTCACAGGTCCCAGGATTTGGTCCTTCTGAATTTTTGTCCCAATCTGTCTCATAGTCTGGAGAGGCAGTGACACAAGCTAGATGTGCGCAGGGCTCTACACTATTACGTTAAACGGACGTCTGCCTTTTGTAAGTCGTAGGCACTGTTCGTTTCCTTCCAACCCTCTTCCATGGGTCAGAAGGTCTCTTCTTCGACCATTGGTAGGTGGATTAGAGCATGTATTGCCCGGGCCTATCTCTCCCAGTCTCTCCCAGTTCCTGCCCACATCACTGCCCACTCCACTCGCAGTGCCGCTACGACCACCGCCTGGTCTGCCCAGGCATCTGTCGAGGAAATCTGCAGGGCGGTGACTTGGTCCTCACCATCGTCCTTTATAAGGCATTATAAGATAGATAAATTTGCGGCGGTGGACGCTTCGTTCAGTAGGAGGGTCCTACAACAGGTAGTTTCTTCTGGCGGGACACAAGCCCAGACTCTTCCCCCCAGTAGGGACATGAGCGGCTTTGGTATGTCCCACCGGTGGATTCTACACTCATCATGCTGGAGAAGGGGCATTGTTTTACCTGAACGCCTTTTCTCAGCATGATGATGTAGAATCCACACCCACCCTTCAGGTCCGTCTAGGCATGTGTCATTATAGGAGGAGCCAATGCATCAGTCTTCGTCATATTTGCTTCACCAGCCCAGAAGGAGGCGTGGCTAAAGATTCTGACTTAGTCTCAACTGAGCAGGAAGGCTGAGATTACCCACCGGTGGATTCTACATCATCATGCTGAGAAAAGGCATTCAGTAAGACAATGCCCCTTTTCCAAATATAATATACAAACAAGGCTAGCTTAAAAGAACATGATGTAGATTTTGGGGAATTTGATCTCTCTATATGTAAAAGTATAAGGATTGATTATTTTGGCTTTTTTACAAATTATTCTGAATAGCTTTCAAGTCCTTGGACCTTATACAATTAAGTTTATCATATTTGACTAAAATAGACCTTATCCCACCAACCCAGTTTAAAAGAGGCAAGGCACTAAAGCAAATTTGCCATTTTTAGGTGTTATCAAGATTACAGCTCATATTTCTTGCCATCCAACTACATTTCCTTGGAAGAATTGCAATACAAAATATAATTCAATCATCAAGCACATTCGATTTCTGTGTATACTGTAGATATTGCTATGGCTGAGAGATATCTTTGTCACATTAAATTGTTTCATAAATAGCAACAATGTGATTAGTTTGTCTATTTCAGCCCTGTTTTCTCAGCATTGTATATTCCCATAACATTTAGGGCATATAATGTGTTACAAAGAAAAAAAAGGGAAAATTATTTAATCAATACTGCCACTGTGTTTTTTTTATATAATTAATTGGTTGCCTTTTTAAAAATAGAGATGAGGTAGAAGATGCAATAGAAGTAATTATATATATTTGTTTCTTCATCTAGGTATATGATTAATTTTAAATTTTATTTTTAGTTTCTTAAATGTGAAAGCTCACTATACATTTGTGAAGCATATGAAAGGAACATGATGCTACAATAGTCAGAGGAACTTATTGGTAAAGCTAACAGAAAACATTTTATATAACTATAGTCTTAATTAATAATGCAGTATTTCCCCCTCTAGATAGCAGTGATGATTGTTCTTTTGTTTCGGGTTCTGAAACTTTTTTTGTTCTCTCTTCTTGTCTTAGTATTGAATTTTAAGAAAGGTCCTTGCAGTAAGGGCCCATCAATCTTTCCAATGAACTTTTATGGCAAATCCATGCTTTCAGAACCGCAGCTCTACTGCAGTACAGAAAATGATATGCAGCAATATTGGACAGTTCAGAGAAAAACATAGTATCCTGATTCATTCAGGAACTTAGATTTCATAGGATTTAAGAAAGTCAGACTGGCATATCATCACAAAAAGCAAGCAATTGTTTCTGTTCCACAAAGAAACCAGGAGAGAACATATCCTTCTCTTTATTAAAAAGTGATATACTCCTCTTTCTTTCTTGACTCTTAAATCTCAACTGCATTCTTACATTTTGGATGGATGGAGAAATGGATGCATGGATGATTGGACAGATAGATTAATTCCACTGACCTCCAACCCTGGTAATTTTTCACATAAAAATCATAAATAACATAACATCACGTCACAACACATCACAACATAACATCAGAATTGGAAGGGACTTGTAGGTCATCTAATTCAACCCCCCACCCAAGCAGGAGACCCTACACCATTTCTGACAGATGACAGTCCAGTCTCTTCTTGAAAGCTTCCAGGGATTAAACTCCCACAACATCTGAAGGCAAACTGTTCCACTGATTGATTGTTCTCACTGTCAGAAAATTTCTCCTTATCTCTAGGTTGAATCTCTCCTTGATCAGCTTCCATCCGTTATTCCTTGTCGTTATTCCTTGTCGTCGAATGCCTTGCTGAAGTCTAAATATACTATACTGGTCTACTAATTTAGTTACTTGGTCAAAGAATGAAATAAGATTGGTTTGGCATGATCTGTTTTTAATAAACCCATGCTGGCTTCTAGTTATAACTTTATTTGTTTCTAAATATTCGCAGATCTATTTTTTGATTATCTTTTCCAGTATCTTCCCAGTATTGATGTTGAGCTAATTGGTCTGTAATTTCCTGGGTCTGTTTTTTTTTCTCTCCTTTTTTGAAGATGGGAACCACATCAGCCCATTTCCAATCCTTTGGTAGTTCCCTGTGCTCCATGATTTTTTAAATAGTACATGGTTCTGATATGACATCTGCCAGCTCCTTCAGAATTCTGGGATGTAATCCATCAGGTCCCAGTGAATTATATTCATCAAGATCAGACAGGGGTTCTCTTACCATTTTTTTCTTATTTTAACTTTTATTTCTAGTCTGTCTTTTTCAGTTATTTTTGGTAGCTTGGACTATAATTTCTTTTTGTGTGAAGACTGATGCAAAGAATGAGTTAAGCAGCTCTGCTTTCTCTCTGCTGCCTGTTACTTCCTTGCCATCTTCTCTCTTTAGTGGATTGTTTCCTTGATTTTTTTTTCTTGCTATTTATATTTCCTACATACATTTGTTAACCAGTTGGCAAAGAATCAATCTATTTTTTCTGCTTGGTTGTGTGGCCTGTGGTATATACCTATGGCAATGACATTCTTTTTTTCTTTTATATTGACCCATGTGAATTCTAGGAGATTTTGGTCTCGTGCATTTCTGTAGCAATATAGTGATCTTTTACATAGAGTGCAACTCCACCTCATCTTTTATGGAGTCTGTTTATTTTTAAAGCTTTATATTCTTCTATCAGTATGTTCCATCCCACCAAGCTTCAGTAATTCCAATTATATCATATCTACCTTCATGTATTAATAATTCTAATTCACCCTGTTTGTTCCCTAAACTTTGTGTATTTGTATATAGGCATTTGATATCTTTTTGTCTGACTCTGGGTATGCTTCCTATGTTTGATGTTTGAGTTTGTCTTCCTTCCTATCCCTCCTTACCTCATTATTTGATTTCTTTTCTAGGGGTTTTTGCTTGTAATTAGGTCCTGGAGATCCTAAAGATTGCTCCCCTCCCCCCTCAGTTTTAGTTGATAAGTTGAGCCAAGCGTTTTCCAAAAACATTCTTCCCAGTTTTTGTGATTTTGTTCCCTTGAGAACTGAATCTCATATCACCAACACTCACCTTTTTTTTTTTCTAGGGAGTTTTGGAGTGTCTATCACAGAAGCACTTGATGTTGCTACTATTTTAGAAACATTTGATGAGGCTTCTTTTCTAGGTGTCTCCATGTTTTCTTCCAGGGACAGTCTATGAAATCGATTGCTCAGCACCAGTGGGGCTGCATCAGTGTGGGTTGGGTTGGACAGGGGTTTTGTTCTAGGTTTGTTTGTTTTTTCTATGAGTGACATGTTTCCATATCTAAGGGATCAATTCTTTTAGAAGTTGTTTGATCATTATTATGTTCAATTTGGACACATTTTTCTTCAGGTTTGGAGTTTCTCATTTTGTGGGTTGAGTTTCAAAATGGTTAGAGTTTACTCTAGACCTTTTATTATTTCTTCTTTTTTTTTACATTCAATAGTATTTATTCAACAAACATGCTGTCTGAGTTTACATTCGCTAATACATATTTAATTCCTAATCCTTCATTCTTTCCTCTAGCCATTGATAAAATAAGTCCCAAGTTTGATAATATTTCGTTTCTTCTTTTTCTTTCAGCCTCAGAGTCAGTCTATCCATCTCTGCACATTCTAATATTTTTTAATTATTTCTTCATCTAGTGGTATTTTTTCATTTTTCCAATACTGCGCAAATATAATTCTTGCCGCTATAAAACATTTTATATAAATTTTCTTTATAAGAAGTTGACATTGTCAATTTATAATTTATTTCCCACAAATTTTGCCATTTTTCTAATTCTATATTGTATCCAATTTTTTGCCCATCTTATCATTGTTTCTTTAACTTATTAATTTTCCATTTTCAAAGTTAATAGAAAGTTATAAAATTTCTTAATTTCTCATCAGAAGTTAATAATATCTTATCAAATAAAGTTTGCTCCTTGTAAAATCCGTACAGTTTAACATCTTTATCATATCTAACTTGCATTTGTAAATGTGCCTACCATGATAAATTGATACCCTGATTTTCCATTTCTTGTTTAGATTTTTAATTTCCTTCAGAGTTTAGAATATCTCTGTATGTCCGGATTTTTGAAAGTACTTATGAATTTTATTTTTCCCATACTATAAGAAAGGGTGCCACCCCAATTGTAAATCATGCCCCTCCAAATATAACAACCTTTTGTTTCTAAAAATTATCCATTCTTTTACCCATGTTAATACAGATGCTTGATAATATAAAACCCACTCTGGTAAACCAAAACCTCCATTTTCCTTGGCATCTTGTAACATTTTCATCTTAATTCTAGCTTTCCTTGCCAAATAAATTTCAAAATGAATGAATTTAAATCTTCAAAGAATGTTTTCTCAAGTTTTATAAGTATTGTTTGGAATAGAAATAAAATTTTCAATTGTATATTCATTTTCACTGTAGCAATTCTTCCTAATATTGACAATTGCAAGTTTTTCCATTTTTCCAAGTCCACTCTTATATGATTCAATAATTTTGTATAATTATCTTCCTTTATCGTTGAACATCTTGTTGTTAAGTATATCCCCAGGTATTTAATCTTTTTAACTATTTGTAGTTCTATTTTTTCTGACATTTATTTCTTTTGTTTATCTGAAAGATTTTTAACTATTATTTTAACTTTTTTTCTGTTTATTTTCAGTCCTGCTATTTCTCCATACTGTTCTATCTTTCCCAATAGTTTAGGAATAATCTCCAAGGATTCTTCTAAAATAAATACCAAATCATCTGCAAATGCTTGTAATTTGTATGTTTCACTTTTTATTTCTAGTCCTTTAATTTCTGTATCTTGTCTAATATTTCTATTTAGAACTTCCAAGGTTAAAATAAATAACAATGGAGATAATAGACATCTTTGCCTTGTACCTTTTCTTATCTCAAAGTTCTCTGTATCACTTTCACTGTTTATTTATTGTATATTGTTTTAATCATATTTATAAAGTTTTGTCCCAAATCCATTATTTTTAATTGCTGAGTCATAAATTGTCAGGAAACATTATCAAATGCCTTTTGGGCATCTAAAAATATTAGTGCCAATTGTTTGCCTGGATGTAATTCATAACATTCCAATATATCCATTATCACTCTTAGATTAGTTTTAATTTGTCTCTGGTAAAAAACCATTTTGATCTGAATGTATAAATTCAGTTAAAAATCTTTTCAATCTCTCTGCTATTATTGAAGTAAAAAATTTATAATCCACATTTAATAATGATATTGGTCTGTAATTTTTTTATCTGTGTCAAGTCTGAATCTTCTTTTGATATTAAGGTAATATTTGCTTCTGTCTATGTATTTGGGAGTTTAGCCTCCAACAAAAGTTTATTGCACATATCCTTCAATAGTTCACTTAATATATCTTGTAAAGATTTATATAGCTTCGCCGGTAGTCCATCTGGCCCTGGTGTTTTCTCTCTCTTTTTTGTCTTCTTATAGCCTCTGTTATTTCCATCATCTAGCATAGTTTTAAAAGTTTCTGAAATTTCTGGAAGATTATTTTCTTCCAGATATTGAATCATTTTCTCCCTTAGAATTTCTTCTATATCATACAGTTTCTTATAGTATTATTTAATTATCTTTTTATTTTTTCCTTTTTAAAATGTAGGCAACCTTTTTCATCTACTAAATTATTTATCAGTTTCTTCTCCTTCTGTTTTTTAAGTTTGTAAGCTAACCATCTTCCTGGTTTGTTTGCATTTTGAAAAAAAATGTTTTGCTCTTTTTATTTGCTGTGCCAATTTTTCTGAATCCAACAAATTTAATTTATATTTTATTGTTTCCATTTCTCTTTTCAGAATCTTCTTTTGCAGATTCATTTGCAGTTCTGATTCTAATTTTTCAAATTCTTCCCTTAATAATATGTATTGTTGTCTTTTCTATTTATTTTTTTCTCCATCTATGTTACAGCTATACCTCTAAAATATGCTTTAGTTGTACCCCATATGTTTTATAATGTTGTATCTTCTTTTTTGTTTTCTTTAAAGAAAAACTCCATTTCTTTTGTTGCTAGTTCTACAAATTCTTTTTCTTTTAATATAGATTGATTTTGGTATTCCTCTCCATGTCATTTTTAAGGGGTTGTGGTCTGCCCATGTACCTGGTTCTATCTCAATCTCCTGCATACTTGTCCTCAATTCAGATATCATCCAAATCATGTCAGTTCTGGACTAGGATTTATGACTATTTTAATAAAATGTATATTGTAATTTTCCTGGATTAATTTCCCTTCAGACATCTTGTACCCCAATTTCCTCTATCGTATTAAAAAAAGTCTTAGGTAGTCTTTTCCCCCCCACTTTTTCTTGTTTTGCTACTTTTGTAGTCTAATGTCCCGTCCACTATTGCATTGAAATCCCCTACTAAGCAAATATTTTGATACTCCATTTCTGTTATTTTTCTATGGAGATTTTGATAAAATTCTTCCTGTTTATTATTTGGTGCATATATTGCTACCAACAATATTTGCTTTTTATGTAGAAATATTTCTACCATCATAATTCTTCCTTTTTCATCTGAATAAATCATTTTAGAGTCTACTGTCTCTTTAATATATACAGCTACACCTGTTTTTTTTCTGCTGCACTGATGCATGGTAAAGTTTCCCAATTTTGGGATATTCCAACAGTTTGTAATATTGTCTTTTTATATGTGTCTCTTGCAAACAAATTATATCTATGTTTAATTTCTGTAGTTTTTTAAAAAGATTTTTTTTTTGATGGGGTATTAAGTCCATTTATATTCACTGAAAAAAATCTGTTTTCTTGCTCCATTTCAATTACTTATATTTAGGTCTTGTCAATCTCATAGTCCTCTGTTCTCTGGCTATTCCCTCACTCTCTTGATCAAGTTTCTGTTTCTCATCTTCTGTTTGTATAGTTGCTTCCTCAGTTGCTTCTTCTGTTTGTTTCTGATCATTTCTCTTCTCTTTTTGATATTGTACTCCTTCATTTAAAAATGCTTGATTTCTTTCATCAAAATCTTGTGCCTTCCAAACTGAGTCCAGTCGGTATCTTGTATTATTCCAGTTGATTAAGATCCCTCTGGCATTAACCATCTGAAGTTTATACCTTTTGCATGTAGCTTTGTAGTTAAGAAGTGATATTGTCTTCAGGTGTCTCTTACTCTCTTGGGGATCTGCTTTAACACCACATTTTCTTTATTCTTGTATTGTAATGGCTCATCTCTAACTTTTCTCAGTATTTCATCTCTTGTTGTTTTCTTTATGAATCTTACATGAACTTCTCTGGGTAGTTTATATTTCCTTGCATAGCTTGAATTCATTCAAAATATTTCATCTATCTCCATTTGTATCTCTGCTCGGTCTGCTTTCAAAGCCTCTGCCAGTAAATCAATAATCACAACTGCTATATCTTCTTCTCTGTCTTCAGGAATATTTTGAAATCTTAAATAATGTTCCGCTTTCTCCATTTCTAAAACCGCCACCACTCCTTCTAAGTTTTGATTTGCTTGTTCTAATTTTTCATTTTCTTGCATTAGTACTTCCATTTTTTTGTCAATATCATCTTATTTATTTTCCATTTTCTGAATTCTTTGTTCATTTTTAACAATCATTTGCTGATGAGCTTCAAATTGTGTCTTTATATCCAACATTTGTTTGTTTAATTTATCATAATTACTTTTTGTCTCTTCATGGTTTCTCTGTATTGATTCTTGAATTAATTTTAATATGGTTTGCATCTCAGTTTGGGCAGTGCTTATTTTCTCACACTGCAACATTGTTTCAATAGATCCCTGGCTTGTTGGACTAGATGTTCCAACAGAAGGTGCAGAGGAAATTTTTTTCATAAGTCTAGTGAGATTTGATGAACTCATTTTTTGAGCCAACTATCTTAGGCTAAAATCCAAACCATGAAAAGAGTCAACTACTTTAGCCTTGATCCAAATTCTGAAGGAGAAAAAAAAGAGAAAAAAGAAAAAAGCCAACTATCTTAGGCTAAATCCAAATCCTCCAATCAAATCACAAATGTAAAATGCCCGCTGTCTCCAAATAATTCCTGTTTTGGTTATATCTCGAGTCAACAGATATAATTGTAGACAGTCTTTTCTCAAGCAAAATCATAACGAAGAGAAGGACAAGGGGGGACATGATAGCAGTATTCCAATACCTCAGGGGCTGCCATAAAGAAGAGGGAATTAAGCTATTTTCCAAAGCACCTGAAGGCAGGACAAGAAGCAACGGGTGGAAACTAATCAAGTAGAGAAGCAACCTAGAACTAAGGAGAAACTTCCTGACAGTGAGAACAATTAATCAGTGGAACAGCTTGCCTCCAGAAGCAGTAAATGCTCCAACACTGGAAGTTTTTAAGAAGAGACTGGACAGCCATTTGTCCGAAATGGTGTAGGGTTTCCTGCCCGAGCAGGGGGTTGGACTAGATGACCTCCAAGGTCCCTTCCAACTTTACTACTATTATTATTATTATATAAAGGCACTTGTTTACACCAAGTGTTGTTTCAAAGTCAAACACTTTTCAAATTCTTTCATTATTTGGTATTACTGTAGTATCTCTTTTCATCACTAGATGTCCTCATACACTGTATTGTCTATATCCAGCTTTAAAAGATTTTTACAAAGTTTTCTTTTAAAGTTCTTTGTAAGTTATTTACCCTAGAAATTAAATCTAATTTTTTTTTCCATGTCTTGGAGGTTAAGCAGTCTTTCTTGAAGTCGATCTAAGTTCCATTTTTAACCATTCTTTTATATTCCTTAAATTCCTTCCCCCTCTTGTAATTTCTCACCGCTTTTAACTCTCTTCTTCCCTAGTCCTTCTGGGGTCTTTACTTTGTAGATTTTTCCCAATCAGGGGATCAGTATTTCTGAGTCCATAAGAAAAAGGAATAAAAAACAGGCTCACCCAGTTTCAGCACACTGTTGACAATCAGCTGTTTGGCGGAGCACTGGGGCTCCTCACTTTTTTTTCTGGCCAATGATGACTTAGGCTGCTTTTGCTTACAAGGCAGCCTTTCTTCCATTATTTAAAAAGGTTTCTTCAGTCCATCTGGACTGACCCCTTGGGGTTGTCGGAGTGAACAAAATTGAGCTAAGAAGCCAGAGCCCCGGTTTCTTCCACCCAGTTTCTTCCCCCACTCGTCATGGTGTCAGACCGGAAGTAGTAGTAGTAGTAGTAGTAGTAGTAGTAGTAGTAGTAGTAGTAGTAGTAGTAGTAGTAGTAGTAGTAGTAGTAGTAATAATAATAATAATAATAATAATAATAATAATAATAATAATAATAATAATAATAATAATAATAATAAAGTTGGAAGGGACCTTGGAGGTCATTGAACCCCCTGCTCAGGCAGGAAACCCTACACCATTTTGGACAAATGGCTGTCCAGTCTCTTCTTAAAAACTTCCAGTGTTGGAGCATTCACCGCTTCTGGAGGCAGGTTGTTCCATTGGTTAATTGTTCTAACTGCCAGGAAGTTTCTCCTTAGTTCTAGGTTGCTTCTCTCCTTGATTAGTTTCCATCTGTTGCTTCTTGTCCTGCCCTCAAGTGATTTGGAGAATAGCTTGACTCCCTCTTTTTGTGGCAGCCCCTGAGATAGTGGAACACTGCTATCATGTCCCCCCTAGTCCTTCTCTTTGTTAAACTAGACATACCCAATTCCAGCAACCGTTCCTCATATGTTTTAGCCTCCAGTCCCCTAATCATCTTTGTTGCTCTTCTCTGTACTCTTTCTAGAGTCTCAGCATCTTTTTTACATCCTGGTGTTCAAAACTGGATGCAGTATTCCAAGTGTGGCCTTACCAAGGCATTGTAAAGTGGTATTAATACTTCACATGATCTTGATTCTATCCCTCTATTAATGCAGCCCAGCACTGAGTTGGCTTTTTTGGCAGCTGCAGTACACTGCTGGCTCATATTTAAGTGATTGTCCACCAGGACTCTGAGATCCCTCACACAGTCACTACTATTGAGCAAGGTACCCCCTATACTATACCTGTACATTTGTTTTTTCTTGCCTAGTTTGGATCTTCTATGTGCATAAACATATACATGGAACATGTTTTGCAGATCACAATAATAACAGTTTCTTTTTTCATGAGTGGATTAAAAAAATGAAAATGAGAATAAAATGAAAGTGAAAATAAAATAAAAATGGAGTTTAGAGGGTTTTACCACAACATTTTAAAGGAAAAATGTCCAATTTAGAGATTTGATATTCTAACAGTTCATTTAAAGATTTAAAAATTTGGGGGAAAATGTCTAGTTTTAAAATGTAAAGTTCTAGTGGTTTATTTAAAATGTCAAATTTTAAAATTTTCAGTGTTGAATGGGGCTTAGATGTCAAGTTCTTTCTTGTCTGCCTTCTTGTGAGCTTTATTTATCCCTTTCTTCTCTACCTTTATATGTTCTGTGCTTGCTATTTTTTTACTCAGCTTTTATTTTTTTGCCTTGTGTTCTGTATTTTTTTAGCCTCTCTTCCTACTTGTTTTCATCTGCCACTACCAGCTATTCAGCTCTGCCTGCTTTTCTCAGTGCTACCCCCCCCCCCAACTGTTGGTCTGCCATGCTGTTCTGTTGCCGTTCACAGACACCAGTCTGTACCAATGATAGACTCCAATTCCCCATTGCTCCACCAACGCTTTCCATGCTGCCCTTTCAGACTGTAATTCACTGTGCTGCTCCTTGATGCTGGCTCTCTTCCCTGCCACACTTCTACTTCTCTTTGCTCTGCAGCCACGTGGCTCCTGTTTGCTGGTTTGCCATGCTGGTGTTCGGCTTCCTCCAGCAAACAGGACTGCCAAAATGGTACACAGTAAGATCGCCTCTCCTCTCCATAGCTGGCTCTCCTCTCTGCTCTGCTATTTCACTGGCTTGCCTCTTTTTCTTCTCTGCTGGCCTCTGAGCTTCCCTCAATCGGTTCTCATCTCTGCCCCACGTCTGATTCTCCTCTCAGCTCTGCAGCTGGCCCCAGTCTCTCATTGCCTCACCTCTTAGTTCTCTGCCAGTTCATTGTTTGGAAATTCCTGATGCCGGGGTCAGGGATTTTTGTGCTCCGGAGGTGAAAATTTTTTTTTCACCCCAATGTATAAATGGACGTCAGAATGGGATTTGGGGTTAAATTTCATGCTTCAAAAAGGTGCTTTTTGTACTTTTAAAAAATTGAGCCGTTTTGGTGTCCAGGGAAGGAAATTCCTGATACCGGGGTCAGGGATTTTTTTGCTCCAGAGGTGAAAATTTTTGTTTATCCCAAATGTAAAAACGGACATCAGAATGGGATTCGGGGTTAAATTTCATGCTTAAAAATGGTCCTTTTTTAGTTTTTTAAAATTGAGCCATTTTGGTGTCCAGGGAAGGAAATTCCTGATGCCGGGGTCAGGGATTTTTTTGCTCCGGAGGTGAAATTTTTGTTTATCCCAAATGTAAAAACGGACATCAGAATGGGATTCGGGGTTAAATTTCATGCTTAAAAATGGTCCTTTTTTAGTTTTTTAAAATTGAGCCATTTTGGTGTCCAGGGAAGGAAATTCCTGATGCCGGAGTGAGGGATTTTTGTGCTACAGAGGTGAAAATTTTTTTTTCACCCCAATGTATAAATGGACGTCAGAATGGGATTTGGGGTTAAATTTCATGCTTCAAAAAGGTGCTTTTTGTAGTTTTTAAAAATTGAGCCGTTTTGGTGTCCAGGGAAGGAAATTCCTGATGCAGGGGTCAGGGATTTTTGTGCTCCAGAGGTGAAAATTTTTTATTCACCCCAATGTATAAACGGACGTCAGAATGGGATTCGGGGTTAAATTTCATGCTTAAAAAAGGTGCTTTTTGTAGTTTTTAAAAATTGAGCCATTTTTGTGTCCGGGGAAGGAAATTCCTGATGCCGGGGTCAGGGTTTTTTGCTCCGGAGGTGAAAATTTTTGTTTATCCCAAATGTAAAAACGGACGTCAGAATGGGATTCAGGGTTAAATTTCATGCTTAAAAAAGGTGCTTTTTGTAGTTTTTAAAAATTGAGACGTTTTGGTCTCCAGGGAAGGAAATTCCTGATGCCGGGGTCAGGGATTTTTGTGCTCCAGAGGTGAAAAAATTTTTTCCCCCAAATGTATAAACGGACGTCAGAATGGTATTTGGGGTTAAATTTCATGCTTTAAAAAGGTGCTTTTTGTAGTTTTAAAAAATTGAGCCATTTTGGTGTCTGGGGAAGGAAATTTCTGATGCCAGGGTCAGGGATTTTTGTGCTCCGGAGGTGAAAATTTTTGTTTATCCCAAATGTAAAAACGGACATCAGAATGGGATTCGGGGTTAAATTTCATGCTTCAAAAAGGTGCTTTTTGTAGTTTTAAAAAATTGAGCCGTTTTGGTGTCCAGGGAAGGAAATTTCTGATGCTGGGGTCTGGGATTTTTTTGCTCTGGAGGTGAAAATTTTCTTTTTACCCAAATGTAAAAACAGACGTCAGAATGCGATTCGGGGTTAAATTTCAAGCTTAAAAATGGTCCTTTTTTAGTTTTTTAAAATTGAGCCATTTTGGTGTCCAGGGAAGGAAATTCCTGATGCCGGGGTCTGGGATTTTTGTGCTCCGGAGGTGAAATTTTTTTGGGGACCCAAATGTATAAACGGATGTCAGAATGGGATTTGGGGTTAAATTTCATGCTTAAAAAAGGTGCTTTTTGTAGTTTTTAAAAATTGCGCCATTTAGGTGTCCGTGGAAGGAAATTCCTGATGCCGGGGTCATGGATTTTTGTGCTCTGGAGGTGAAACTTTTTTTTTCACCCAAATGTATAAACGGATGTCAGAATGGGATTTGGGGTTAAATTTCATCCTTAAAAATGGTCCTTTTTTAGTTTTTAAAAATTGCGCCATTTAGGTGTCCGTGGAAGGAAATTCCTGATGCCGGTCAGGGATTTTTGTGCTTTGGAGGTGAAAATTTTTTTTTCACTGAAATGTAAAAACAGATGTCAGAATGGGATTCAGGGTTAAATTTGAAGCTTAAAAATGGTCCTTTTTTAGTTTTTAAAAATTGAGACGTTTTGGTGTCCAGGGAAGGAAATTCCTGATGCCGGTCAGGGATTTTTGTGCTCTGGAGGTGAAAATTTTTGTTTCACCCAAATGTATAAACGGACGTCAGAATGGGATTCAGGGTTAAATTTCATTCTTAAAAAAGGTGCTTTTTGTAGTTTTTAAAAATTGCGCTGTTTTGGTGTCCGGGGAAGGAAATTCCTGATTCCGGGGTCAGGGATTTTTGTGCTTCGAAGGTGAAAATTTTTGTTTCACCCAAATGTATAAATGGACATCAGAATGGGATTCGGGGTTAAATTTCATGCTTAAAAATGGTCCTTTTTTAGTTTTTAAAAATTGAGCCATTTTGGTGTCCAGGGAAGGAAATTTCTGCTGCCAGGGTCAGGGATTTTTGTGCTCCAGACGGGAAAATTTTCCTTTTACCCAAATGTAAAAACAGACGTCAGAATGCGATTCGGGGTTAAATTTCAAGCTTAAAAATGGTCCTTTTTTAGTTTTTAAAAATTGAGCCATTTTGGTGTCCAGGGAAGGAAATTTCTGCTGCTGGGGTCTGGGATTTTTTTGCTCTGGAGGTGAAAATTTTCCTTTTACCCAAATGTAAAAACAGATGTCAGAATGCGATTCGGGGTTAAATTTCAAGCTTAAAAATGGTCCTTTTTTAGTTTTTTAAAATTGAGCCATTTTGGTGTCCAGGGAAGGAAATTCCTGATACCGGGGTCAGGGATTTTTTTGCTCCGGAGGTGAAAATTTTTGTTTATCCCAAATTTAAAAACGGACATCAGAATGGGATTCGGGGTTAAATTTCATGCTTCAAAAAGGTGCTTTTTGTAGTTTTAAAAAATTGAGCCGTTTTGGTGTCCAGGGAAGGAAATTTCTGATGCTGGAGTCTGGGATTTTTTTGCTCTGGAGGTGAAAATTTTCTTTTTACCCAAATGTAAAAACAGACGTCAGAATGCGATTCGTGGTTAAATTTCAAGCTTAAAAATGGTCCTTTTTTAGTTTTTTAAAATTGAGCCATTTTGGTGTCCAGGGAAGGAAATTCCTGATGCCGGGGTCAGGGATTTTTCTGCTCCAGAGGTGAAATTTTTGGGGGGACCCAAATGTATAAACGGATGTCAGAATGGGATTTGGGGTTAAATTTCATGCTTAAAAATGGTCCTTTTTTAGTTTTTAAAAATTGAGCCATTTTGGTGTCCAGAGAAGGAAATTTCTGCTGCTGGGGTCTGGGATTTTTTTGCTCTGGAGGTGAAAATTTTCCTTTTACCCAAATGTAAAAACAGACATCAGAATGCGATTCGGGGTTAAATTTCAAGCTTAAAAATGGTCCTTTTTTAGTTTTTTAAAATTGAGCCATTTTGGTGTCCAGGGAAGGAAATTCCTGATGCCGGGGTCTGGGATTTTTGTGCTCCAGAGGTGAAATTTTTTGGGGGACCCAAATGTATAAACGGATGTCAGAATGGGATTTGGGGTTAAATTTCATGCTTAAAAATGGTCCTTTTTTAGTTTTTAAAAATTGAGCCATTTTGGTGTCCAGAGAAGGAAATTTCTGCTGCTGGGGTCTGGGATTTTTTTGCTCTGGAGGTGAAAATTTTCCTTTTACCCAAATGTAAAAACAGACATCAGAATGCGATTCGGGGTTAAATTTCAAGCTTAAAAATGGTCCTTTTTTAGTTTTTTAAAATTGAGCCATTTTGGTGTCCAGGGAAGGAAATTCCTGATGCCGGGGTCTGGGATTTTTGTGCTCCAGAGGTGAAATTTTTTGGGGGACCCAAATGTATAAACGGATGTCAGAATGGGATTTGGGGTTAAATTTCATGCTTAAAAATGGTCCTTTTTTAGTTTTTAAAAATTGAGCCATTTTGGTGTCCAGAGAAGGAAATTTCTGCTGCTGGGGTCTGGGATTTTTTTGCTCTGGAGGTGAAAATTTTCCTTTTACCCAAATGTAAAAACAGACATCAGAATGCGATTCGGGGTTAAATTTCAAGCTTAAAAATGGTCCTTTTTTAGTTTTTTAAAATTGAGCCATTTTGGTGTCCAGGGAAGGAAATTCCTGATGCCGGGGTCTGGGATTTTTGTGCTCCGGAGGTGAAATTTTTTTTGGGACCCAAATGTATAAACGGATGTCAGAATGGGATTTGGGGTTAAATTTCATGCTTAAAAAAGGTGCTTTTTGTAGTTTTTAAAAATTGCGCCATTTAGGTGTCCGTGGAAGGAAATTCCTGATGCCGGGGTCATGGATTTTTGTGCTCCGGAGGTGAAAATTTTTTTTTCACCTAAATGTATAAACGGATGTCAGAATGGGATTCGGGGTTAAATTTCATCCTTAAAAATGGTCCTTTTTTAGTTTTTAAAAATTGAGCCGTTTGGGTGTCCAGGGAAAGAATTTCCTGATGCCGGGGTCAGGGATTTATCTGCTCCGGAGGTGAAAATTTTTTTCCCCCAAATGTATAAACGGACGTCAGAATGGGATTCGGGGTTAAATTTCATACTTAAAAATGGTGCTTTTTGTAGTTTTTAAAAATTGTGCCGTCTTGGTGTCCAGGGAAGGAAATTCCTGATGCCGGTCAGGGATTTTTGTGCTTTGGAGGTGAAAAATTTTTTTTCACCGAAATGTAAAAACAGACGTCAGAATGGGATTCAGGGTTAAATTTGAAGCTTAAAAATGGTCCTTTTTTAGTTTTTAAAAATTGAGACGTTTTGGTGTCCAGGGAAGGAAATTCCTGATGCCGGTCAGGGATTTTTGTGCTCTGGAGGTGAAACTTTTTTTTTCACCCAAATGTATAAACGGACATCAGAATGGGAATCGGGGTTAAATTTCATGCTTAAAAAAGGTGCTTTTTGTAGTTTTTAAAAATTGCGCTGTTTTGGTGTCCGTGGAAGGAAATTCCTGATTCCGGGGTCAGGGATTTTTGTGCTTCGAAGGTGAAAATTTTTGTTTCACCCAAATGTATAAATGGACATCAGAATGGGATTCGGGGTTAAATTTCATGCTTAAAAATGGTCCTTTTTTAGTTTTTAAAAATTGAGCCATTTTGGTGTCCAGGGAAGGAAATTTCTGCTGCCAGGGTCAGGGATTTTTGTGCTCCAGACGGGAAAATTTTCCTTTTACCCAAATGTAAAAACAGATGTCAGAATGCGATTCGGGGTTAAATTTCAAGCTTAAAAATGGTCCTTTTTTAGTTTTTTAAAATTGAGCCATTTTGGTGTCCAGGGAAGGAAATTCCTGATGCCAGGGTCAGGGATTTTTTTGCTCCGGAGGTGAAAATTTTTGTTTATCCCAAATGTAAAAACGGACATCAGAATGGGATTCGGGGTTAAATTTCATGCTTAAAAATGGTCCTTTTTTAGTTTTTAAAAATTGAGCCATTTTGGTGTCCAGAGAAGGAAATTTCTGCTGCTGGGGTCTGGGATTTTTTTGCTCTGGAGGTAAAAATTTTCTTTTTACCCAAATGTAAAAACAGACGTCAGAATGCGATTCGGGGTTAAATTTCAAGCTTAAAAATGGTCCTTTTTTAGTTTTTTAAAATTGAGCCATTTTGGTGTCCAGGGAAGGAAATTCCTGATACCGGGGTCAGGGATTTTTTTGCTCCGGAGGTGAAAATTTTTGTTTATCCCAAATTTAAAAACGGACATCAGAATGGGATTCGGGGTTAAATTTCATGCTTCAAAAAGGTGCTTTTTGTAGTTTTAAAAAATTGAGCCGTTTTGGTGTCCAGGGAAGGAAATTTCTGATGCTGGAGTCTGGGATTTTTTTGCTCTGGAGGTGAAAATTTTCTTTTTACCCAAATGTAAAAACAGACGTCAGAATGCGATTCGGGGTTAAATTTCAAGCTTAAAAATGGTCCTTTTTTAGTTTTTTAAAATTGAGCCATTTTGGTGTCCAGGGAAGGAAATTCCTGATGCCGGGGTCAGGGATTTTTGTGCTCCAGAGGTGAAATTTTTGGGGGGACCCAAATGTATAAACGGATGTCAGAATGGGATTTGGGGTTAAATTTCATGCTTAAAAATGGTCCTTTTTTAGTTTTTAAAAATTGAGCCATTTTGGTGTCCAGAGAAGGAAATTTCTGCTGCTGGGGTCTGGGATTTTTTTGCTCTGGAGGTGAAAATCTTCCTTTTACCCAAATGTAAAAACAGACATCAGAATGCGATTCGGGGTTAAATTTCAAGCTTAAAAATGGTCCTTTTTTAGTTTTTTAAAATTGAGCCATTTTGGTGTCCAGGGAAGGAAATTCCTGATGCCGGGGTCTGGGATTTTTGTGCTCCAGAGGTGAAATTTTTTGGGGGACCCAAATGTATAAACGGATGTCAGAATGGGATTTGGGGTTAAATTTCATGCTTAAAAATGGTCCTTTTTTAGTTTTTAAAAATTGAGCCATTTTGGTGTCCAGAGAAGGAAATTTCTGCTGCTGGGGTCTGGGATTTTTTTGCTCTGGAGGTGAAAATTTTCCTTTTACCCAAATGTAAAAACAGACATCAGAATGCGATTCGGGGTTAAATTTCAAGCTTAAAAATGGTCCTTTTTTAGTTTTTTAAAATTGAGCCATTTTGGTGTCCAGGGAAGGAAATTCCTGATGCCGGGGTCTGGGATTTTTGTGCTCCGGAGGTGAAATTTTTTTTGGGACCCAAATGTATAAACGGATGTCAGAATGGGATTTGGGGTTAAATTTCATGCTTAAAAAAGGTGCTTTTTGTAGTTTTTAAAAATTGCGCCATTTAGGTGTCCGTGGAAGGAAATTCCTGATGCCGGGGTCATGGATTTTTGTGCTCCGGAGGTGAAAATTTTTTTTTCACCCAAATGTATAAACGGATGTCAGAATGGGATTCGGGGTTAAATTTCATCCTTAAAAATGGTCCTTTTTTAGTTTTTAAAAATTGAGCCGTTTGGGTGTCCAGGGAAAGAATTTCCTGATGCCGGGGTCAGGGATTTATCTGCTCCGGAGGTGAAAATTTTTTTCCCCCAAATGTATAAACGGACGTCAGAATGGGATTCGGGGTTAAATTTCATACTTAAAAATGGTGCTTTTTGTAGTTTTTAAAAATTGTGCCGTCTTGGTGTCCAGGGAAGGAAATTCCTGATGCCGGTCAGGGATTTTTGTGCTTTGGAGGTGAAAAATTTTTTTTCACCGAAATGTAAAAACAGACGTCAGAATGGGATTCAGGGTTAAATTTGAAGCTTAAAAATGGTCCTTTTTTAGTTTTTAAAAATTGAGACGTTTTGGTGTCCAGGGAAGGAAATTCCTGATGCCGGTCAGGGATTTTTGTGCTCTGGAGGTGAAACTTTTTTTTTCACCCAAATGTATAAACGGACATCAGAATGGGAATCGGGGTTAAATTTCATGCTTAAAAAAGGTGCTTTTTGTAGTTTTTAAAAATTGCGCTGTTTTGGTGTCCGTGGAAGGAAATTCCTGATTCCGGGGTCAGGGATTTTTGTGCTTCGAAGGTGAAAATTTTTGTTTCACCCAAATGTATAAATGGACATCAGAATGGGATTCGGGGTTAAATTTCATGCTTAAAAATGGTCCTTTTTTAGTTTTTAAAAATTGAGCCATTTTGGTGTCCAGGGAAGGAAATTTCTGCTGCCAGGGTCAGGGATTTTTGTGCTCCAGACGGGAAAATTTTCCTTTTACCCAAATGTAAAAACAGACGTCAGAATGCGATTCGGGGTTAAATTTCAAGCTTAAAAATGGTCCTTTTTTAGTTTTTTAAAATTGAGCCATTTTGGTGTCCAGGGAAGGAAATTCCTGATGCCAGGGTCAGGGATTTTTTTGCTCCGGAGGTGAAAATTTTTGTTTATCCCAAATGTAAAAACGGACATCAGAATGGGATTCGGGGTTAAATTTCATGCTTAAAAATGGTCCTTTTTTAGTTTTTAAAAATTGGGCCATTTTGGTGTCCAGAGAAGGAAATTTCTGCTGCTGGGGTCTGGGATTTTTTTGCTCTGGAGGTGAAAATTTTCTTTTTACCCAAATGTAAAAACAGACGTCAGAATGCGATTCGGGGTTAAATTTCAAGCTTAAAAATGGTCCTTTTTTAGTTTTTTAAAATTGAGCCATTTTGGTGTCCAGGGAAGGAAATTCCTGATGCCGGGGTCAGGGATTTTTGTGCTCCAGAGGTGAAATTTTTTGGGGGACCCAAATGTATAAACGGATGTCAGAATGGGATTTGGGGTTAAATTTCATGCTTAAAAAAGGTGCTTTTTGTAGTTTTTAAAAATTGCGCCATTTAGGTGTCCGTGGAAGGAAATTCCTGATGCCGGGGTCATGGATTTTTGTGCGCCGGAGGTGAAAATTTTTTTTTCACCCAAATGTATAAACGGATGTCAGAATGGGATTCGGGGTTAAATTTCATCCTTAAAAATGGTGCTTTTTTAGTTTTTAAAAATTGAGCCGTTTGGGTGTCCAGGGAAGGAAATTTCTGATGCTGGGGTCTGGGATTTTTTTGCTCTGGAGGTGAAAATTTTCTTTTTACCCAAATGTAAAAACAGACGTCAGAATGCGATTCGGGGTTAAATTTCAAGCTTAACAATGGTCCTTTTTTAGTTTTTTAAAATTGAGCCATTTTGGTGTCCAGGGAAGGAAATTCCTGATGCCGGGGTCTGGGATTTTTGTGCTCCGGAGGTGAAATTGTTTTTGGGACCCAAATGTATAAACGGATGTCAGAATGGGATTTGGGGTTAAATTTCATGCTTAAAAAAGGTGCTTTTTGTAGTTTTTAAAAATTGCGCCATTTAGGTGTCCGTGGAAGGAAATTCCTGATGCCGGGGTCATGGATTTTTGTGCTCCGGAGGTGAAAATTTTTTTTTCACCCAAATGTATAAACGGATGTCAGAATGGGATTCGGGGTTAAATTTCATCCTTAAAAATGGTCCTTTTTTAGTTTTTAAAAATTGAGCCGTTTGGGTGTCCAGGGAAAGAATTTCCTGATGCCGGGGTCAGGGATTTATCTGCTCCGGAGGTGAAAATTTTTTTCCCCCAAATGTATAAACGGACGTCAGAATGGGATTCGGGGTTAAATTTCATACTTAAAAATGGTGCTTTTTGTAGTTTTTAAAAATTGTGCCGTCTTGGTGTCCAGGGAAGGAAATTCCTGATGCCGGTCAGGGATTTTTGTGCTTTGGAGGTGAAAAATTTTTTTTCACCGAAATGTAAAAACAGACGTCAGAATGGGATTCAGGGTTAAATTTGAAGCTTAAAAATGGTCCTTTTTTAGTTTTTAAAAATTGAGACGTTTTGGTGTCCAGGGAAGGAAATTCCTGATGCCGGTCAGGGATTTTTGTGCTCTGGAGGTGAAACTTTTTTTTTCACCCAAATGTATAAACGGACATCAGAATGGGAATCGGGGTTAAATTTCATGCTTAAAAAAGGTGCTTTTTGTAGTTTTTAAAAATTGCGCTGTTTTGGTGTCCGTGGAAGGAAATTCCTGATTCCGGGGTCAGGGATTTTTGTGCTTCGAAGGTGAAAATTTTTGTTTCACCCAAATGTATAAATGGACATCAGAATGGGATTCGGGGTTAAATTTCATGCTTAAAAATGGTCCTTTTTTAGTTTTTAAAAATTGAGCCATTTTGGTGTCCAGGGAAGGAAATTTCTGCTGCCAGGGTCAGGGATTTTTGTGCTCCAGACGGGAAAATTTTCCTTTTACCCAAATGTAAAAACAGACGTCAGAATGCGATTCGGGGTTAAATTTCAAGCTTAAAAATGGTCCTTTTTTAGTTTTTTAAAATTGAGCCATTTTGGTGTCCAGGGAAGGAAATTCCTGATGCCAGGGTCAGGGATTTTTTTGCTCCGGAGGTGAAAATTTTTGTTTATCCCAAATGTAAAAACGGACATCAGAATGGGATTCGGGGTTAAATTTCATGCTTAAAAATGGTCCTTTTTTAGTTTTTAAAAATTGAGCCATTTTGGTGTCCAGAGAAGGAAATTTCTGCTGCTGGGGTCTGGGATTTTTTTGCTCTGGAGGTGAAAATTTTCTTTTTACCCAAATGTAAAAACAGACGTCAGAATGCGATTCGGGGTTAAATTTCAAGCTTAAAAATGGTCCTTTTTTAGTTTTTTAAAATTGAGCCATTTTGGTGTCCAGGGAAGGAAATTCCTGATGCCGGGGTCTGGGATTTTTGTGCTCCGGAGGTGAAATTTTTTTTGGGACCCAAATGTATAAACGGATGTCAGAATGGGATTTGGGGTTAAATTTCATGCTTAAAAAAGGTGCTTTTTGTAGTTTTTAAAAATTGCGCCAGTTAGGTGTCTGGGGAAGGAAATTTCTGATGCCGGGGTCATGGATTTTTGTGCTCCGGAGGTGAAAATTTTTGTTTCACCCAAATGTATAAATGGACATCAGAATGGGATTCGGGGTTAAATTTCATGCTTAAAAATGGTCCTTTTTTAGTTTTTAAAAATTGAGCCATTTTGGTGTCCAGAGAAGGAAATTTCTGCTGCTGGGGTCTGGGATTTTTTTGCTCTGGAGGTGAAAATTTTCCTTTTACCCAAATGTAAAAACAGACATCAGAATGCAATTCGGGGTTAAATTTCAAGCTTAAAAATGGTCCTTTTTTAGTTTTTTAAAATTGAGCCATTTTGGTGTCCAGGGAAGGAAATTCCTGATGCCGGGGTCTGGGATTTTTGTGCTCCGGAGGTGAAATTTTTTTTGGGACCCAAATGTATAAACGGATGTCAGAATGGGATTTGGGGTTAAATTTCATGCTTAAAAAAGGTGCTTTTTGTAGTTTTTAAAAATTGCGCCATTTAGGTGTCCGTGGAAGGAAATTCCTGATGCCGGGGTCATGGATTTTTGTGCTCCGGAGGTGAAAATTTTTTTTTCACCCAAATGTATAAACGGATGTCAGAATGGGATTCGGGGTTAAATTTCATCCTTAAAAATGGTCCTTTTTTAGTTTTTAAAAATTGAGCCGTTTGGGTGTCCAGGGAAAGAATTTCCTGATGCCGGGGTCAGGGATTTATCTGCTCCGGAGGTGAAAATTTTTTTCCCCCAAATGTATAAACGGACGTCAGAATGGGATTCGGGGTTAAATTTCATACTTAAAAATGGTGCTTTTTGTAGTTTTTAAAAATTGTGCCGTCTTGGTGTCCAGGGAAGGAAATTCCTGATGCCGGTCAGGGATTTTTGTGCTTTGGAGGTGAAAATTTTTTTTTCACCGAAATGTAAAAACAGACGTCAGAATGGGATTCAGGGTTAAATTTGAAGCTTAAAAATGGTCCTTTTTTAGTTTTTAAAAATTGAGACGTTTTGGTGTCCAGGGAAGGAAATTCCTGATGCCGGTCAGGGATTTTTGTGCTCTGGAGGTGAAACTTTTTTTTTCACCCAAATGTATAAACGGACATCAGAATGGGAATCGGGGTTAAATTTCATGCTTAAAAAAGGTGCTTTTTGTAGTTTTTAAAAATTGCGCTGTTTTGGTGTCCGTGGAAGGAAATTCCTGATTCCGGGGTCAGGGATTTTTGTGCTTCGAAGGTGAAAATTTTTGTTTCACCCAAATGTATAAATGGACATCAGAATGGGATTCGGGGTTAAATTTCATGCTTAAAAATGGTCCTTTTTTAGTTTTTAAAAATTGAGCCATTTTGGTGTCCAGGGAAGGAAATTTCTGCTGCCAGGGTCAGGGATTTTTGTGCTCCAGACGGGAAAATTTTCCTTTTACCCAAATGTAAAAACAGACGTCAGAATGCGATTCGGGGTTAAATTTCAAGCTTAAAAATGGTCCTTTTTTAGTTTTTTAAAATTGAGCCATTTTGGTGTCCAGGGAAGGAAATTCCTGATGCCAGGGTCAGGGATTTTTTTGCTCCGGAGGTGAAAATTTTTGTTTATCCCAAATGTAAAAACGGACATCAGAATGGGATTCGGGGTTAAATTTCATGCTTAAAAATGGTCCTTTTTTAGTTTTTAAAAATTGAGCCATTTTGGTGTCCAGAGAAGGAAATTTCTGCTGCTGGGGTCTGGGATTTTTTTGCTCTGGAGGTGAAAATTTTCTTTTTACCCAAATGTAAAAACAGACGTCAGAATGCGATTCGGGGTTAAATTTCAAGCTTAAAAATGGTCCTTTTTTAGTTTTTTAAAATTGAGCCATTTTGGTGTCCAGGGAAGGAAATTCCTGATGCCGGGGTCTGGGATTTTTGTGCTCCGGAGGTGAAATTTTTTTTGGGACCCAAATGTATAAACGGATGTCAGAATGGGATTTGGGGTTAAATTTCATGCTTAAAAAAGGTGCTTTTTGTAGTTTTTAAAAATTGCGCCAGTTAGGTGTCTGGGGAAGGAAATTTCTGATGCCGGGGTCATGGATTTTTGTGCTCCGGAGGTGAAAATTTTTGTTTCACCCAAATGTATAAATGGACATGAGAATGGGATTCGGGGTTAAATTTCATGCTTAAAAATGGTCCTTTTTTAGTTTTTAAAAATTGAGCCATTTTGGTGTCCAGGGAAGGAAATTTCTGCTGCTGGGGTCTGGGATTTTTTTGCTCTGGAGGTGAAAATTTTCCTTTTACCCAAATGTAAAAACAGATGTCAGAATGCGATTCGGGGTTAAATTTCAAGCTTAAAAATGGTCCTTTTTTAGTTTTTTAAAATTGAGCCATTTTGGTGTCCAGGGAAGGAAATTCCTGATACCGGGGTCAGGGATTTTTTTGCTCCGGAGGTGAAATTTTTTTGGGGACCCAAATGTATGAACGGATGTCAGAATGGGATTTGGGGTTAAATTTCATGCTTAAAAAAGGTGCTTTTTGTAGTTTTTAAAAATTGCGCCATTTAGGTGTCCGTGGAAGGAAATTCCTGATGCCGGGGTCATGGATTTTTGTGCTCCGGAGGTGAAAATTTTTTTTTCACCCAAATGTATAAACGGATGTCAGAATGGGATTCGGGGTTAAATTTCATCCTTAAAAATGGTCCTTTTTTAGTTTTTAAAAATTGAGCCGTTTGGGTGTCCAGGGAAAGAATTTCCTGATGCCGGGGTCAGGGATTTATCTGCTCCGGAGGTGAAAATTTTTTTCCCCCAAATGTATAAACGGACGTCAGAATGGGATTCGGGGTTAAATTTCATACTTAAAAATGGTGCTTTTTGTAGTTTTTAAAAATTGTGCCGTCTTGGTGTCCAGGGAAGGAAATTCCTGATGCCGGTCAGGGATTTTTGTGCTTTGGAGGTGAAAATTTTTTTTTCACCGAAATGTAAAAACAGACGTCAGAATGGGATTCAGGGTTAAATTTGAAGCTTAAAAATGGTCCTTTTTTAGTTTTTAAAAATTGAGACGTTTTGGTGTCCAGGGAAGGAAATTCCTGATGCCGGTCAGGGATTTTTGTGCTCTGGAGGTGAAACTTTTTTTTTCACCCAAATGTATAAACGGACATCAGAATGGGAATCGGGGTTAAATTTCATGCTTAAAAAAGGTGCTTTTTGTAGTTTTTAAAAATTGCGCTGTTTTGGTGTCCGTGGAAGGAAATTCCTGATTCCGGGGTCAGGGATTTTTGTGCTTCGAAGGTGAAAATTTTTGTTTCACCCAAATGTATAAATGGACATCAGAATGGAATTCGGGGTTAAATTTCATGCTTAAAAATGGTCCTTTTTTAGTTTTTAAAAATTGAGCCATTTTGGTGTCCAGGGAAGGAAATTTCTGCTGCCAGGGTCAGGGATTTTTGTGCTCCAGACGGGAAAATTTTCCTTTTACCCAAATGTAAAAACAGACGTCAGAATGCGATTCGGGGTTAAATTTCAAGCTTAACAATGGTCCTTTTTTAGTTTTTTTAAATTGAGCCATTTTGGTGTCCAGGGAAGGAAATTCCTGATGCCGGGGTCTGGGATTTTTGTGCTCCGGAGGTGAAATTTTTTTTGGGACCCAAATGTATAAACGGATGTCAGAATGGGATTTGGGGTTAAATTTCATGCTTAAAAAAGGTGCTTTTTGTAGTTTTTAAAAATTGCGCCATTTAGGTGTCCATGGAAGGAAATTCCTGATGCCGGGGTCATGGATTTTTGTGCTTTGGAGGTGAAAATTTTTTTTTCACCGAAATGTAAAAACAGACGTCAGAATGGGATTCAGGGTTAAATTTGAAGCTTAAAAATGGTCCTTTTTTAGTTTTTAAAAATTGAGACGTTTTGGTGTCCAGGGAAGGAAATTCCTGATGCCGGTGAGGGATTTTTGTGCTCTGGAGGTGAAACTTTTTTTTTCACCCAAATGTATAAACGGACGTCAGAATGGGAATCGGGGTTAAATTTCACGCTTAAAAAAGGTGCTTTTTGTAGTTTTTAAAAATTGCGCTTTTTTGGTGTCCGTGGAAGGAAATTCCTGATTCCGGGGTCAGGGATTTTTGTGCTTCGAAGGTGAAAATTTTTGTTTCACCCAAATGTATAAATGGACATCAGAATGGGATTCGGGGTTAAATTTCATGCTTAAAAATGGTCCTTTTTTAGTTTTTAAAAATTGAGCCATTTTGGTGTCCAGGGAAGGAAATTTCTGCTGCTGGGGTCTGGGATTTTTTTGCTCTGGAGGTGAAAATTTTCCTTTTACCCAAATGTAAAAACAGACGTCAGAATGCGATTCGGGGTTAAATTTCAAGCTTAAAAATGGTCCTTTTTTAGTTTTTAAAAATTGCGCCATTTAGGTGTCCGTGGAAGGAAATTCCTGATGCCGGGGTCATGGATTTTTGTGCTCCGGAGGTGAAAATTTTTTTTTCACCCAAATGTATAAACGGATGTCAGAATGGGATTCGGGGTTAAATTTCATACTTAAAAATGGTGCTTTTTGTAGTTTTTAAAAATTGTGCCGTTTTGGTGTCCAGGGAAGGAAATTCCTGATGCCGGTCAGGGATTTTTGTGCTTTGGAGGTGAAAATTTTTTTTTCACTGAAATGTAAAAACAGATGTCAGAATGGGATTCAGGGTTAAATTTGAAGCTTAAAAATGGTCCTTTTTTAGTTTTTAAAAATTGAGACGTTTTGGTGTCCAGGGAAGGAAATTCCTGATGCCGGTCAGGGATTTTTGTGCTCTGGAGGTGAAAATTTTTGTTTCACCCAAATGTATAAACGGACGTTAGAATGGGATTCAGGGTTAAATTTCATTCTTAAAAAAGGTGCTTTTTGTAGTTTTTAAAAATTGAGACGTTTTGGTGTCCGGGGAAGGAAATTCCTGATTCCGGGGTCAGGGATTTTTGTGCTTTGAAGGTGAAAATTTTTGTTTCACCCAAATGTAAAAACAGACGTCAGAATGCGATTCGGGGTTAAATTTCAAGCTTAACAATGGTCCTTTTTTAGTTTTTTAAAATTGAGCCATTTTGGTGTCCAGGGAAGGAAATTCCTGATGCCGGGGTCTGGGATTTTTGTGCTCCGGAGGTGAAATTTTTTTGGGGACCCAAATGTATAAACGGATGTCAGAATGGGATTTGGGGTTATATTTCATGCTTAAAAAAGGTGCTTTTTGTAGTTTTTAAAAATTGCGCCATTTAGGTGTCCGTGGAAGGAAATTCCTGATGCCGGGGTCAGGGATTTATCTGCTCCGGAGGTGAAAATTTTTTTCCCCCAAATGTATAAACGGACGTCAGAATGGGATTCGGGGTTAAATTTCATACTTAAAAATGGTGCTTTTTGTAGTTTTTAAAAAATTGTGCCGTTTTGGTGTCCAGGGAAGGAAATTCCTGATGCCGGTCAGGGATTTTTGTGCTTTGGAGGTGAAAAATTTTTTTTTCACCGAAATGTAAAAACAGATGTCAGAATGGGATTCAGGGTTAAATTTGAAGCTTAAAAATGGTCCTTTTTTAGTTTTTAAAAATTGAGACGTTTTGGTGTCCAGGGAAGGAAATTCCTGATTCCGGGGTCAGGGATTTTTGAGCTTTGAAGGTGAAAATTTTTGTTTCACCCAAATGTATAAATGGACATCAGAATGGGAATCGGGGTTAAATTTCATGCTTAAAAATGGTCCTTTTTTAGTTTTTAAAAATTGAGCCATTTTGGTGTCCAGGGAAGGAAATTTCTGATGCCGGGGTCAGGGATTTTTTTGCTCCGGAGGTGAAAATTTTTGTTTATCCCAAATGTAAAAACGGACATCAGAATGGGATTCGGGGTTAAATTTCATGCTTAAAAAAGGTGCTTTTTGTAGTTTTAAAAAATTGAGCCGTTTTGGTGTCCGTGGAAGGAAATTCCTGATTCCGGGGTCAGGGATTTTTGTGCTTCGAAGGTGAAAATTTTTGTTTCACCCAAATGTATAAACGGACGTCAGAATGGGAATCGGGGTTAAATTTCATGCTTAAAAAAGGTGCTTTTTGTAGTTTTTAAAAATTGCGCTGTTTTGGTGTCCAGGGAAGGAAATTCCTGATGCCGGGGTCAGGGATTTTTTTGCTCCGGAGGTGAAAATTTTTGTTTATCCCAAATGTAAAAACGGACATCAGAATGGGATTCGGGGTTAAATTTCATGCTTAAAAAAGGTGCTTTTTGTAGTTTTAAAAAATTGAGCCGTTTTGGTGTCCAGGGAAGGAAATTCCTGATGCCGGTCAGGGATTTTTGTGCTCTGGAGGTGAAACTTTTTTTTTCACCCAAATGTATAAACGGACGTCAGAATGGGAATCGGGGTTAAATTTCATGCTTAAAAAAGGTGCTTTTTGTAGTTTTTAAAAATTGCGCTGTTTTGGTGTCCGTGGAAGGAAATTCCTGATTCCGGGGTCAGGGATTTTTGTGCTTCGAAGGTGAAAATTTTTGTTTCACCCAAATGTATAAATGGACATCAGAATGGGATTCGGGGTTAAATTTCATGCTTAAAAATGGTCCTTTTTTAGTTTTTAAAAATTGAGCCATTTTGGTGTCCAGGGAAGGAAATTTCTGCTGCTGGGGTCTGGGATTTTTTTGCTCTGGAGGTGAAAATTTTCCTTTTACCCAAATGTAAAAACAGACGTCAGAATGCGATTCGGGGTTAAATTTCAAGCTTAAAAATGGTCCTTTTTTAGTTTTTTAAAATTGAGCCATTTTGGTGTCCAGGGAAGGAAATTCCTGATGCCGAGGTCAGGGATTTTTGTGCTCCAGAGGTGAAATTTTTTTGGGGACCCAAATGTATAAACGGATGTCAGAATGGGATTTGGGGTTAAATTTCATGCTTAAAAAAGGTGCTTTTTGTAGTTTTTAAAAATTGCGCCATTTAGGTGTCCGTGGAAGGAAATTCCTGATGCCGGGGTCATGGATTTTTGTGCGCCGGAGGTGAAAATTTTTTTTTCACCCAAATGTATAAACGGACGTCAGAATGGGATTCGGGGTTAAATTTCATACTTAAAAATGGTGCTTTTTGTAGTTTTTAAAAATTGTGCCGTCTTGGTGTCCAGGGAAGGAAATTCCTGATGCCGGTCAGGGATTTTTGTGCTTTGGAGGTGAAAATTTTTTTTTCACCGAAATGTAAAAACAGACGTCAGAATGGGATTCAGGGTTAAATTTGAAGCTTAAAAATGGTCCTTTTTTAGTTTTTAAAAATTGAGACGTTTTGGTGTCCAGGGAAGGAAATTCCTGATGCCGGTCAGGGATTTTTGTGCTCTGGAGGTGAAACTTTTTTTTTCACCCAAATGTATAAACGGACATCAGAATGGGAATCGGGGTTAAATTTCATGCTTAAAAAAGGTGCTTTTTGTAGTTTTTAAAAATTGCGCTGTTTTGGTGTCCGTGGAAGGAAATTCCTGATTCCGGGGTCAGGGATTTTTGTGCTTCGAAGGTGAAAATTTTTGTTTCACCCAAATGTATAAATGGACATCAGAATGGAATTCGGGGTTAAATTTCATGCTTAAAAATGGTCCTTTTTTAGTTTTTAAAAATTGAGCCATTTTGGTGTCCAGGGAAGGAAATTTCTGCTGCCAGGGTCAGGGATTTTTGTGCTCCAGACGGGAAAATTTTCCTTTTACCCAAATGTAAAAACAGACGTCAGAATGCGATTCGGGGTTAAATTTCAAGCTTAACAATGGTCCTTTTTTAGTTTTTTAAAATTGAGCCATTTTGGTGTCCAGGGAAGGAAATTCCTGATGCCGGGGTCTGGGATTTTTGTGCTCCGGAGGTGAAATTTTTTTTGGGACCCAAATGTATAAACGGATGTCAGAATGGGATTTGGGGTTAAATTTCATGCTTAAAAAAGGTGCTTTTTGTAGTTTTTAAAAATTGCGCCATTTAGGTGTCCATGGAAGGAAATTCCTGATGCCGGGGTCATGGATTTTTGTGCTTTGGAGGTGAAAATTTTTTTTTCACCGAAATGTAAAAACAGACGTCAGAATGGGATTCAGGGTTAAATTTGAAGCTTAAAAATGGTCCTTTTTTAGTTTTTAAAAATTGAGACGTTTTGGTGTCCAGGGAAGGAAATTCCTGATGCCGGTGAGGGATTTTTGTGCTCTGGAGGTGAAACTTTTTTTTTCACCCAAATGTATAAACGGACGTCAGAATGGGAATCGGGGTTAAATTTCACGCTTAAAAAAGGTGCTTTTTGTAGTTTTTAAAAATTGCGCTTTTTTGGTGTCCGTGGAAGGAAATTCCTGATTCCGGGGTCAGGGATTTTTGTGCTTCGAAGGTGAAAATTTTTGTTTCACCCAAATGTATAAATGGACATCAGAATGGGATTCGGGGTTAAATTTCATGCTTAAAAATGGTCCTTTTTTAGTTTTTAAAAATTGAGCCATTTTGGTGTCCAGGGAAGGAAATTTCTGCTGCTGGGGTCTGGGATTTTTTTGCTCTGGAGGTGAAAATTTTCCTTTTACCCAAATGTAAAAACAGACGTCAGAATGCGATTCGGGGTTAAATTTCAAGCTTAAAAATGGTCCTTTTTTAGTTTTTAAAAATTGCGCCATTTAGGTGTCCGTGGAAGGAAATTCCTGATGCCGGGGTCATGGATTTTTGTGCTCCGGAGGTGAAAATTTTTTTTTCACCCAAATGTATAAACGGATGTCAGAATGGGATTCGGGGTTAAATTTCATACTTAAAAATGGTGCTTTTTGTAGTTTTTAAAAATTGTGCCGTTTTGGTGTCCAGGGAAGGAAATTCCTGATGCCGGTCAGGGATTTTTGTGCTTTGGAGGTGAAAATTTTTTTTTCACTGAAATGTAAAAACAGATGTCAGAATGGGATTCAGGGTTAAATTTGAAGCTTAAAAATGGTCCTTTTTTAGTTTTTAAAAATTGAGACGTTTTGGTGTCCAGGGAAGGAAATTCCTGATGCCGGTCAGGGATTTTTGTGCTCTGGAGGTGAAAATTTTTGTTTCACCCAAATGTATAAACGGACGTCAGAATGGGATTCAGGGTTAAATTTCATTCTTAAAAAAGGTGCTTTTTGTAGTTTTTAAAAATTGAGACGTTTTGGTGTCCGGGGAAGGAAATTCCTGATTCCGGGGTCAGGGATTTTTGTGCTTTGAAGGTGAAAATTTTTGTTTCACCCAAATGTAAAAACAGACGTCAGAATGCGATTCGGGGTTAAATTTCAAGCTTAACAATGGTCCTTTTTTAGTTTTTTAAAATTGAGCCATTTTGGTGTCCAGGGAAGGAAATTCCTGATGCCGGGGTCTGGGATTTTTGTGCTCCGGAGGTGAAATTTTTTTGGGGACCCAAATGTATAAACGGATGTCAGAATGGGATTTGGGGTTATATTTCATGCTTAAAAAAGGTGCTTTTTGTAGTTTTTAAAAATTGCGCCATTTAGGTGTCCGTGGAAGGAAATTCCTGATGCCGGGGTCATGGATTTTTGTGCTCCGGAGGTGAAAATTTTTTTTTCACCCAAATGTATAAACGGATGTCAGAATGGGATTCGGGGTTAAATTTCATCCTTAAAAATGGTCCTTTTTTAGTTTTTAAAAATTGCGCCATTTAGGTGTCCAGGGAAAGAATTTCCTGATGCCGGGGTCAGGGATTTATCTGCTCCGGAGGTGAAAATTTTTTTCCCCCAAATGTATAAACGGACGTCAGAATGGGATTCGGGGTTAAATTTCATACTTAAAAATGGTGCTTTTTGTAGTTTTTTAAAAATTGTGCCGTTTTGGTGTCCAGGGAAGGAAATTCCTGATGCCGGTCAGGGATTTTTGTGCTTTGGAGGTGAAAAATTTTTTTTTCACCGAAATGTAAAAACAGATGTCAGAATGGGATTCAGGGTTAAATTTGAAGCTTAAAAATGGTCCTTTTTTAGTTTTTAAAAATTGAGACGTTTTGGTGTCCAGGGAAGGAAATTCCTGATTCCGGGGTCAGGGATTTTTGAGCTTTGAAGGTGAAAATTTTTGTTTCACCCAAATGTATAAATGGACATCAGAATGGGAATCGGGGTTAAATTTCATGCTTAAAAATGGTCCTTTTTTAGTTTTTAAAAATTGAGCCATTTTGGTGTCCAGGGAAGGAAATTTCTGCTGCTGGGGTCTGGGATTTTTTTGCTCTGGAGGTGAAAATTTTCCTTTTACCCAAATGTAAAAACAGACGTCAGAATGCGATTCGGGGTTAAATTTCAAGCTTAAAAATGGTCCTTTTTTAGTTTTTAAAAATTGCGCCATTTAGGTGTCCGTGGAAGGAAATTCCTGATGCCGGGGTCATGGATTTTTGTGCTCCGGAGGTGAAAATTTTTTTTTCACCCAAATGTATAAACGGATGTCAGAATGGGATTCGGGGTTAAATTTCATACTTAAAAATGGTGCTTTTTGTAGTTTTTAAAAATTGTGCCGTTTTGGTGTCCAGGGAAGGAAATTCCTGATTCCGGGGTCAGGGATTTTTGTGCTTCGAAGGTGAAAATTTTTGTTTCACCCAAATGTATAAATGGACATCAGAATGGGATTCGGGGTTAAATTTCATGCTTAAAAATGGTCCTTTTTTAGTTTTTAAAAATTGAGCCATTTTGGTGTCCAGGGAAGGAAATTTCTGCTGCTGGGGTCTGGGATTTTTTTGCTCTGGAGGTGAAAATTTTCCTTTTACCCAAATGTAAAAACAGACGTCAGAATGCGATTCGGGGTTAAATTTCAAGCTTAAAAATGGTCCTTTTTTAGTTTTTAAAAATTGCGCCATTTAGGTGTCCGTGGAAGGAAATTCCTGATGCCGGGGTCATGGATTTTTGTGCTCCGGAGGTGAAAATTTTTTTTTCACCCAAATGTATAAACGGATGTCAGAATGGGATTCGGGGTTAAATTTCATACTTAAAAATGGTGCTTTTTGTAGTTTTTAAAAATTGTGCCGTTTTGGTGTCCAGGGAAGGAAATTCCTGATGCCGGTCAGGGATTTTTGTGCTTTGGAGGTGAAAATTTTTTTTTCACTGAAATGTAAAAACAGATGTCAGAATGGGATTCAGGGTTAAATTTGAAGCTTAAAAATGGTCCTTTTTTAGTTTTTAAAAATTGAGACGTTTTGGTGTCCAGGGAAGGAAATTCCTGATGCCGGTCAGGGATTTTTGTGCTCTGGAGGTGAAAATTTTTGTTTCACCCAAATGTATAAACGGACGTCAGAATGGGATTCAGGGTTAAATTTCATTCTTAAAAAAGGTGCTTTTTGTAGTTTTTAAAAATTGAGACGTTTTGGTGTCCGGGGAAGGAAATTCCTGATTCCGGGGTCAGGGATTTTTGTGCTTTGAAGGTGAAAATTTTTGTTTCACCCAAATGTAAAAACAGACGTCAGAATGCGATTCGGGGTTAAATTTCAAGCTTAACAATGGTCCTTTTTTAGTTTTTTAAAATTGAGCCATTTTGGTGTCCAGGGAAGGAAATTCCTGATGCCGGGGTCTGGGATTTTTGTGCTCCGGAGGTGAAATTTTTTTGGGGACCCAAATGTATAAACGGATGTCAGAATGGGATTTGGGGTTATATTTCATGCTTAAAAAAGGTGCTTTTTGTAGTTTTTAAAAATTGCGCCATTTAGGTGTCCGTGGAAGGAAATTCCTGATGCCGGGGTCATGGATTTTTGTGCTCCGGAGGTGAAAATTTTTTTTTCACCCAAATGTATAAACGGATGTCAGAATGGGATTCGGGGTTAAATTTCATCCTTAAAAATGGTCCTTTTTTAGTTTTTAAAAATTGCGCCATTTAGGTGTCCAGGGAAAGAATTTCCTGATGCCGGGGTCAGGGATTTATCTGCTCCGGAGGTGAAAATTTTTTTCCCCCAAATGTATAAACGGACGTCAGAATGGGATTCGGGGTTAAATTTCATACTTAAAAATGGTGCTTTTTGTAGTTTTTTAAAAATTGTGCCGTTTTGGTGTCCAGGGAAGGAAATTCCTGATGCCGGTCAGGGATTTTTGTGCTTTGGAGGTGAAAAATTTTTTTTTCACCGAAATGTAAAAACAGATGTCAGAATGGGATTCAGGGTTAAATTTGAAGCTTAAAAATGGTCCTTTTTTAGTTTTTAAAAATTGAGACGTTTTGGTGTCCAGGGAAGGAAATTCCTGATTCCGGGGTCAGGGATTTTTGAGCTTTGAAGGTGAAAATTTTTGTTTCACCCAAATGTATAAATGGACATCAGAATGGGAATCGGGGTTAAATTTCATGCTTAAAAATGGTCCTTTTTTAGTTTTTAAAAATTGAGCCATTTTGGTGTCCAGGGAAGGAAATTTCTGCTGCTGGGGTCTGGGATTTTTTTGCTCTTTAGGTGAAAATTTTCCTTTTACCCAAATGTAAAAACAGACGTCAGAATGCGATTCGGGGTTAAATTTCAAGCTTAAAAATGGTCCTTTTTTAGTTTTTTAAAATTGAGCCATTTTGGTGTCCAGGGAAGGAAATTCCTGATGCCGGGGTCAGGGATTTTTTTGCTCCGGAGGTGAAAATTTTTGTTTATCCCAAATGTAAAAACGGACATCAGAATGGGATTCGGGGTTAAATTTCATGCTTAAAAAAGGTGCTTTTTGTAGTTTTAAAAAATTGAGCCGTTTTGGTGTCCAGGGAAGGAAATTCCTGATGCCGGTCAGGGATTTTTGTGCTCTGGAGGTGAAACTTTTTTTTTCACCCAAATGTATAAACGGACGTCAGAATGGGAATCGGGGTTAAATTTCATGCTTAAAAAAGGTGCTTTTTGTAGTTTTTAAAAATTGCGCTGTTTTGGTGTCCGTGGAAGGAAATTCCTGATTCCGGGGTCAGGGATTTTTGTGCTTCGAAGGTGAAAATTTTTGTTTCACCCAAATGTATAAATGGACATCAGAATGGGATTCGGGGTTAAATTTCATGCTTAAAAATGGTCCTTTTTTAGTTTTTAAAAATTGAGCCATTTTGGTGTCCAGGGAAGGAAATTTCTGCTGCTGGGGTCTGGGATTTTTTTGCTCTGGAGGTGAAAATTTTCCTTTTACCCAAATGTAAAAACAGACGTCAGAATGCGATTCGGGGTTAAATTTCAAGCTTAAAAATGGTCCTTTTTTAGTTTTTTAAAATTGAGCCATTTTGGTGTCCAGGGAAGGAAATTCCTGATGCCGAGGTCAGGGATTTTTGTGCTCCAGAGGTGAAATTTTTTTGGGGACCCAAATGTATAAACGGATGTCAGAATGGGATTTGGGGTTAAATTTCATGCTTAAAAAAGGTGCTTTTTGTAGTTTTTAAAAATTGCGCCATTTAGGTGTCCGTGGAAGGAAATTCCTGATGCCGGGGTCATGGATTTTTGTGCGCCGGAGGTGAAAATTTTTTTTTCACCCAAATGTATAAACGGACGTCAGAATGGGATTCGGGGTTAAATTTCATCCTTAAAAATGGTGCTTTTTTAGTTTTTAAAAATTGAGCCGTTTGGGTGTCCAGGGAAGGAAATTTCTGATGCTGGGGTCTGGGATTTTTTTGCTCCGGAGGTGAAAATTTTTTTCCCCCAAATGTATAAACGGACGTCAGAATGGGATTCGGGGTTAAATTTCATACTTAAAAATGGTGCTTTTTGTAGTTTTTAAAAATTGTGCCGTCTTGGTGTCCAGGGAAGGAAATTCCTGATGCCGGTCAGGGATTTTTGTGCTTTGGAGGTGAAAATTTTTTTTTCACCGAAATGTAAAAACAGACGTCAGAATGGGATTCAGGGTTAAATTTGAAGCTTAAAAATGGTCCTTTTTTAGTTTTTAAAAATTGAGATGTTTTGGTGTCCAGGGAAGGAAATTCCTGATGCCGGTCAGGGATTTTTGTGCTCTGGAGGTGAAACTTTTTTTTTCACCCAAATGTATAAATGGACATCAGAATGGGAATCGGGGTTAAATTTCATGCTTAAAAAAGGTGCTTTTTGTAGTTTTTAAAAATTGCGCTGTTTTGGTGTCCGTGGAAGGAAATTCCTGATTCCGGGGTCAGGGATTTTTGTGCTTCGAAGGTGAAAATTTTTGTTTCACCCAAATGTATAAATGGACATCAGAATGGGATTCGGGGTTAAATTTCATGCTTAAAAATGGTCCTTTTTTAGTTTTTAAAAATTGAGCCATTTTGGTGTCCAGAGAAGGAAATTTCTGCTGCTGGGGTCTGGGATTTTTTTGCTCTGGAGGTGAAAATTTTCCTTTTACCCAAATGTAAAAACAGACGTCAGAATGCGATTCGGGGTTAAATTTCAAGCTTAAAAATGGTCCTTTTTTAATTTTTTAAAATTGAGCCATTTTGGTGTCCAGGGAAGGAAATTCCTGATGCCAGGGTCAGGGATTTTTTTGCTCCGGAGGTGAAAATTTTTGTTTATCCCAAATGTAAAAACGGACATCAGAATGGGATTCGGGGTTAAATTTCATGCTTCAAAAAGGTGCTTTCTGTAGTTTTAAAAAATTGAGCCGTTTTGGTGTCCAGGGAAGGAAATTTCTGATGCTGGGGTCTGGGATTTTTTTGCTCTGGAGGTGAAAATTTTCTTTTTACCCAAATGTAAAAACAGACGTCAGAATGCGATTCGGGGTTAAATTTCAAGCTTAAAAATGGTCCTTTTTTAGTTTTTTAAAATTGAGCCATTTTGGTGTCCAGGGAAGGAAATTCCTGATGCCGGGGTCTGGGATTTTTGTGCTCCGGAGGTGAAATTTTTTTTGGGACCCAAATGTATAAACGGATGTCAGAATGGGATTTGGGGTTAAATTTCATGCTTAAAAAAGGTGCTTTTTGTAGTTTTTAAAAATTGCGCCATTTAGGTGTCCGTGGAAGGAAATTCCTGATTCCGGGGTCAGGGATTTTTGTGCTTCGAAGGTGAAAATTTTTGTTTCACCCAAATGTATAAATGGACATCAGAATGGGATTCGGGGTTAAATTTCATGCTTAAAAATGGTCCTTTTTTAGTTTTTAAAAATTGAGCCATTTTGGTGTCCAGAGAAGGAAATTTCTGCTGCTGGGGTCTGGGATTTTTTTGCTCTGGAGGTGAAAATTTTCCTTTTACCCAAATGTAAAAACAGACGTCAGAATGCGATTCGGGGTTAAATTTCAAGCTTAAAAATGGTCCTTTTTTAGTTTTTTAAAATTGAGCCATTTTGGTGTCCAGGGAAGGAAATTCCTGATGCCAGGGTCAGGGATTTTTTTGCTCCGGAGGTGAAAATTTTTGTTTATCCCAAATGTAAAAACGGACATCAGAATGGGATTCGGGGTTAAATTTCATGCTTCAAAAAGGTGCTTTCTGTAGTTTTAAAAAATTGAGCCGTTTTGGTGTCCAGGGAAGGAAATTTCTGATGCTGGGGTCTGGGATTTTTTTGCTCTGGAGGTGAAAATTTTCTTTTTACCCAAATGTAAAAACAGACGTCAGAATGCGATTCGGGGTTAAATTTCAAGCTTAAAAATGGTCCTTTTTTAGTTTTTTAAAATTGAGCCATTTTGGTGTCCAGGGAAGGAAATTCCTGATGCCGGGGTCTGGGATTTTTGTGCTCCGGAGGTGAAATTTTTTTTGGGACCCAAATGTATAAACGGATGTCAGAATGGGATTTGGGGTTAAATTTCATGCTTAAAAAAGGTGCTTTTTGTAGTTTTTAAAAATTGCGCCATTTAGGTGTCCATGGAACGAAATTCCTGATGCCGGGGGCATGGATTTTTGTGCTCCGGAGGTGAAAATTTTTTTTTCACCCAAATGTATAAACGGATGTCAGAATGGGATTCGGGGTTAAATTTCATCCTTAAAAATGGTCCTTTTTTAGTTTTTAAAAATTGAGCCGTTTGGGTGTCCAGGGAAAGAATTTCCTGATGCCGGGGTCAGGGATTTATCTGCTCCGGAGGTGAAAATTTTTTTCCCCCAAATGTATAAACGGACGTCAGAATGGGATTCGGGGTTAAATTTCATACTTAAAAATGGTGCTTTTTGTAGTTTTAAAAATTGTGCCGTCTTGGTGTCCAGGGAAGGAAATTCCTGATGCCGGGGTCATGGATTTTTGTGCTCCGGAGGTGAAAATTTTTTTTTGACCCAAATGTATAAACGGATGTCAGAATGGGATTCGGGGTTAAAATTCATGCTTAAAAAACGTCCTTTTTTAGTTTTTAAAAATTGAGCCATTTTGGTGTCCAGAGAAGGAAATTTCTGCTGCTGGGGTCTGGGATTTTTTTGCTCTGGAGGTGAAAATTTTCCTTTTACCCAAATGTAAAAACAGACATCAGAATGCGATTCGGGGTTAAATTTCAAGCTTAAAAATGGTCCTTTTTTAGTTTTTTAAAATTGAGCCATTTTGGTGTCCAGGGAAGGAAATTCCTGATACCGGGGTCAGGGATTTTTTTGCTCCGGAGGTGAAAATTTTTGTTTATCCCAAATGTAAAAACGGACATCAGAATGGGATTCGGGGTTAAATTTCATGCTTCAAAAAGGTGCTTTTTGTAGTTTTTAAAAATTGCGCCAGTTAGGTGTCTGGGGAAGGAAATTTCTGATGCCGGGGTCATGGATTTTTGTGCTCCGGAGGTGAAAATTTTTTTTTGACCCAAATGTATAAACGGATGTCAGAATGGGATTCGGGGTTAAAATTCATGTTTAAAAAACGTCCTTTTTTAGTTTTTAAAAATTGAGCCGTTTTGGTGTCCAGGGAAGGAAATTTCTGATGCTGGGGTCTGGGATTTTTTTGCTCTGGAGGTGAAAATTTTCTTTTTACCCAAATGTAAAAACAGACGTCAGAATGCGATTCGGGGTTAAATTTCAAGCTTAAAAATGGTCCTTTTTTAGTTTTTTAAAATTGAGCCATTTTGGTGTCCAGGGAAGGAAATTCCTGATGCCGGGGTCTGGGATTTTTGTGCTCCGGAGGTGAAATTTTTTTTGGGACCCAAATGTATAAACGGATGTCAGAATGGGATTTGGGGTTAAATTTCATGCTTAAAAAAGGTGCTTTTTGTAGTTTTTAAAAATTGCTCTGTTTTGGTGTCCGTGGAAGGAAATTCCTGATTCCGGGGTCAGGGATTTTTGTGCTTCGAAGGTGAAAATTTTTGTTTCACCCAAATGTATAAATGGACATCAGAATGGGATTCGGGGTTAAATTTCATGCTTAAAAATGGTCCTTTTTTAGTTTTTAAAAATTGAGCCATTTTGGTGTCCAGGGAAGGAAATTTCTGCTGCTGGGGTCTGGGATTTTTTTGCTCTGGAGGTGAAAATTTTCCTTTTACCCAAATGTAAAAACAGATGTCAGAATGCGATTCGGGGTTAAATTTCAAGCTTAAAAATGGTCCTTTTTTAGTTTTTTAAAATTGAGCCATTTTGGTGTCCAGGGAAGGAAATTCCTGATACCGGGGTCAGGGATTTTTTTGCTCCGGAGGTGAAAATTTTTGTTTATCCCAAATTTAAAAACGGACATCAGAATGGGATTCGGGGTTAAATTTCATGCTTCAAAAAGGTGCTTTTTGTAGTTTTAAAAAATTGAGCCGTTTTGGTGTCCAGGGAAGGAAATTTCTGATGCTGGAGTCTGGGATTTTTTTGCTCTGGAGGTGAAAATTTTCTTTTTACCCAAATGTAAAAACAGACGTCAGAATGCGATTCGGGGTTAAATTTCAAGCTTAAAAATGGTCCTTTTTTAGTTTTTTAAAATTGAGCCATTTTGGTGTCCAGGGAAGGAAATTCCTGATACCGGGGTCAGGGATTTTTTTGCTCCGGAGGTGAAATTTTTTTTGGGACCCAAATGTATAAACGGATGTCAGAATGGGATTTGGGGTTAAATTTCATGCTTAAAAAAGGTGCTTTTTGTAGTTTTTAAAAATTGTGCCATTTAGGTGTCCGTGGAAGGAAATTCCTGATGCCGGGGTCATGGATTTTTGTGCTCCGGAGGTGAAAATTTTTTTTTCACCCAAATGTATAAACGGATGTCAGAATGGGATTCGGGGTTAAATTTCATCCTTAAAAATGGTCCTTTTTTAGTTTTTAAAAATTGAGCCGTTTGGGTGTCCAGGGAAAGAATTTCCTGATGCCGGGGTCAGGGATTTATCTGCTCCGGAGGTGAAAATTTTTTTCCCCCAAATGTATAAACGGACGTCAGAATGGGATTCGGGGTTAAATTTCATACTTAAAAATGGTGCTTTTTGTAGTTTTTAAAAATTGTGCCGTCTTGGTGTCCAGGGAAGGAAATTCCTGATGCCGGTCAGGGATTTTTGTGCTTTGGAGGTGAAAATTTTTTTTTCACCGAAATGTAAAAACAGACGTCAGAATGGGATTCAGGGTTAAATTTGAAGCTTAAAAATGGTCCTTTTTTAGTTTTTAAAAATTGAGACGTTTTGGTGTCCAGGGAAGGAAATTCCTGATGCCGGTCAGGGATTTTTGTGCTCTGGAGGTGAAACTTTTTTTTTTCACCCAAATGTATAAACGGACATCAGAATGGGAATCGGGGTTAAATTTCATGCTTAAAAAAGGTGCTTTTTGTAGTTTTTAAAAATTGTGCTGTTTTGGTGTCCGTGGAAGGAAATTCCTGATTCCGGGGTCAGGGATTTTTGTGCTTCGAAGGTGAAAATTTTTGTTTCACCCAAATGTATAAATGGACATCAGAATGGAATTCGGGGTTAAATTTCATGCTTAAAAATGGTCCTTTTTTAGTTTTTAAAAATTGAGCCATTTTGGTGTCCAGGGAAGGAAATTTCTGCTGCCAGGGTCAGGGATTTTTGTGCTCCAGACGGGAAAATTTTCCTTTTACCCAAATGTAAAAACAGACGTCAGAATGCGATTCGGGGTTAAATTTCAAGCTTAACAATGGTCCTTTTTTAGTTTTTTAAAATTGAGCCATTTTGGTGTCCAGGGAAGGAAATTCCTGATGCCGGGGTCTGGGATTTTTGTGCTCCGGAGGTGAAATTTTTTTTGGGACCCAAATGTATAAACGGATGTCAGAATGGGATTTGGGGTTAAATTTCATGCTTAAAAAAGGTGCTTTTTGTAGTTTTTAAAAATTGCGCCATTTAGGTGTCCATGGAAGGAAATTCCTGATGCCGGGGTCATGGATTTTTGTGCTTTGGAGGTGAAAATTTTTTTTTCACCGAAATGTAAAAACAGACGTCAGAATGGGATTCAGGGTTAAATTTGAAGCTTAAAAATGGTCCTTTTTTAGTTTTTAAAAATTGAGACGTTTTGGTGTCCAGGGAAGGAAATTCCTGATGCCGGTCAGGGATTTTTGTGCTCTGGAGGTGAAACTTTTTTTTTCACCCAAATGTATAAACGGACGTCAGAATGGGAATCGGGGTTAAATTTCACGCTTAAAAAAGGTGCTTTTTGTAGTTTTTAAAAATTGCGCTTTTTTGGTGTCCGTGGAAGGAAATTCCTGATTCCGGGGTCAGGGATTTTTGTGCTTCGAAGGTGAAAATTTTTGTTTCACCCAAATGTATAAATGGACATCAGAATGGGATTCGGGGTTAAATTTCATGCTTAAAAATGGTCCTTTTTTAGTTTTTAAAAATTGAGCCATTTTGGTGTCCAGGGAAGGAAATTTCTGCTGCTGGGGTCTGGGATTTTTTTGCTCTGGAGGTGAAAATTTTCCTTTTACCCAAATGTAAAAACAGACGTCAGAATGCGATTCGGGGTTAAATTTCAAGCTTAAAAATGGTCCTTTTTTAGTTTGTAAAAATTGCGCCATTTAGGTGTCCGTGGAAGGAAATTCCTGATGCCGGGGTCATGGATTTTTGTGCTCCGGAGGTGAAAATTTTTTTTTCACCCAAATGTATAAACGGATGTCAGAATGGGATTCGGGGTTAAATTTCATACTTAAAAATGGTGCTTTTTGTAGTTTTTAAAAATTGTGCCGTTTTGGTGTCCAGGGAAGGAAATTCCTGATGCCGGTCAGGGATTTTTGTGCTTTGGAGGTGAAAATTTTTTTTTCACTGAAATGTAAAAACAGATGTCAGAATGGGATTCAGGGTTAAATTTGAAGCTTAAAAATGGTCCTTTTTTAGTTTTTAAAAATTGAGACGTTTTGGTGTCCAGAGAAGGAAATTCCTGATGCCGGTCAGGGATTTTTGTGCTCTGGAGGTGAAAATTTTTGTTTCACCCAAATGTATAAACGGACGTCAGAATGGGATTCAGGGTTAAATTTCATTCTTAAAAAAGATGCTTTTTGTAGTTTTTAAAAATTGAGACGTTTTGGTGTCCGGGGAAGGAAATTCCTGATTCCGGGGTCAGGGATTTTTGTGCTTTGAAGGTGAAAATTTTTGTTTCACCCAAATGTAAAAACAGACGTCAGAATGGGATTCGGGGTTAAATTTCAAGCTTAACAATGGTCCTTTTTTAGTTTTTTAAAATTGAGCCATTTTGGTGTCCAGGGAAGGAAATTCCTGATGCCGGGGTCTGGGATTTTTGTGCTCCGGAGGTGAAATTTTTTTGGGGACCCAAATGTATAAACGGATGTCAGAATGGGATTTGGGGTTATATTTCATGCTTAAAAAAGGTGCTTTTTGTAGTTTTTAAAAATTGCGCCATTTAGGTGTCCGTGGAAGGAAATTCCTGATGCCGGGGTCATGGATTTTTGTGCTCCGGAGGTGAAAATTTTTTTTTCACCCAAATGTATAAACGGATGTCAGAATGGGATTCGGGGTTAAATTTCATCCTTAAAAATGGTCCTTTTTTAGTTTTTAAAAATTGCGCCATTTAGGTGTCCAGGGAAAGAATTTCCTGATGCCGGGGTCAGGGATTTATCTGCTCCGGAGGTGAAAATTTTTTTCCCCCAAATGTATAAACGGACGTCAGAATGGGATTCGGGGTTAAATTTCATACTTAAAAATGGTGCTTTTTGTAGTTTTTTAAAAATTGTGCCGTTTTGGTGTCCAGGGAAGGAAATTCCTGATGCCGGTCAGGGATTTTTGTGCTTTGGAGGTGAAAAATTTTTTTTTCACCGAAATGTAAAAACAGATGTCAGAATGGGATTCAGGGTTAAATTTGAAGCTTAAAAATGGTCCTTTTTTAGTTTTTAAAAATTGAGACGTTTTGGTGTCCAGGGAAGGAAATTCCTGATGCCGGTCAGGGATTTTTGTGCTCTGGAGGTGAAAATTTTTGTTTCACCCAAATGTATAAACGGACGTCAGAATGGGATTCAGGGTTAAATTTCATTCTTAAAAAAGGTGCTTTTTGTAGTTTTTAAAAATTGAGACGTTTTGGTGTCCGTGGAAGGAAATTCCTGATTCCGGGGTCAGGGATTTTTGAGCTTTGAAGGTGAAAATTTTTGTTTCACCCAAATGTATAAATGGACATCAGAATGGGAATCGGGGTTAAATTTCATGCTTAAAAATGGTCCTTTTTTAGTTTTTAAAAATTGAGCCATTTTGGTGTCCAGGGAAGGAAATTTCTGCTGCTGGGGTCTGGGATTTTTTTGCTCTTTAGGTGAAAATTTTCCTTTTACCCAAATGTAAAAACAGACGTCAGAATGCGATTCGGGGTTAAATTTCAAGCTTAAAAATGGTCCTTTTTTAGTTTTTTAAAATTGAGCCATTTTGGTGTCCAGGGAAGGAAATTCCTGATGCCGGGGTCAGGGATTTTTTTGCTCCGGAGGTGAAAATTTTTGTTTATCCCAAATGTAAAAACGGACATCAGAATGGGATTCGGGGTTAAATTTCATGCTTAAAAAAGGTGCTTTTTGTAGTTTTAAAAAATTGAGCCGTTTTGGTGTCCAGGGAAGGAAATTTCTGATGCTGGGGTCTGGGATTTTTTTGCTCTGGAGGTGAAAATTTTCTTTTTACCCAAATGTAAAAACAGACGTCAGAATGCGATTCGGGGTTAAATTTCAAGCTTAACAATGGTCCTTTTTTAGTTTTTTAAAATTGAGCCATTTTGGTGTCCAGGGAAGGAAATTCCTGATGCCGGGGTCTGGGATTTTTGTGCTCCGGAGGTGAAATTTTTTTTGGGACCCAAATGTATAAACGGATGTCAGAATGGGATTTGGGGTTAAATTTCATGCTTAAAAAAGGTGCTTTTTGTAGTTTTTAAAAATTGCGCCATTTAGGTGTCCATGGAAGGAAATTCCTGATGCCGGGGTCATGGATTTTTGTGCTCTGGAGGTGAAAATTTTTTTTTCACCCAAATGTATAAACGGATGTCAGAATGGGATTCAGGGTTAAATTTGAAGCTTAAAAATGGTCCTTTTTTAGTTTTTAAAAATTGAGACGTTTTGGTGTCCAGGGAAGGAAATTCCTGATGCCGGTCAGGGATTTTTGTGCTCTGGAGGTGAAACTTTTTTTTTCACCCAAATGTATAAACGGACGTCAGAATGGGAATCGGGGTTAAATTTCATGCTTAAAAAAGGTGCTTTTTGTAGTTTTTAAAAATTGCGCTGTTTTGGTGTCCGTGGAAGGAAATTCCTGATTCCGGGGTCAGGGATTTTTGTGCTTCGAAGGTGAAAATTTTTGTTTCACCCAAATGTATAAATGGACATCAGAATGGGATTCGGGGTTAAATTTCATGCTTAAAAATGGTCCTTTTTTAGTTTTTAAAAATTGAGCCATTTTGGTGTCCAGGGAAGGAAATTTCTGCTGCTGGGGTCTGGGATTTTTTTGCTCTGGAGGTGAAAATTTTCCTTTTACCCAAATGTAAAAACAGATGTCAGAATGCGATTCGGGGTTAAATTTCAAGCTTAAAAATGGTCCTTTTTTAGTTTTTTAAAATTGAGCCATTTTGGTGTCCAGGGAAGGAAATTCCTGATGCCGAGGTCAGGGATTTTTGTGCTCCAGAGGTGAAATTTTTTTGGGGACCCAAATGTATAAACGGATGTCAGAATGGGATTTGGGGTTAAATTTCATGCTTAAAAAAGGTGCTTTTTGTAGTTTTTAAAAATTGCGCCATTTAGGTGTCCGTGGAAGGAAATTCCTGATGCCGGGGTCATGGATTTTTGTGCGCCGGAGGTGAAAATTTTTTTTTCACCCAAATGTATAAACGGATGTCAGAATGGGATTCGGGGTTAAATTTCATCCTTAAAAATGGTGCTTTTTTAGTTTTTAAAAATTGAGCCGTTTGGGTGTCCAGGGAAGGAAATTTCTGATGCTGGGGTCTGGGATTTTTTTGCTCCGGAGGTGAAAATTTTTTTCCCCCAAATGTATAAACGGACGTCAGAATGGGATTCGGGGTTAAATTTCATACTTAAAAATGGTGCTTTTTGTAGTTTTTAAAAATTGTGCCGTCTTGGTGTCCAGGGAAGGAAATTCCTGATGCCGGTCAGGGATTTTTGTGCTTTGGAGGTGAAAATTTTTTTTTCACCGAAATGTAAAAACAGACGTCAGAATGGGATTCAGGGTTAAATTTGAAGCTTAAAAATGGTCCTTTTTTAGTTTTTAAAAATTGAGACGTTTTGGTGTCCAGGGAAGGAAATTCCTGATGCCGGTCAGGGATTTTTGTGCTCTGGAGGTGAAACTTTTTTTTTCACCCAAATGTATAAATGGACATCAGAATGGGAATCGGGGTTAAATTTCATGCTTAAAAAAGGTGCTTTTTGTAGTTTTTAAAAATTGCGCTGTTTTGGTGTCCGTGGAAGGAAATTCCTGATTCCGGGGTCAGGGATTTTTGTGCTTCGAAGGTGAAAATTTTTGTTTCACCCAAATGTATAAATGGACATCAGAATGGGATTCGGGGTTAAATTTCATGCTTAAAAATGGTCCTTTTTTAGTTTTTAAAAATTGAGCCATTTTGGTGTCCAGAGAAGGAAATTTCTGCTGCTGGGGTCTGGGATTTTTTTGCTCTGGAGGTGAAAATTTTCCTTTTACCCAAATGTAAAAACAGACGTCAGAATGCGATTCGGGGTTAAATTTCAAGCTTAAAAATGGTCCTTTTTTAGTTTTTTAAAATTGAGCCATTTTGGTGTCCAGGGAAGGAAATTCCTGATGCCGGGGTCTGGGATTTTTGTGCTCCGGAGGTGAAATTTTTTTGGGGACCCAAATGTATAAACGGATGTCAGAATGGGATTTGGGGTTAAATTTCATGCTTAAAAAAGGTGCTTTTTGTAGTTTTTAAAAATTGCGCCATTTAGGTGTCCATGGAAGGAAATTCCTGATGCCGGGGGCATGGATTTTTGTGCTCTGGAGGTGAAAATTTTTTTTTCACCCAAATGTATAAACGGATGTCAGAATGGGATTCGGGGTTAAATTTCATCCTTAAAAATGGTCCTTTTTTAGTTTTTAAAAATTGAGCCGTTTGGGTGTCCAGGGAAAGAATTTCCTGATGCCGGGGTCAGGGATTTATCTGCTCCGGAGGTGAAAATTTTTTTCCCCCAAATGTATAAACGGACGTCAGAATGGGATTCGGGGTTAAATTTCATACTTAAAAATGGTGCTTTTTGTAGTTTTAAAAATTGTGCCGTCTTGGTGTCCAGGGAAGGAAATTCCTGATGCCGGGGTCATGGATTTTTGTGCTCCGGAGGTGAAAATTTTTTTTTGACCCAAATGTATAAACGGATGTCAGAATGGGATTCGGGGTTAAAATTCATGCTTAAAAAACGTCCTTTTTTAGTTTTTAAAAATTGAGCCATTTTGGTGTCCAGAGAAGGAAATTTCTGCTGCTGGGGTCTGGGATTTTTTTGCTCTGGAGGTGAAAATTTTCCTTTTACCCAAATGTAAAAACAGACATCAGAATGCGATTCGGGGTTAAATTTCAAGCTTAAAAATGGTCCTTTTTTAGTTTTTTAAAATTGAGCCATTTTGGTGTCCAGGGAAGGAAATTCCTGATACCGGGGTCAGGGATTTTTTTGCTCCGGAGGTGAAAATTTTTGTTTATCCCAAATGTAAAAACGGACATCAGAATGGGATTCGGGGTTAAATTTCATGCTTCAAAAAGGTGCTTTTTGTAGTTTTTAAAAATTGCGCCAGTTAGGTGTCTGGGGAAGGAAATTCCTGATGCCGGGGTCATGGATTTTTGTGCGCCGGAGGTGAAAATTTTTTTTTCACCCAAATGTATAAACGGATGTCAGAATGGGATTCGGGGTTAAATTTCATCCTTAAAAATGGTGCTTTTTTAGTTTTTAAAAATTGAGCCGTTTGGGTGTCCAGGGAAGGAAATTTCTGATGCTGGGGTCTGGGATTTTTTTGCTCTGGAGGTGAAAATTTTCTTTTTACCCAAATGTAAAAACAGACATCAGAATGCGATTCGGGGTTAAATTTCAAGCTTAAAAATGGTCCTTTTTTAGTTTTTTAAAATTGAGCCATTTTGGTGTCCAGGGAAGGAAATTCCTGATGCCGGGGTCTGGGATTTTTGTGCTCCGGAGGTGAAATTTTTTTTGGGACCCAAATGTATAAACGGATGTCAGAATGGGATTTGGGGTTAAATTTCATGCTTAAAAAAGGTGCTTTTTGTAGTTTTTAAAAATTGCGCTGTTTTGGTGTCCGTGGAAGGAAATTCCTGATTCCGGGGTCAGGGATTTTTGTGCTTCGAAGGTGAAAATTTTTGTTTCACCCAAATGTATAAATGGACATCAGAATGGGATTCGGGGTTAAATTTCATGCTTAAAAATGGTCCTTTTTTAGTTTTTAAAAATTGAGCCGTTTTGGTGTCCAGGGAAGGAAATTTCTGATGCTGGAGTCTGGGATTTTTTTGCTCTGGAGGTGAAAATTTTCCTTTTACCCAAATGTAAAAACAGACATCAGAATGCGATTCGGGGTTAAATTTCAAGCTTAAAAATGGTCCTTTTTTAGTTTTTTAAAATTGAGCCATTTTGGTGTCCAGGGAAGGAAATTCCTGATACCGGGGTCAGGGATTTTTTTGCTCCGGAGGTGAAAATTTTTGTTTATCCCAAATGTAAAAACGGACATCAGAATGGGATTCGGGGTTAAATTTCATGCTTCAAAAAGGTGCTTTTTGTAGTTTTTAAAAATTGCGCCAGTTAGGTGTCTGGGGAAGGAAATTTCTGATGCCGGGGTCATGGATTTTTGTGCTCCGGAGGTGAAAATTTTTTTTTGACCCAAATGTATAAACGGATGTCAGAATGGGATTCGGGGTTAAAATTCATGCTTAAAAAACGTCCTTTTTTAGTTTTTAAAAATTGAGCCGTTTTGGTGTCCAGGGAAGGAAATTTCTGATGCTGGGGTCTGGGATTTTTTTGCTCTGGAGGTGAAAATTTTCTTTTTACCCAAATGTATAAACGGATGTCAGAATGGGATTTGGGGTTAAATTTCATGCTTAAAAAAGGTGCTTTTTGTAGTTTTTAAAAATTGCGCTGTTTTGGTGTCCGTGGAAGGAAATTTCTGTTGCTGGGGTCTGGGATTTTTGTGCTCCGGAGGTGAAATTTTTTTTGGGACCCAAATGTATAAACGGATGTCAGAATGGGATTTGGGGTTAAATTTCATGCTTAAAAAGGTGCTTTTTGTAGTTTTTAAAAATTGCGCTGTTTTGGTGTCCGTGGAAGGAAATTCCTGATTCCGGGGTCAGGGATTTTTGTGCTTCGAAGGTGAAAATTTTTGTTTCACCCAAATGTATAAATGGACATCAGAATGGGATTCGGGGTTAAATTTCATGCTTAAAAATGGTCCTTTTTTAGTTTTTAAAAATTGAGCCATTTTGGTGTCCAGGGAAGGAAATTTCTGCTGCTGGGGTCTGGGATTTTTTTGCTCTGGAGGTGAAAATTTTCCTTTTACCCAAATGTAAAAACAGATGTCAGAATGCGATTCGGGGTTAAATTTCAAGCTTAAAAATGGTCCTTTTTTAGTTTTTTAAAATTGAGCCATTTTGGTGTCCAGGGAAGGAAATTCCTGATGCCGGGGTCTGGGATTTTTGTGCTCCGGAGGTGAAATTTTTTTTGGGACCCAAATGTAAAAACAGACGTCAGAATGGTTTTCAGGGTTAAATTTGAAGCTTAAAAATGGTCCTTTTTTAGTTTTTAAAAATTGAGACGTTTTGGTGTCCAGGGAAGGAAATTCCTGATGCCGGTCAGGGATTTTTGTGCTCTGGAGGTGAAACTTTTTTTTTCACCCAAATGTATAAACGGACATCAGAATGGGAATCGGGGTTAAATTTCATGCTTAAAAAAGGTGCTTTTTGTAGTTTTTAAAAATTGCGCTGTTTTGGTGTCCGTGGAAGGAAATTCCTGATTCCGGGGTCAGGGATTTTTGTGCTTCGAAGGTGAAAATTTTTGTTTCACCCAAATGTATAAATGGACATCAGAATGGAATTCGGGGTTAAATTTCATGCTTAAAAATGGTCCTTTTTTAGTTTTTAAAAATTGAGCCATTTTGGTGTCCAGGGAAGGAAATTTCTGCTGCCAGGGTCAGGGATTTTTGTGCTCCAGACGGGAAAATTTTCCTTTTACCCAAATGTAAAAACAGACGTCAGAATGCGATTCGGGGTTAAATTTCAAGCTTAACAATGGTCCTTTTTTAGTTTTTTAAAATTGAGCCATTTTGGTGTCCAGGGAAGGAAATTCCTGATGCCGGGGTCTGGGATTTTTGTGCTCCGGAGGTGAAATTTTTTTTGGGACCCAAATGTATAAACGGATGTCAGAATGGGATTTGGGGTTAAATTTCATGCTTAAAAAAGGTGCTTTTTGTAGTTTTTAAAAATTGCGCCATTTAGGTGTCCATGGAAGGAAATTCCTGATGCCGGGGTCATGGATTTTTGTGCTTTGGAGGTGAAAATTTTTTTTTCACCGAAATGTAAAAACAGACGTCAGAATGGGATTCGGGGTTAAATTTCAAGCTTAAAAAAGGTGCTTTTTGTAGTTTTTAAAAATTGCGCTGTTTTGGTGTCCGTGGAAGGAAATTCCTGATTCCGGGGTCAGGGATTTTTGTGCTTCGAAGGTGAAAATTTTTGTTTCACCCAAATGTATAAATGGACATCAGAATGGAATTCGGGGTTAAATTTCATGCTTAAAAATGGTCCTTTTTTAGATTTTAAAAATTGAGCCATTTTGGTGTCCAGGGAAGGAAATTTCTGCTGCCAGGGTCAGGGATTTTTGTGCTCCAGACGGGAAAATTTTCCTTTTACCCAAATGTATAAACGGACGTCAGAATGGGAATCGGGGTTAAATTTCACGCTTAAAAAAGGTGCTTTTTGTAGTTTTTAAAAATTGCGCCATTTAGGTGTCCGTGGAAGGAAATTCCTGATGCCGGGGTCATGGATTTTTGTGCTCCGGAGGTGAAAATTTTTTTTTCACCCAAATGTATAAACGGATGTCAGAATGGGATTCGGGGTTAAATTTCATCCTTAAAAATGGTCCTTTTTTAGTTTTTAAAAATTGAGCCATTTTGGTGTCCAGGGAAGGAAATTTCTGCTGCTGGGGTCTGGGATTTTTTTGCTCTGGAGGTGAAAATTTTCCTTTTACCCAAATGTAAAAACAGATGTCAGAATGCGATTCGGGGTTAAATTTCAAGCTTAAAAATGGTCCTTTTTTAGTTTTTTAAAATTGAGCCATTTTGGTGTCCAGGGAAGGAAATTCCTGATACCGGGGTCAGGGATTTTTTTGCTCCGGAGGTGAAAATTTTTGTTTATCCCAAATTTAAAAACGGACATCAGAATGGGATTCGGGGTTAAATTTCATGCTTCAAAAAGGTGCTTTTTGTAGTTTTAAAAAATTGAGCCGTTTTGGTGTCCAGGGAAGGAAATTTCTGATGCTGGAGTCTGGGATTTTTTTGCTCTGGAGGTGAAAATTTTCTTTTTACCCAAATGTAAAAACAGACGTCAGAATGCGATTCGGGGTTAAATTTCAAGCTTAAAAATGGTCCTTTTTTAGTTTTTTAAAATTGAGCCATTTTGGTGTCCAGGGAAGGAAATTCCTGATGCCGGGGTCAGGGATTTTTGTGCTCCAGAGGTGAAATTTTTGGGGGGACCCAAATGTATAAACGGATGTCAGAATGGGATTTGGGGTTAAATTTCATGCTTAAAAAAGGTGCTTTTTGTAGTTTTTAAAAATTGCGCCATTTAGGTGTCCGTGGAAGGAAATTCCTGATGCCGGGGTCATGGATTTTTGTGCGCCGGAGGTGAAAATTTTTTTTTCACCCAAATGTATAAACGGATGTCAGAATGGGATTCGGGGTTAAATTTCATCCTTAAAAATGGTGCTTTTTTAGTTTTTAAAAATTGAGCCGTTTGGGTGTCCAGGGAAGGAAATTTCTGATGCTGGGGTCTGGGATTTTTTTGCTCTGGAGGTGAAAATTTTCTTTTTACCCAAATGTAAAAACAGACGTCAGAATGCGATTCGGGGTTAAATTTCAAGCTTAAAAATGGTCCTTTTTTAGTTTTTTAAAATTGAGCCATTTTGGTGTCCAGGGAAGGAAATTCCTGATGCCGGGGTCAGGGATTTTTGTGCTCCAGAGGTGAAATTTTTTGGGGGACCCAAATGTATAAATGGACATCAGAATGGGATTCGGGGTTAAATTTCATGCTTAAAAATGGTCCTTTTTTAGTTTTTAAAAATTGAGCCATTTTGGTGTCCAGGGAAGGAAATTTCTGCTGCTGGGGTCTGGGATTTTTTTGCTCTGGAGGTGAAAATTTTCCTTTTACCCAAATGTAAAAACAGATGTCAGAATGCGATTCGGGGTTAAATTTCAAGCTTAAAAATGGTCCTTTTTTAGTTTTTTAAAATTGAGCCATTTTGGTGTCCAGGGAAGGAAATTCCTGATACCGGGGTCAGGGATTTTTTTGCTCCGGAGGTGAAATTTTTTTTGGGACCCAAATGTATAAACGGATGTCAGAATGGGATTTGGGGTTAAATTTCATGCTTAAAAAAGGTGCTTTTTGTAGTTTTTAAAAATTGCGCCATTTAGGTGTCCGTGGAAGGAAATTCCTGATGCCGGGGTCATGGATTTTTGTGCTCCGGAGGTGAAAATTTTTTTTTCACCCAAATGTATAAACGGATGTCAGAATGGGATTCGGGGTTAAATTTCATCCTTAAAAATGGTCCTTTTTTAGTTTTTAAAAATTGAGCCGTTTGGGTGTCCAGGGAAAGAATTTCCTGATGCCGGGGTCAGGGATTTATCTGCTCTGGAGGTGAAAATTTTTTTCCCCCAAATGTATAAACGGACGTCAGAATGGGATTCGGGGTTAAATTTCATACTTAAAAATGGTGCTTTTTGTAGTTTTTAAAAATTGTGCCGTCTTGGTGTCCAGGGAAGGAAATTCCTGATGCCGGTCAGGGATTTTTGTGCTTTGGAGGTGAAAATTTTTTTTTCACCGAAATGTAAAAACAGACGTCAGAATGGGATTCAGGGTTAAATTTGAAGCTTAAAAATGGTCCTTTTTTAGTTTTTAAAAATTGAGACGTTTTGGTGTCCAGGGAAGGAAATTCCTGATGCCGGTCAGGGATTTTTGTGCTCTGGAGGTGAAACTTTTTTTTTCACCCAAATGTATAAACGGACATCAGAATGGGAATCGGGGTTAAATTTCATGCTTAAAAAAGGTGCTTTTTGTAGTTTTTAAAAATTGCGCTGTTTTGGTGTCCGTGGAAGGAAATTCCTGATTCCGGGGTCAGGGATTTTTGTGCTTCGAAGGTGAAAATTTTTGTTTCACCCAAATGTATAAATGGACATCAGAATGGAATTCGGGGTTAAATTTCATGCTTAAAAATGGTCCTTTTTTAGTTTTTAAAAATTGAGCCATTTTGGTGTCCAGGGAAGGAAATTTCTGCTGCCAGGGTCAGGGATTTTTGTGCTCCAGACGGGAAAATTTTCCTTTTACCCAAATGTAAAAACAGACGTCAGAATGCGATTCGGGGTTAAATTTCAAGCTTAACAATGGTCCTTTTTTAGTTTTTTAAAATTGAGCCATTTTGGTGTCCAGGGAAGGAAATTCCTGATGCCGGGGTCTGGGATTTTTGTGCTCCGGAGGTGAAATTTTTTTTGGGACCCAAATGTATAAACGGATGTCAGAATGGGATTTGGGGTTAAATTTCATGCTTAAAAAAGGTGCTTTTTGTAGTTTTTAAAAATTGCGCCATTTAGGTGTCCATGGAAGGAAATTCCTGATGCCGGGGTCATGGATTTTTGTGCTTTGGAGGTGAAAATTTTTTTTTCACCGAAATGTAAAAACAGACGTCAGAATGGGATTCAGGGTTAAATTTGAAGCTTAAAAATGGTCCTTTTTTAGTTTTTAAAAATTGAGACGTTTTGGTGTCCAGGGAAGGAAATTCCTGATGCCGGTCAGGGATTTTTGTACTCTGGAGGTGAAACTTTTTTTTTCACCCAAATGTATAAACGGACGTCAGAATGGGAATCGGGGTTAAATTTCACGCTTAAAAAAGGTGCTTTTTGTAGTTTTTAAAAATTGCGCTTTTTTGGTGTCCGTGGAAGGAAATTCCTGATTCCGGGGTCAGGGATTTTTGTGCTTCGAAGGTGAAAATTTTTGTTTCACCCAAATGTATAAATGGACATCAGAATGGGATTCGGGGTTAAATTTCATGCTTAAAAATGGTCCTTTTTTAGTTTTTAAAAATTGAGCCATTTTGGTGTCCAGGGAAGGAAATTTCTGCTGCTGGGGTCTGGGATTTTTTTGCTCTGGAGGTGAAAATTTTCCTTTTACCCAAATGTAAAAACAGACGTCAGAATGCGATTCGGGGTTAAATTTCAAGCTTAAAAATGGTCCTTTTTTAGTTTTTAAAAATTGCGCCATTTAGGTGTCCGTGGAAGGAAATTCCTGATGCCGGGGTCATGGATTTTTGTGCTCCGGAGGTGAAAATTTTTTTTTCACCCAAATGTATAAACGGATGTCAGAATGGGATTCGGGGTTAAATTTCATACTTAAAAATGGTGCTTTTTGTAGTTTTTAAAAATTGTGCCGTTTTGGTGTCCAGGGAAGGAAATTCCTGATGCCGGTCAGGGATTTTTGTGCTTTGGAGGTGAAAATTTTTTTTTCACTGGAATGTAAAAACAGATGTCAGAATGGGATTCAGGGTTAAATTTGAAGCTTAAAAATGGTCCTTTTTTAGTTTTTAAAAATTGAGACGTTTTGGTGTCCAGGGAAGGAAATTCCTGATGCCGGTCAGGGATTTTTGTGCTCTGGAGGTGAAAATTTTTGTTTCACCCAAATGTATAAACGGACGTCAGAATGGGATTCAGGGTTAAATTTCATTCTTAAAAAAGGTGCTTTTTGTAGTTTTTAAAAATTGAGACGTTTTGGTGTCCGGGGAAGGAAATTCCTGATTCCGGGGTCAGGGATTTTTGTGCTTTGAAGGTGAAAATTTTTGTTTCACCCAAATGTAAAAACAGACGTCAGAATGCGATTCGGGGTTAAATTTCAAGCTTAACAATGGTCCTTTTTTAGTTTTTTAAAATTGAGCCATTTTGGTGTCCAGGGAAGGAAATTCCTGATGCCGGGGTCTGGGATTTTTGTGCTCCGGAGGTGAAATTTTTTTGGGGACCCAAATGTATAAACGGATGTCAGAATGGGATTTGGGGTTATATTTCATGCTTAAAAAAGGTGCTTTTTGTAGTTTTTAAAAATTGCGCCATTTAGGTGTCCGTGGAAGGAAATTCCTGATGCCGGGGTCATGGATTTTTGTGCTCCGGAGGTGAAAATTTTTTTTTCACCCAAATGTATAAACGGATGTCAGAATGGGATTCGGGGTTAAATTTCATCCTTAAAAATGGTCCTTTTTTAGTTTTTAAAAATTGCGCCATTTAGGTGTCCAGGGAAAGAATTTCCTGATGCCGGGGTCAGGGATTTATCTGCTCCGGAGGTGAAAATTTTTTTCCCCCAAATGTATAAACGGACGTCAGAATGGGATTCGGGGTTAAATTTCATACTTAAAAATGGTGCTTTTTGTAGTTTTTTAAAAATTGTGCCGTTTTGGTGTCCAGGGAAGGAAATTCCTGATGCCGGTCAGGGATTTTTGTGCTTTGGAGGTGAAAAATTTTTTTTTCACCGAAATGTAAAAACAGATGTCAGAATGGGATTCAGGGTTAAATTTGAAGCTTAAAAATGGTCCTTTTTTAGTTTTTAAAAATTGAGACGTTTTGGTGTCCAGGGAAGGAAATTCCTGATGCCGGTCAGGGATTTTTGTGCTCTGGAGGTGAAAATTTTTGTTTCACCCAAATGTATAAACGGACGTCAGAATGGGATTCAGGGTTAAATTTCATTCTTAAAAAAGGTGCTTTTTGTAGTTTTTAAAAATTGAGACGTTTTGGTGTCCGTGGAAGGAAATTCCTGATTCCGGGGTCAGGGATTTTTGAGCTTTGAAGGTGAAAATTTTTGTTTCACCCAAATGTATAAATGGACATCAGAATGGGAATCGGGGTTAAATTTCATGCTTAAAAATGGTCCTTTTTTAGTTTTTAAAAATTGAGCCATTTTGGTGTCCAGGGAAGGAAATTTCTGCTGCTGGGGTCTGGGATTTTTTTGCTCTTTAGGTGAAAATTTTCCTTTTACCCAAATGTAAAAACAGATGTCAGAATGCGATTCGGGGTTAAATTTCAAGCTTAAAAATGGTCCTTTTTTAGTTTTTTAAAATTGAGCCATTTTGGTGTCCAGGGAAGGAAATTCCTGATGCCGGGGTCAGGGATTTTTTTGCTCCGGAGGTGAAAATTTTTGTTTATCCCAAATGTAAAAACGGACATCAGAATGGGATTCGGGGTTAAATTTCATGCTTAAAAAAGGTGCTTTTTGTAGTTTTAAAAAATTGAGCCGTTTTGGTGTCCAGGGAAGGAAATTTCTGATGCTGGGGTCTGGGATTTTTTTGCTCTGGAGGTGAAAATTTTCTTTTTACCCAAATGTAAAAACAGACGTCAGAATGGGATTTGGGGTTAAATTTCATGCTTAAAAAAGGTGCTTTTTGTAGTTTTTAAAAATTGCGCCATTTAGGTGTCCAGGGAAGGAAATTCCTGATGCCGGGGTCATGGATTTTTGTGCTCTGGAGGTGAAACTTTTTTTTTCACCCAAATGTATAAACGGACGTCAGAATGGGAATCGGGGTTAAATTTCATGCTTAAAAAAGGTGCTTTTTGTAGTTTTTAAAAATTGCGCTGTTTTGGTGTCCGTGGAAGGAAATTCCTGATTCCGGGGTCAGGGATTTTTGTGCTTCGAAGGTGAAAATTTTTGTTTCACCCAAATGTATAAATGGACATCAGAATGGGATTCGGGGTTAAATTTCATGCTTAAAAATGGTCCTTTTTTAGTTTTTAAAAATTGAGCCATTTTGGTGTCCAGGGAAGGAAATTTCTGCTGCTGGGGTCTGGGATTTTTTTGCTCTGGAGGTGAAAATTTTCCTTTTACCCAAATGTAAAAACAGACGTCAGAATGCGATTCGGGGTTAAATTTCAAGCTTAAAAATGGTCCTTTTTTAGTTTTTAAAAATTGAGCCATTTTGGTGTCCAGGGAAGGAAATTCCTGATGCCGAGGTCAGGGATTTTTGTGCTCCAGAGGTGAAATTTTTTTGGGGACCCAAATGTATAAACGGATGTCAGAATGGGATTTGGGGTTAAATTTCATGCTTAAAAAAGGTGCTTTTTGTAGTTTTTAAAAATTGCGCCATTTAGGTGTCCGTGGAAGGAAATTCCTGATGCCGGGGTCATGGATTTTTGTGCGCCGGAGGTGAAAATTTTTTTTTCACCCAAATGTATAAACGGATGTCAGAATGGGATTCGGGGTTAAATTTCATCCTTAAAAATGGTGCTTTTTTAGTTTTTAAAAATTGAGCCGTTTGGGTGTCCAGGGAAGGAAATTTCTGATGCTGGGGTCTGGGATTTTTTTGCTCCGGAGGTGAAAATTTTTTTCCCCCAAATGTATAAACGGACGTCAGAATGGGATTCGGGGTTAAATTTCATACTTAAAAATGGTGCTTTTTGTAGTTTTTAAAAATTGTGCCGTCTTGGTGTCCAGGGAAGGAAATTCCTGATGCCGGTCAGGGATTTTTGTGCTTTGGAGGTGAAAATTTTTTTTTCACCGAAATGTAAAAACAGATGTCAGAATGGGATTCAGGGTTAAATTTGAAGCTTAAAAATGGTCCTTTTTTAGTTTTTAAAAATTGAGACGTTTTGGTGTCCAGGGAAGGAAATTCCTGATGCCGGTCAGGGATTTTTGTGCTCTGGAGGTGAAACTTTTTTTTTCACCCAAATGTATAAATGGACATCAGAATGGGAATCGGGGTTAAATTTCATGCTTAAAAAAGGTGCTTTTTGTAGTTTTTAAAAATTGCGCTGTTTTGGTGTCCGTGGAAGGAAATTCCTGATTCCGGGGTCAGGGATTTTTGTGCTTCGAAGGTGAAAATTTTTGTTTCACCCAAATGTATAAATGGACAATAGAATGGGATTCGGGGTTAAATTTCATGCTTAAAAATGGTCCTTTTTTAGTTTTTAAAAATTGAGCCATTTTGGTGTCCAGAGAAGGAAATTTCTGCTGCTGGGGTCTGGGATTTTTTTGCTCTGGAGGTGAAAATTTTCCTTTTACCCAAATGTAAAAACAGACGTCAGAATGCGATTCAGGGTTAAATTTCAAGCTTAAAAATGGTCCTTTTTTAGTTTTTTAAAATTGAGCCATTTTGGTGTCCAGGGAAGGAAATTCCTGATGCCAGGGTCAGGGATTTTTTTGCTCCGGAGGTGAAAATTTTTGTTTATCCCAAATGTAAAAACGGACATCAGAATGGGATTCGGGGTTAAATTTCATGCTTAAAAAAGGTGCTTTTTGTAGTTTTTAAAAATTGCGCCATTTAGGTGTCCATGGAAGGAAATTCCTGATGCCGGGGTCATGAATTTTTGTGCTTTGGAGGTGAAAATTTTTTTTTCACCGAAATGTAAAAACAGACGTCAGAATGGGATTCAGGGTTAAATTTGAAGCTTAAAAATGGTCCTTTTTTAGTTTTTAAAAATTGAGACGTTTTGGTGTCCAGGGAAGGAAATTCCTGATGCCGGTCAGGGATTTTTGTACTCTGGAGGTGAAACTTTTTTTTTCACCCAAATGTATAAACGGACGTCATAATGGGAATCGGGGTTAAATTTCACGCTTAAAAAAGGTGCTTTTTGTAGTTTTTAAAAATTGCGCTTTTTTGGTGTCCGTGGAAGGAAATTCCTGATTCCGGGGTCAGGGATTTTTGTGCTTCGAAGGTGAAAATTTTTGTTTCACCCAAATGTATAAATGGACATCAGAATGGGATTCGGGGTTAAATTTCATGCTTAAAAATGGTCCTTTTTTAGTTTTTAAAAATTGAGCCATTTTGGTGTCCAGGGAAGGAAATTTCTGCTGCTGGGGTCTGGGATTTTTTTGCTCTGGAGGTGAAAATTTTCCTTTTACCCAAATGTAAAAACAGACGTCAGAATGCGATTCGGGGTTAAATTTCAAGCTTAAAAATGGTCCTTTTTTAGTTTTTAAAAATTGCGCCATTTAGGTGTCCGTGGAAGGAAATTCCTGATGCCGGGGTCATGGATTTTTGTGCTCCGGAGGTGAAAATTTTTTTTTCACCCAAATGTATAAACGGATGTCAGAATGGGATTCGGGGTTAAATTTCATACTTAAAAATGGTGCTTTTTGTAGTTTTTAAAAATTGTGCCGTTTTGGTGTCCAGGGAAGGAAATTCCTGATGCCGGTCAGGGATTTTTGTGCTTTGGAGGTGAAAATTTTTTTTTCACTGGAATGTAAAAACAGATGTCAGAATGGGATTCAGGGTTAAATTTGAAGCTTAAAAATGGTCCTTTTTTAGTTTTTAAAAATTGAGACGTTTTGGTGTCCAGGGAAGGAAATTCCTGATGCCGGGGTCATGGATTTTTGTGCTCCGGAGGTGAAAATTTTTTTTTCACCCAAATGTATAAACGGATGTCAGAATGGGATTCGGGGTTAAATTTCATACTTAAAAATGGTGCTTTTTGTAGTTTTTAAAAATTGAGACGTTTTGGTGTCCGGGGAAGGAAATTCCTGATTCCGGGGTCAGGGATTTTTGTGCTTTGAAGGTGAAAATTTCTGTTTCACCCAAATGTAAAAACAGACGTCAGAATGCGATTCGGGGTTAAATTTCAAGCTTAACAATGGTCCTTTTTTAGTTTTTTAAAATTGAGCCATTTTGGTGTCCAGGGAAGGAAATTCCTGATGCCGGGGTCTGGGATTTTTGTGCTCCGGAGGTGAAATTTTTTTGGGGACCCAAATGTATAAACGGATGTCAGAATGGGATTTGGGGTTATATTTCATGCTTAAAAAAGGTGCTTTTTGTAGTTTTTAAAAATTGCGCCATTTAGGTGTCCGTGGAAGGAAATTCCTGATGCCGGGGTCATGGATTTTTGTGCTCCGGAGGTGAAAATTTTTTTTTCACCCAAATGTATAAACGGATGTCAGAATGGGATTCGGGGTTAAATTTCATCCTTAAAAATGGTCCTTTTTTAGTTTTTAAAAATTGCGCCATTTAGGTGTCCAGGGAAAGAATTTCCTGATGCCGGGGTCAGGGATTTATCTGCTCCGGAGGTGAAAATTTTTTTCCCCCAAATGTATAAACGGACGTCAGAATGGGATTCGGGGTTAAATTTCATACTTAAAAATGGTGCTTTTTGTAGTTTTTTAAAAATTGTGCCGTTTTGGTGTCCAGGGAAGGAAATTCCTGATGCCGGTCAGGGATTTTTGTGCTTTGGAGGTGAAAAATTTTTTTTTCACCGAAATGTAAAAACAGATGTCAGAATGGGATTCAGGGTTAAATTTGAAGCTTAAAAATGGTCCTTTTTTAGTTTTTAAAAATTGAGACGTTTTGGTGTCCAGGGAAGGAAATTCCTGATGCCGGTCAGGGATTTTTGTGCTCTGGAGGTGAAAATTTTTGTTTCACCCAAATGTATAAACGGACGTCAGAATGGGATTCAGGGTTAAATTTCATTCTTAAAAAAGGTGCTTTTTGTAGTTTTTAAAAATTGAGACGTTTTGGTGTCCGTGGAAGGAAATTCCTGATTCCGGGGTCAGGGATTTTTGAGCTTTGAAGGTGAAAATTTTTGTTTCACCCAAATGTATAAATGGACATCAGAATGGGAATCGGGGTTAAATTTCATGCTTAAAAATGGTCCTTTTTTAGTTTTTAAAAATTGAGCCATTTTGGTGTCCAGGGAAGGAAATTTCTGCTGCTGGGGTCTGGGATTTTTTTGCTCTTTAGGTGAAAATTTTCCTTTTACCCAAATGTAAAAACAGATGTCAGAATGCGATTCGGGGTTAAATTTCAAGCTTAAAAATGGTCCTTTTTTAGTTTTTTAAAATTGAGCCATTTTGGTGTCCAGGGAAGGAAATTTCTGCTGCTGGGGTCTGGGATTTTTTTGCTCTTTAGGTGAAAATTTTCCTTTTACCCAAATGTAAAAACAGATGTCAGAATGCGATTCGGGGTTAAATTTCAAGCTTAAAAATGGTCCTTTTTTAGTTTTTAAAAATTGCGCCATTTAGGTGTCCGTGGAAGGAAATTCCTGATGCCGGGGTCATGGATTTTTGTGCTCCGGAGGTGAAAATTTTTTTTTCACCCAAATGTATAAACGGATGTCAGAATGGGATTCGGGGTTAAATTTCATACTTAAAAATGGTGCTTTTTGTAGTTTTTAAAAATTGTGCCGTTTTGGTGTCCAGGGAAGGAAATTCCTGATGCCGGTCAGGGATTTTTGTGCTTTGGAGGTGAAAATTTTTTTTTCACTGGAATGTAAAAACAGATGTCAGAATGGGATTCAGGGTTAAATTTGAAGCTTAAAAATGGTCCTTTTTTAGTTTTTAAAAATTGAGACGTTTTGGTGTCCAGGGAAGGAAATTCCTGATGCCGGGGTCATGGATTTTTGTGCTCCGGAGGTGAAAATTTTTTTTTCACCCAAATGTATAAACGGATGTCAGAATGGGATTCGGGGTTAAATTTCATACTTAAAAATGGTGCTTTTTGTAGTTTTTAAAAATTGTGCCGTTTTGGTGTCCAGGGAAGGAAATTCCTGATGCCGGTCAGGGATTTTTGTGCTTTGGAGGTGAAAATTTTTTTTTCACTGGAATGTAAAAACAGATGTCAGAATGGGATTCAGGGTTAAATTTTAAGCTTAAAAATGGTCCTTTTTTAGTTTTTAAAAATTGAGACGTTTTGGTGTCCAGGGAAGGAAATTCCTGATGCCGGTCAGGGATTTTTGTGCTCTGGAGGTGAAAATTTTTGTTTCACCCAAATGTATAAACGGACGTCAGAATGGGATTCAGGGTTAAATTTCATTCTTTAAAAAGGTGCTTTTTGTAGTTTTTAAAAATTGAGACGTTTTGGTGTCCGGGGAAGGAAATTCCTGATTCCGGGGTCAGGGATTTTTGTGCTTTGAAGGTGAAAATTTTTGTTTCACCCAAATGTAAAAACAGACGTCAGAATGCGATTCGGGGTTAAATTTCAAGCTTAACAATGGTCCTTTTTTAGTTTTTTAAAATTGAGCCATTTTGGTGTCCAGGGAAGGAAATTCCTGATGCCGGGGTCTGGGATTTTTGTGCTCCGGAGGTGAAATTTTTTTGGGGACCCAAATGTATAAACGGATGTCAGAATGGGATTTGGGGTTATATTTCATGCTTAAAAAAGGTGCTTTTTGTAGTTTTTAAAAATTGCGCCATTTAGGTGTCCTTGGAAGGAAATTCCTGATGCCGGGGTCATGGATTTTTGTGCTCCGGAGGTGAAAATTTTTTTTTCACCCAAATGTATAAACGGATGTCAGAATGGGATTCGGGGTTAAATTTCATCCTTAAAAATGGTCCTTTTTTAGTTTTTAAAAATTGCGCCATTTAGGTGTCCAGGGAAAGAATTTCCTGATGCCGGGGTCAGGGATTTATCTGCTCCGGAGGTGAAAATTTTTTTCCCCCAAATGTATAAACGGACGTCAGAATGGGATTCGGGGTTAAATTTCATACTTAAAAATGGTGCTTTTTGTAGTTTTTTAAAAATTGTGCCGTTTTGGTGTCCAGGGAAGGAAATTCCTGATGCCGGTCAGGGATTTTTGTGCTTTGGAGGTGAAAAATTTTTTTTTCACCGAAATGTAAAAACAGATGTCAGAATGGGATTCAGGGTTAAATTTGAAGCTTAAAAATGGTCCTTTTTTAGTTTTTAAAAATTGAGACGTTTTGGTGTCCAGGGAAGGAAATTCCTGATTCCGGGGTGAGGGATTTTTGAGCTTTGAAGGTGAAAATTTTTGTTTCACCCAAATGTATAAATGGACATCAGAATGGGAATCGGGGTTAAATTTCATGCTTAAAAATGGTCCTTTTTTAGTTTTTAAAAATTGAGCCATTTTGGTGTCCAGGGAAGGAAATTTCTGCTGCTGAGGTCTGGGATTTTTTTGCTCTTTAGGTGAAAATTTTCCTTTTACCCAAATGTAAAAACAGACGTCAGAATGCGATTCGGGGTTAAATTTCAAGCTTAAAAATGGTCCTTTTTTAGTTTTTTAAAATTGAGCCATTTTGGTGTCCAGGGAAGGAAATTCCTGATGCCGGGGTCAGGGATTTTTTTGCTCCGGAGGTGAAAATTTTTGTTTATCCCAAATGTAAAAACGGACATCAGAATGGGATTCGGGGTTAAATTTCATGCTTAAAAAAGGTGCTTTTTGTAGTTTTAAAAAATTGAGCCGTTTTGGTGTCCAGGGAAGGAAATTTCTGATGCTGGGGTCTGGGATTTTTTTGCTCTGGAGGTGAAAATTTTCTTTTTACCCAAATGTAAAAACAGACGTCAGAATGGGATTCGGGGTTAAATTTCATCCTTAAAAATGGTCCTTTTTTAGTTTTTAAAAATTGAGCCGTTTGGGTGTCCAGGGAAAGAATTTCCTGATGCCGGGGTCAGGGATTTATCTGCTCCGGAGGTGAAAATTTTTTTCCCCCAAATGTATAAACGGACGTCAGAATGGGATTCGGGGTTAAATTTCATACTTAAAAATGGTGCTTTTTGTAGTTTTAAAAATTGTGCCGTCTTGGTGTCCAGGGAAGGAAATTCCTGATGCCGGGGTCATGGATTTTTGTGCTCCGGAGGTGAAAATTTTTTTTTGACCCAAATGTATAAACGGATGTCAGAATGGGATTCGGGGTTAAAATTCATGCTTAAAAAACGTCCTTTTTTAGTTTTTAAAAATTGAGCCATTTTGGTGTCCAGAGAAGGAAATTTCTGCTGCTGGGGTCTGGGATTTTTTTGCTCTGGAGGTGAAAATTTTCCTTTTACCCAAATGTAAAAACAGACATCAGAATGCGATTCGGGGTTAAATTTCAAGCTTAAAAATGGTCCTTTTTTAGTTTTTTAAAATTGAGCCATTTTGGTGTCCAGGGAAGGAAATTCCTGATACCGGGGTCAGGGATTTTTTTGCTCCGGAGGTGAAAATTTTTGTTTATCCCAAATGTAAAAACGGGCATCAGAATGGAATTCGGGGTTAAATTTCATGCTTCAAAAAGGTGCTTTTTGTAGTTTTTAAAAATTGCGCCAGTTAGGTGTCTGGGGAAGGAAATTTCTGATGCCGGGGTCATGGATTTTTGTGCTCCGGAGGTGAAAATTTTTTTTTGACCCAAATGTATAAACGGATGTCAGAATGGGATTCGGGGTTAAAATTCATGCTTAAAAAACGTCCTTTTTTAGTTTTTAAAAATTGAGCCGTTTTGGTGTCCAGGGAAGGAAATTTCTGATGCTGGGGTCTGGGATTTTTTTGCTCTGGAGGTGAAAATTTTCTTTTTACCCAAATGTAAAAACAGACGTCAGAATGCGATTCGGGGTTAAATTTCAAGCTTAAAAATGGTCCTTTTTTAGTTTTTTAAAATTGAGCCATTTTGGTGTCCAGGGAAGGAAATTCCTGATGCCGGGGTCTGGGATTTTTGTGCTCCGGAGGTGAAATTTTTTTTGGGACCCAAATGTATAAACGGATGTCAGAATGGGATTTGGGGTTAAATTTCATGCTTAAAAAAGGTGCTTTTTGTAGTTTTTAAAAATTGCGCTGTTTTGGTGTCCGTGGAAGGAAATTCCTGATTCCGGGGTCAGGGATTTTTGTGCTTCGAAGGTGAAAATTTTTGTTTCACCCAAATGTATAAATGGACATCAGAATGGGATTCGGGGTTAAATTTCATGCTTAAAAATAGTCCTTTTTTAGTTTTTAAAAATTGAGCCATTTTGGTGTCCAGGGAAGGAAATTTCTGCTGCTGGGGTCTGGGATTTTTTTGCTCTGGAGGTGAAAATTTTTGTTTATCCCAAATTTAAAAACGGACATCAGAATGGGATTCGGGGTTAAATTTCATGCTTCAAAAAGGTGCTTTTTGTAGTTTTAAAAAATTGAGCCGTTTTGGTGTCCAGGGAAGGAAATTTCTGATGCTGGAGTCTGGGATTTTTTTGCTCTGGAGGTGAAAATTTTCTTTTTACCCAAATGTAAAAACAGACGTCAGAATGCGATTCGGGGTTAAATTTCAAGCTTAAAAATGGTCCTTTTTTAGTTTTTTAAAATTGAGCCATTTTGGTGTCCAGGGAAGGAAATTCCTGATGCCGGGGTCAGGGATTTTTGTGCTCCAGAGGTGAAATTTTTGGGGGGACCCAAATGTATAAACGGATGTCAGAATGGGATTTGGGGTTAAATTTCATGCTTAAAAAAGGTGCTTTTTGTAGTTTTTAAAAATTGCGCCATTTAGGTGTCCGTGGAAGGAAATTCCTGATGCCGGGGTCATGGATTTTTGTGCGCCGGAGGTGAAAATTTTTTTTTCACCCAAATGTATAAACGGATGTCAGAATGGGATTCGGGGTTAAATTTCATCCTTAAAAATGGTGCTTTTTTAGTTTTTAAAAATTGAGCCGTTTGGGTGTCCAGGGAAGGAAATTTCTGATGCTGGGGTCTGGGATTTTTTTGCTCTGGAGGTGAAAATTTTCTTTTTACCCAAATGTAAAAACAGACGTCAGAATGCGATTCGGGGTTAAATTTCAAGCTTAAAAATGGTCCTTTTTTAGTTTTTTAAAATTGAGCCATTTTGGTGTCCAGGGAAGGAAATTCCTGATGCCGGGGTCAGGGATTTTTGTGCTCCAGAGGTGAAATTTTTTGGGGGACCCAAATGTATAAACGGATGTCAGAATGGGATTTGGGGTTAAATTTCATGCTTAAAAATGGTCCTTTTTTAGTTTTTAAAAATTGAGCCATTTTGGTGTCCAGAGAGGAAATTTCTGCTGCTGGGGTCTGGGATTTTTTTGCTCTAGAGGTGAAAATTTTCCTTTTACCCAAATGTAAAAACAGACATCAGAATGCGATTCGGGGTTAAATTTCAAGCTTAAAAATGGTCCTTTTTTAGTTTTTTAAAATTGAGCCATTTTGGTGTCCAGGGAAGGAAATTCCTGATGCCGGGGTCTGGGATTTTTGTGCTCCGGAGGTGAAATTTTTTTTGGGACCCAAATGTATAAACGGATGTCAGAATGGGATTTGGGGTTAAATTTCATGCTTAAAAAAGGTGCTTTTTGTAGTTTTTAAAAATTGCGCCATTTAGGTGTCCGTGGAAGGAAATTCCTGATGCCGGGGTCATGGATTTTTGTGCTCCGGAGGTGAAAATTTTTTTTTCACCCAAATGTATAAACGGATGTCAGAATGGGATTCGGGGTTAAATTTCATCCTTAAAAATGGTCCTTTTTTAGTTTTTAAAAATTGAGCCGTTTGGGTGTCCAGGGAAAGAATTTCCTGATGCCGGGGTCAGGGATTTATCTGCTCCGGAGGTGAAAATTTTTTTCCCCCAAATGTATAAACGGACGTCAGAATGGGATTCGGGGTTAAATTTCCTACTTAAAAATGGTGCTTTTTGTAGTTTTTAAAAATTGTGCCGTCTTGGTGTCCAGGGAAGGAAATTCCTGATGCCGGTCAGGGATTTTTGTGCTTTGGAGGTGAAAAATTTTTTTTCACCGAAATGTAAAAACAGACGTCAGAATGGGATTCAGGGTTAAATTTGAAGCTTAAAAATGGTCCTTTTTTAGTTTTTAAAAATTGAGACGTTTTGGTGTCCAGGGAAGGAAATTCCTGATGCCGGTCAGGGATTTTTGTGCTCTGGAGGTGAAAATTTTTGTTTCACCCAAATGTATAAACGGATGTCAGAATGGGATTCAGGGTTAAATTTCATTCTTAAAAAAGGTGCTTTTTGTAGTTTTTAAAAATTGAGACGTTTTGGTGTCCAGGGAAGGAAATTCCTGATGCCGGGGTCAGGGATTTTTGTGCTCTGGAGGTGAAAATTTTATTTTCACCCAAATGTATAAACGGACATCAGAATGGGAATCGGGGTTAAATTTCATGCTTAAAAAAGGTGCTTTTTGTAGTTTTTAAAAATTGCGCTGTTTTGGTGTCCGTGGAAGGAAATTCCTGATTCCGGGGTCAGGGATTTTTGTGCTTCGAAGGTGAAAATTTTTGTTTCACCCAAATGTATAAATGGACATCAGAATGGGATTCGGGGTTAAATTTCATGCTTAAAAATGGTCCTTTTTTAGTTTTTAAAAATTGAGCCATTTTGGTGTCCAGGGAAGGAAATTTCTGCTGCCAGGGTCAGGGATTTTTGTGCTCCAGACGGGAAAATTTTCCTTTTACCCAAATGTAAAAACAGACGTCAGAATGCGATTCGGGGTTAAATTTCAAGCTTAAAAATGGTCCTTTTTTAGTTTTTTAAAATTGAGCCATTTTGGTGTCCAGGGAAGGAAATTTCTGCTGCTGGGGTCAGGGATTTTTTTGCTCCGGAGGTGAAAATTTTTGTTTATCCCAAATGTAAAAACGGACATCTGAATGGGATTCGGGGTTAAATTTCATGCTTAAAAATGGTCCTTTTTTAGTTTTTAAAAATTGAGCCATTTTGGTGTCCAGAGAAGGAAATTTCTGCTGCTGGGGTCTGGGATTTTTTTGCTCTGGAGGTGAAAATTTTCTTTTTACCCAAATGTAAAAACAGACGTCAGAATGCGATTCGGGGTTAAATTTCAAGCTTAAAAATGGTCCTTTTTTAGTTTTTTAAAATTGAGCCATTTTGGTGTCCAGGGAAGGAAATTCCTGATGCCGGGGTCAGGGATTTTTGTGCTCCAGAGGTGAAATTTTTTGGGGGACCCAAATGTATAAACGGATGTCAGAATGGGATTTGGGGTTAAATTTCATGCTTAAAAAAGGTGCTTTTTGTAGTTTTTAAAAATTGCGCCATTTAGGTGTCCGTGGAAGGAAATTCCTGATGCCGGGGTCATGGATTTTTGTGCGCCGGAGGTGAAAATTTTTTTTTCACCCAAATGTATAAACGGATGTCAGAATGGGATTCGGGGTTAAATTTCATGCTTAAAAATGGTCCTTTTTTAGTTTTTAAAAATTGAGCCATTTTGGTGTCCAGGGAAGGAAATTTCTGCTGCTGGGGTCTGGGATTTTTTTGCTCTGGAGGTGAAAATTTTCCTTTTACCCAAATGTAAAAACAGATGTCAGAATGCGATTCGGGGTTAAATTTCAAGCTTAAAAATGGTCCTTTTTTAGTTTTTTAAAATTGAGCCATTTTGGTGTCCAGGGAAGGAAATTCCTGATACCGGGGTCAGGGATTTTTTTGCTCCGGAGGTGAAATTTTTTTTGGGACCCAAATGTATAAACGGATGTCAGAATGGGATTTGGGGTTAAATTTCATGCTTAAAAAAGGTGCTTTTTGTAGTTTTTAAAAATTGCGCCATTTAGGTGTCCGTGGAAGGAAATTCCTGATGCCGGGGTCATGGATTTTTGTGCTCCGGAGGTGAAAATTTTTTTTTCACCCAAATGTATAAACGGATGTCAGAATGGGATTCGGGGTTAAATTTCATCCTTAAAAATGGTCCTTTTTTAGTTTTTAAAAATTGAGCCGTTTGGGTGTCCAGGGAAAGAATTTCCTGATGCCGGTCAGGGATTTTTGTGCTTTGGAGGTGAAAATTTTTTTTTCACCGAAATGTAAAAACAGACGTCAGAATGGGATTCAGGGTTAAATTTGAAGCTTAAAAATGGTCCTTTTTTAGTTTTTAAAAATTGAGACGTTTTGGTGTCCAGGGAAGGAAATTCCTGATGCCGGTCAGGGATTTTTGTGCTCTGGAGGTGAAACTTTTTTTTTCACCCAAATGTATAAACGGACATCAGAATGGGAATCGGGGTTAAATTTCATGCTTAAAAAAGGTGCTTTTTGTAGTTTTTAAAAATTGCGCTGTTTTGGTGTCCGTGGAAGGAAATTCCTGATTCCGGGGTCAGGGATTTTTGTGCTTCGAAGGTGAAAATTTTTGTTTCACCCAAATGTATAAATGGACATCAGAATGGAATTCGGGGTTAAATTTCATGCTTAAAAATGGTCCTTTTTTAGTTTTTAAAAATTGAGCCATTTTGGTGTCCAGGGAAGGAAATTTCTGCTGCCAGGGTCAGGGATTTTTGTGCTCCAGACGGGAAAATTTTCCTTTTACCCAAATGTAAAAACAGACGTCAGAATGCGATTCGGGGTTAAATTTCAAGCTTAAAAATGGTCCTTTTTTAGTTTTTTAAAATTGAGCCATTTTGGTGTCCAGGGAAGGAAATTCCTGATGCCAGGGTCAAGGATTTTTTTGCTCCGGAGGTGAAAATTTTTGTTTATCCCAAATGTAAAAACGGACATCAGAATGGGATTCGGGGTTAAATTTCATGCTTAAAAATTGTCCTTTTTTAGTTTTTAAAAATTGAGCCATTTTGGTGTCCAGAGAAGGAAATTTCTGCTGCTGGGGTCTGGGATTTTTGTGCTCCGGAGGTGAAATTTTTTTTGGGACCCAAATGTATAAACGGATGTCAGAATGGGATTTGGGGTTAAATTTCATGCTTAAAAAAGGTGCTTTTTGTAGTTTTTAAAAATTGCGCCAGTTAGGTGTCTGGGGAAGGAAATTTCTGATGCCGGGGTCATGGATTTTTGTGCTCCGGAGGTGAAAATTTTTGTTTCACCCAAATGTATAAATGGACATCAGAATGGGATTCGGGGTTAAATTTCATGCTTAAAAATGGTCCTTTTTTAGTTTTTAAAAATTGAGCCATTTTGGTGTCCAGGGAAGGAAATTTCTGCTGCTGGGGTCTGGGATTTTTTTGCTCTGGAGGTGAAAATTTTCCTTTTACCCAAATGTAAAAACAGATGTCAGAATGCGATTCGGGGTTAAATTTCAAGCTTAAAAATGGTCCTTTTTTAGTTTTTTAAAATTGAGCCATTTTGGTGTCCAGGGAAGGAAATTCCTGATACCGGGGTCAGGGATTTTTTTGCTCCGGAGGTGAAAATTTTTGTTTATCCCAAATGTAAAAACGGACATCAGAATGGGATTCGGGGTTAAATTTCATGCTTCAAAAAGGTGCTTTTTGTAGTTTTAAAAAAATTGAGTCGTTTTGGTGTCCAGGGAAGGACATTTCTGATGCTGGGGTCTGGGATTTTTTTGCTCTGGAGGTGAAAATTTTCTTTTTACCCAAATGTAAAAACAGACGTCAGAATGCGATTCGGGGTTAAATTTCAAGCTTAAAAATGGTCCTTTTTTAGTTTTTTAAAATTGAGCCATTTTGGTGTCCAGGGAAGGAAATTCCTGATGCCGGGGTCTGGGATTTTTGTGCTCCGGAGGTGAAATTTTTTTGGGGACCCAAATGTATAAACGGATGTCAGAATGGGATCTGGGGTTAAATTTCATGCTTAAAAAAGGTGCTTTTTGTAGTTTTTAAAAATTGCGCCATTTAGATGTCTGGGGAAGGAAATTCCTGATGCCGGGGTCATGGATTTTTGTGCGCCGGAGGTGAAAATTTTTTTTTCACCCAAATGTATAAACGGATGTCAGAATGGGATTCGGGGTTAAATTTCATGCTTAAAAATGGTCCTTTTTTAGTTTTTAAAAATTGAGCCATTTTGGTGTCCAGGGAAGGAAATTTCTGCTGCTGGGGTCTGGGATTTTTTTGCTCTGGAGGTGAAAATTTTCCTTTTACCCAAATGTAAAAACAGATGTCAGAATGCGATTCGGGGTTAAATTTCAAGCTTAAAAATGGTCCTTTTTTAGTTTTTTAAAATTGAGCCATTTTGGTGTCCAGGGAAGGAAATTTCTGATACCGGGGTCAGGGATTTTTTTGCTCCGGAGGTGAAATTTTTTTTGGGACCCAAATGTATAAACGGATGTCAGAATGGGATTTGGGGTTAAATTTCATGCTTAAAAAAGGTGCTTTTTGTAGTTTTTAAAAATTGCGCCATTTAGGTGTCCGTGGAAGGAAATTCCTGATGCCGGGGTCATGGATTTTTGTGCTCCGGAGGTGAAAATTTTTTTTTCACCCAAATGTATAAACGGATGTCAGAATGGGATTCGGGGTTAAATTTCATCCTTAAAAATGGTCCTTTTTTAGTTTTTAAAAATTGAGCCGTTTGGGTGTCCAGGGAAAGAATTTCCTGATGCCGGTCAGGGATTTTTGTGCTTTGGAGGTGAAAATTTTTTTTTCACCGAAATGTAAAAACAGACGTCAGAATGGGATTCAGGGTTAAATTTGAAGCTTAAAAATGGTCCTTTTTTAGTTTTTAAAAATTGAGACGTTTTGGTGTCCAGGGAAGGAAATTCCTGATGCCGGTCAGGGATTTTTGTGCTCTGGAGGTGAAACTTTTTTTTTCACCCAAATGTATAAACGGACATCAGAATGGGAATCGGGGTTAAATTTCATGCTTAAAAAAGGTGCTTTTTGTAGTTTTTAAAAATTGCGCTGTTTTGGTGTCCGTGGAAGGAAATTCCTGATTCCGGGGTCAGGGATTTTTGTGCTTCGAAGGTGAAAATTTTTGTTTCACCCAAATGTAAAAACAGACGTCAGAATGCGATTCGGGGTTAAATTTCAAGCTTAAAAATGGTCCTTTTTTAGTTTTTTAAAATTGAGCCATTTTGGTGTCCAGGGAAGGAAATTCCTGATGCCAGGGTCAAGGATTTTTTTGCTCCGGAGGTGAAAATTTTTGTTTATCCCAAATGTAAAAACGGACATCAGAATGGGATTCGGGGTTAAATTTCATGCTTAAAAATTGTCCTTTTTTAGTTTTTAAAAATTGAGCCATTTTGGTGTCCAGAGAAGGAAATTTCTGCTGCTGGGGTCTGGGATTTTTGTGCTCCGGAGGTGAAATTTTTTTTGGGACCCAAATGTATAAACGGATGTCAGAATGGGATTTGGGGTTAAATTTCATGCTTAAAAAAGGTGCTTTTTGTAGTTTTTAAAAATTGCGCCAGTTAGGTGTCTGGGGAAGGAAATTTCTGATACCGGGGTCAGGGATTTTTTTGCTCCGGAGGTGAAAATTTTTGTTTATCCCAAATGTAAAAACGGACATCAGAATGGGATTCGGGGTTAAATTTCATGCTTAAAAATGGTCCTTTTTTAGTTTTTAAAAATTGAGCCATTTTGGTGTCCAGGGAAGGAAATTTCTGCTGCTGGGGTCTGGGATTTTTTTGCTCTGGAGGTGAAAATTTTCCTTTTACCCAAATGTAAAAACAGATGTCAGAATGCGATTCGGGGTTAAATTTCAAGCTTAAAAATGGTCCTTTTTTAGTTTTTTAAAATTGAGCCATTTTGGTGTCCAGGGAAGGAAATTCCTGATACCGGGGTCAGGGATTTTTTTGCTCCGGAGGTGAAAATTTTTGTTTATCCCAAATGTAAAAACGGACATCAGAATGGGATTCGGGGTTAAATTTCATGCTTCAAAAAGGTGCTTTTTGTAGTTTTAAAAAAATTGAGTCGTTTTGGTGTCCAGGGAAGGACATTTCTGATGCTGGGGTCTGGGATTTTTTTGCTCTGGAGGTGAAAATTTTCTTTTTACCCAAATGTAAAAACAGACGTCAGAATGCGATTCGGGGTTAAATTTCAAGCTTAAAAATGGTCCTTTTTTAGTTTTTTAAAATTGAGCCATTTTGGTGTCCAGGGAAGGAAATTCCTGATGCCGGGGTCTGGGATTTTTGTGCTCCGGAGGTGAAATTTTTTTGGGGACCCAAATGTATAAACGGATGTCAGAATGGGATTCGGGGTTAAATTTCATGCTTAAAAATGGTCCTTTTTTAGTTTTTAAAAATTGAGCCATTTTGGTGTCCAGGGAAGGAAATTTCTGCTGCTGGGGTCTGGGATTTTTTTGCTCTGGAGGTGAAAATTTTCCTTTTACCCAAATGTAAAAACAGATGTCAGAATGTGATTCGGGGTTAAATTTGAAGCTTAAAAATGGTCCTTTTTTAGTTTTTTAAAATTGAGCCATTTTGGTGTCCAGGGAAGGAAATTCCTGATACCGGGGTCAGGGATTTTTTTGCTCCGGAGGTGAAAATTTTTGTTTATCCCAAATGTAAAAACGGACATCAGAATGGGATTCGGGGTTAAATTTCATGCTTCAAAAAGGTGCTTTTTGTAGTTTTAAAAAAATTGAGTCGTTTTGGTGTCCAGGGAAGGAAATTCCTGATTCCGGGGTCAGGGATTTTTGTGCTTCGAAGGTGAAAATTTTTGTTTCACCCAAATGTATAAATGGACATCAGAATGGAATTCGGGGTTAAATTTCATGCTTAAAAATGGTCCTTTTTTAGTTTTTAAAAATTGAGCCATTTTGGTGTCCAGGGAAGGAAATTTCTGCTGCCAGGGTCAGGGATTTTTGTGCTCCAGACGGGAAAATTTTCCTTTTACCCAAATGTAAAAACAGACGTCAGAATGCGATTCGGGGTTAAATTTCAAACTTAAAAATGGTCCTTTTTTAGTTTTTTAAAATTGAGCCATTTTGGTGTCCAGGGAAGGAAATTCCTGATGCCAGGGTCAAGGATTTTTTTGCTCCGGAGGTGAAAATTTTTGTTTATCCCAAATGTAAAAACGGACATCAGAATGGGATTCGGGGTTAAATTTCATGCTTAAAAATTGTCCTTTTTTAGTTTTTAAAAATTGAGCCATTTTGGTGTCCAGAGAAGGAAATTTCTGCTGCTGGGGTCTGGGATTTTTGTGCTCCGGAGGTGAAATTTTTTTTGGGACCCAAATGTATAAACGGATGTCAGAATGGGATTTGGGGTTAAATTTCATGCTTAAAAAAGGTGCTTTTTGTAGTTTTTAAAAATTGCGCCAGTTAGGTGTCTGGGGAAGGAAATTTCTGATGCCGGGGTCATGGATTTTTGTGCTCCGGAGGTGAAAATTTTTGTTTCACCCAAATGTATAAATGGACATCAGAATGGGATTCGGGGTTAAATTTCATGCTTAAAAATGGTCCTTTTTTAGTTTTTAAAAATTGAGCCATTTTGGTGTCCAGGGAAGGAAATTTCTGCTGCTGGGGTCTGGGATTTTTTTGCTCTGGAGGTGAAAATTTTCCTTTTACCCAAATGTAAAAACAGATGTCAGAATGCGATTCGGGGTTAAATTTCAAGCTTAAAAATGGTCCTTTTTTAGTTTTTTAAAATTGAGCCATTTTGGTGTCCAGGGAAGGAAATTCCTGATACCGGGGTCAGGGATTTTTTTGCTCCGGAGGTGAAAATTTTTGTTTATCCCAAATGTAAAAACGGACATCAGAATGGGATTCGGGGTTAAATTTCATGCTTCAAAAAGGTGCTTTTTGTAGTTTTAAAAAAATTGAGTCGTTTTGGTGTCCAGGGAAGGACATTTCTGATGCTGGGGTCTGGGATTTTTTTGCTCTGGAGGTGAAAATTTTCTTTTTACCCAAATGTAAAAACAGACGTCAGAATGCGATTCGGGGTTAAATTTCAAGCTTAAAAATGGTCCTTTTTTAGTTTTTTAAAATTGAGCCATTTTGGTGTCCAGGGAAGGAAATTCCTGATGCCGGGGTCTGGGATTTTTGTGCTCCGGAGGTGAAATTTTTTTGGGGACCCAAATGTATAAACGGATGTCAGAATGGGATCTGGGGTTAAATTTCATGCTTAAAAAAGGTGCTTTTTGTAGTTTTTAAAAATTGCGCCATTTAGATGTCTGGGGAAGGAAATTCCTGATGCCGGGGTCATGGATTTTTGTGCGCCGGAGGTGAAAATTTTTTTTTCACCCAAATGTATAAACGGATGTCAGAATGGGATTCGGGGTTAAATTTCATGCTTAAAAATGGTCCTTTTTTAGTTTTTAAAAATTGAGCCATTTTGGTGTCCAGGGAAGGAAATTTCTGCTGCTGGGGTCTGGGATTTTTTTGCTCTGGAGGTGAAAATTTTCCTTTTACCCAAATGTAAAAACAGATGTCAGAATGCGATTCGGGGTTAAATTTCAAGCTTAAAAATGGTCCTTTTTTAGTTTTTTAAAATTGAGCCATTTTGGTGTCCAGGGAAGGAAATTCCTGATACCGGGGTCAGGGATTTTTTTGCTCCGGAGGTGAAATTTTTTTGGGGACCCAAATGTATAAACGGATGTCAGAATGGGATTTGGGGTTAAATTTCATGCTTAAAAAAGGTGCTTTTTGTAGTTTTTAAAAATTGCGCCATTTAGGTGTCCGTGGAAGGAAATTCCTGATGCCGGGGTCATGGATTTTTGTGCTCCGGAGGTGAAAATTTTTTTTTCACCCAAATGTATAAACGGATGTCAGAATGGGATTCGGGGTTAAATTTCATCCTTAAAAATGGTCCTTTTTTAGTTTTTAAAAATTGAGCCGTTTGGGTGTCCAGGGAAAGAATTTCCTGATGCCGGTCAGGGATTTTTGTGCTTTGGAGGTGAAAATTTTTTTTTCACCGAAATGTAAAAACAGACGTCAGAATGGGATTCAGGGTTAAATTTGAAGCTTAAAAATGGTCCTTTTTTAGTTTTTAAAAATTGAGACGTTTTGGTGTCCAGGGAAGGAAATTCCTGATGCCGGTCAGGGATTTTTGTGCTCTGGAGGTGAAACTTTTTTTTTCACCCAAATGTATAAACGGACATCAGAATGGGAATCGGGGTTAAATTTCATGCTTAAAAAAGGTGCTTTTTGTAGTTTTTAAAAATTGCGCTGTTTTGGTGTCCGTGGAAGGAAATTCCTGATTCCGGGGTCAGGGATTTTTGTGCTTCGAAGGTGAAAATTTTTGTTTCACCCAAATGTAAAAACAGACGTCAGAATGCGATTCGGGGTTAAATTTCAAGCTTAAAAATGGTCCTTTTTTAGTTTTTTAAAATTGAGCCATTTTGGTGTCCAGGGAAGGAAATTCCTGATGCCAGGGTCAAGGATTTTTTTGCTCCGGAGGTGAAAATTTTTGTTTATCCCAAATGTAAAAACGGACATCAGAATGGGATTCGGGGTTAAATTTCATGCTTAAAAATTGTCCTTTTTTAGTTTTTAAAAATTGAGCCATTTTGGTGTCCAGAGAAGGAAATTTCTGCTGCTGGGGTCTGGGATTTTTGTGCTCCGGAGGTGAAATTTTTTTTGGGACCCAAATGTATAAACGGATGTCAGAATGGGATTTGGGGTTAAATTTCATGCTTAAAAAAGGTGCTTTTTGTAGTTTTTAAAAATTGCGCCAGTTAGGTGTCTGGGGAAGGAAATTTCTGATGCCGGGGTCATGGATTTTTGTGCTCCGGAGGTGAAAATTTTTGTTTCACCCAAATGTATAAATGGACATCAGAATGGGATTCGGGGTTAAATTTCATGCTGAAAAATGGTCCTTTTTTAGTTTTTAAAAATTGAGCCATTTTGGTGTCCAGGGAAGGAAATTTCTGCTGCTGGGGTCTGGGATTTTTTTGCTCTGGAGGTGAAAATTTTCCTTTTACCCAAATGTAAAAACAGATGTCAGAATGCGATTCGGGGTTAAATTTCAAGCTTAAAAACGGTCCTTTTTTAGTTTTTTAAAATTGAGCCATTTTGGTGTCCAGGGAAGGAAATTCCTGATACCGGGGTCAGGGATTTTTTTGCTCCGGAGGTGAAAATTTTTGTTTATCCCAAATGTAAAAACGGACATCAGAATGGGATTCAGGGTTAAATTTCATGCTTCAAAAAGGTGCTTTTTGTAGTTTTAAAAAAATTGAGTCGTTTTGGTGTCCAGGGAAGGACATTTCTGATGCTGGGGTCTGGGATTTTTTTGCTCTGGAGGTGAAAATTTTCTTTTTACCCAAATGTAAAAACAGACGTCAGAATGCGATTCGGGGTTAAATTTCAAGCTTAAAAATGGTCCTTTTTTAGTTTTTTAAAATTGAGCCATTTTGGTGTCCAGGGAAGGAAATTCCTGATGCCGGGGTCTGGGATTTTTGTGCTCCGGAGGTGAAATTTTTTTGGGGACCCAAATGTATAAACGGATGTCAGAATGGGATCTGGGGTTAAATTTCATGCTTAAAAAAGGTGCTTTTTGTAGTTTTTAAAAATTGCGCCATTTAGGTGTCTGGGGAAGGAAATTTCTGATGCCGGGGTCAGGGATTTTTGTGCTCCGGACGTGAAAATTTTTTTTTGACCCAAATGTATAAACGGATGTCAGAATGGGATTCGGGGTTAAAATTCATGCTTAAAAAACGTCCTTTTTTAGTTTTTAAAAATTGAGCCGTTTTTGTGTCAAGGGAAGGAAATTCCTGATACCGGGGTCAGGGATTTTTTTACTCCGGAGGTGAAATTTTTTTTGGGACCCAAATGTATAAACGGATGTCAGAATGGGATTTGGGGTTAAATTTCATGCTTAAAAATGGTCCTTTTTTAGTTTTTAAAAATTGAGCCGTTTGGGTGTCCAGGGAAAGAATTTCCTGATGCCGGGGTCAGGGATTTATCTGCTCCGGAGGTGAAATTTTTTTTCCCCCAAATGTATAAACGGACGTCAGAATGGGATTCGGGGTTAAATTTCATACTTAAAAATGGTGCTTTTTGTAGTTTTTAAAAATTGTGCCGTCTTGGTGTCCAGGGAAGGAAATTCCTGATGCCGGTCAGGGATTTTTGTGCTTTGGAGGTGAAAAATTTTTTTTCACTGAAATGTAAAAACAGACGTCAGAATGGGATTCAGGGTTAAATCTGAAGCTTAAAAATGGTCCTTTTTTAGTTTTTAAAAATTGAGACATTTTGGTGTCCAGGGAAGGAAATTCCTGATGCCGGTCAGGGATTTTTGTGCTCTGGAGGTGAAACTTTTTTTTTCACCCAAATGTATAAACGGACGTCAGAATGGGAATCGGGGTTAAATTTCATGCTTAAAAAAGGTGCTTTTTGTAGTTTTTAAAAATTGCGCTGTTTTGGTGTCCGTGGAAGGAAATTCCTGATTCCGGGGTCAGGGATTTTTGTGCTTTGAAGGTGAAAATTTTTGTTTCACCCAAATGTATAAATGGACATCAGAATGGGATTCGGGGTTAAATTTCATGCTTAAAAATGGTCCTTTTTTAGTTTTTAAAAATTGAGCCATTTTGGTGTCCAGGGAAGGAAATTTCTGCTGCTGGGGTCTGGGATTTTTTTGCTCTGGAGGTGAAAATTTTCCTTTTACCCAAATGTAAAAACAGACGTCAGAATGCGATTCGGGGTTAAATTTCAAGCTTAAAAATGGTCCTTTTTTAGTTTTTTAAAATTGAGCCATTTTGGTGTCCAGGGAAGGAAATTCCTGATACCGGGGTCAGGGATTTTTTTGCTCCGGAGGTGAAAATTTTTGTTTATCCCAAATGTAAAAACGGACATCAGAATGGGATTCGGGGTTAAATTTCATGCTTCAAAAAGGTGCTTTTTGTAGTTTTAAAAAAATTGAGCCGTTTTGGTGTCTGGGGAAGGAAATTTCTGATGCCGGGGTCAGGGATTTTTGTGCTCCGGACGTGAAAATTTTTTTTTGACCCAAATGTATAAACGGATGTCAGAATAGGATTCGGGGTTAAAATTCATGCTTAAAAAACGTCCTTTTTTAGTTTTTAAAAATTGAGCCGTTTTGGTGTCCAGGGAAGGAAATTCCTGATGCTGGGGTCTGGGATTTTTTTGCTCTGGAGGTGAAAATTTTCTTTTTACCCAAATGTAAAAACAGACGTCAGAATGGGATTCAGGGTTAAATCTGAAGCTTAAAAATGGTCCTTTTTTAGTTTTTAAAAATTGAGACATTTTGGTGTCCAGGGAAGGAAATTCCTGATGCCGGTCAGGGATTTTTGTGCTCTGGAGGTGAAACTTTTTTTTTCACCCAAATGTATAAACGGACGTCAGAATGGGAATCGGGGTTAAATTTCATGCTTAAAAAAGGTGCTTTTTGTAGTTTTTAAAAATTGCGCTGTTTTGGTGTCCGTGGAAGGAAATTCCTGATTCCGGGGTCAGGGATTTTTGTGCTTTGAAGGTGAAAATTTTTGTTTCACCCAAATGTATAAATGGACATCAGAATGGGATTCGGGGTTAAATTTCATGCTTAAAAATGGTCCTTTTTTAGTTTTTAAAAATTGAGCCATTTTGGTGTCCAGGGAAGGAAATTTCTGCTGCTGGGGTCTGGGATTTTTTTGCTCTGGAGGTGAAAATTTTCCTTTTACCCAAATGTAAAAACAGACGTCAGAATGCGATTCGGGGTTAAATTTCAAGCTTAAAAATGGTCCTTTTTTAGTTTTTTAAAATTGAGCCATTTTGGTGTCCAGGGAAGGAAATTCCTGATACCGGGGTCAGGGATTTTTTTGCTCCGGAGGTGAAAATTTTTGTTTATCCCAAATGTAAAAACGGACATCAGAATGGGATTCGGGGTTAAATTTCATGCTTCAAAAAGGTGCTTTTTGTAGTTTTAAAAAAATTGAGCCGTTTTGGTGTCTGGGGAAGGAAATTTCTGATGCCGGGGTCAGGGATTTTTGTGCTCCGGACGTGAAAATTTTTTTTTGACCCAAATGTATAAACGGATGTCAGAATAGGATTCGGGGTTAAAATTCATGCTTAAAAAACGTCCTTTTTTAGTTTTTAAAAATTGAGCCGTTTTGGTGTCCAGGGAAGGAAATTCCTGATGCTGGGGTCTGGGATTTTTTTGCTCTGGAGGTGAAAATTTTCTTTTTACCCAAATGTAAAAACAGACGTCAGAATGCGATTCGGGGTTAAATTTCAAGCTTAAAAATGGTCCTTTTTTAGTTTTTTAAAATTGAGCCGTTTGGGTGTCCAGGGAAAGAATTTCCTGATGCCGGGGTCAGGGATTTATCTGCTCAGGAGGTGAAATTTTTTTTGGGACCCAAATGTATAAACGGATGTCATAATGGGATTTGGGGTTAAATTTCATGCTTAAAAATGGTCCTTTTTGTAGTTTTTAAAAATTGCGCCATTTAGGTGTCCGTGGAAGGAAATTCCTGATGCCGGGGTCATGGATTTTTGTGCTCCGGAGGTGAAAATTTTTTTTTCACCCAAATGTATAAACGGATGTCAGAATGGGATTCGGGGTTAAATTTCATCCTTAAAAATGGTCCTTTTTTAGTTTTTAAAAATTGAGCCGTTTGGGTGTCCAGGGAAAGAATTTCCTGATGCCGGGGTCAGGGATTTATCTGCTCCGGAGGTGAAAATTTTTTCCCCCAAATGTATAAACGGACATCAGAATGGGATTCGGGGTTAAATTTCATACTTAAAAATGGTGCTTTTGTAGCTTTTAAAAATTGTGCCGTCTTGGTGTCCAGGGAAGGAAATTCCTGATGCCGGTCAGGGATTTTTGTGCTTTGGAGGTGAAAATTTTTTTTCCCCCGAAATGTAAAAACAGACATCAGAATGGGATTCAGGGTTAAATTTGAAGCTTAAAAATGGTCCTTTTTTAGTTTTTAAAAATTGAGACGTTTTGGTGTCCAGGGAAGGAAATTCCTGATGCCGGTCAGGGATTTTTGTGCTCTGGAGGTGAAACTTTTTTTTTCACCCAAATGTATAAACGGACGTCAGAATGGGAATCGGGGTTAAATTTCATGCTTAAAAAAGGTGCTTTTTGTAGTTTTTAAAAATTGCGCTGTTTTGGTGTCCGTGGAAGGAAATTCCTGATTCCGGGGTCAGGGATTTTTGTGCTTTGAAGGTGAAAATTTTTGTTTCACCCAAATGTATAAATGGACATCAGAATGGGATTCGGGGTTAAATTTCATGCTTAAAAATGGTCCTTTTTTAGTTTTTAAAAATTGAGACGTTTTGGTGTCCAGGGAAGGAAATTTCTGCTGCTGGGGTCTGGGATTTTTTTGCTCTGGAGGTGAAAATTTTCCTTTTACCCAAATGTAAAAACAGACGTCAGAATGCGATTCGGGGTTAAATTTCAAGCTTAAAAATGGTCCTTTTTTAGTTTTTTAAAATTGAGCCATTTTGGTGTCCAGGGAAGGAAATTCCTGATACCGGGGTCAGGGATTTTTTTGCTCCGGAGGTGAAAATTTTTGTTTATCCCAAATGTAAAAACGGACATCAGAATGGGATTCGGGGTTAAATTTCATGCTTCAAAAAGGTGCTTTTTGTAGTTTTAAAAAAATTGAGCCGTTTTGGTGTCCAGGGAAGGACATTTCTGATGCTGGGGTCTGGGATTTTTTTGCTCTGGAGGTGAAAATTTTCTTTTTACCCAAATGTAAAAACAGACGTCAGAATGCGATTCGGGGTTAAATTTCAAGCTTAAAAATGGTCCTTTTTTAGTTTTTTAAAATTGAGCCATTTTGGTGTCCAGGGAAGGAAATTCCTGATGCTGGGGTCTGGGATTTTTGTGCTCCGGAGGTGAAATTTTTTTTGGGACCCAAATGTATAAACGGATGTCAGAATGGGATTTGGGGTTAAATTTCATGCTTAAAAAAGGTGCTTTTTGTAGTTTTTAAAAATTGCGCCATTTAGGTGTCCGTGGAAGGAAATTCCTGATTCCGGGGTCAGGGATTTTTGTGCTTTGAAGGTGAAAATTTTTGTTTCACCCAAATGTATAAATGGACATCAGAATGGGATTCGGGGTTAAATTTCATGCTTAAAAATGGTCCTTTTTTAGTTTTTAAAAATTGAGCCATTTTGGTGTCCAGGGAAGGAAATTTCTGCTGCTGGGGTCTGGGATTTTTTTGCTCTGGAGGTGAAAATTTTCCTTTTACCCAAATGTAAAAACAGACGTCAGAATGCGATTTGGGGTTAAATTTCAAGCTTAAAAATGGTCCTTTTTTAGTTTTTTAAAATTGAGCCATTTTGGTGTCCAGGGAAGGAAATTCCTGATACCGGGGTCAGGGATTTTTTTGCTCCGGAGGTGAAAATTTTTGTTTATCCCAAATGTAAAAACGGACATCAGAATGGGATTCGGGGTTAAATTTCATGCTTCAAAAAGGTGCTTTTTGTAGTTTTAAAAAAATTGAGCCGTTTTGGTGTCTGGGGAAGGAAATTTCTGATGCCGGGGTCAGGGATTTTTGTGCTCCGGACGTGAAAATTTTTTTTTGACCCAAATGTATAAACGGATGTCAGAATAGGATTCGGGGTTAAAATTCATGCTTAAAAAACGTCCTTTTTTAGTTTTTAAAAATTGAGCCGTTTTGGTGTCCAGGGAAGGAAATTCCTGATACCGGGGTCAGGGATTTTTTTGCTCCGGAGGTGAAAATTTTTGTTTATCCCAAATGTAAAAACGGACATCAGAATGGGATTCGGGGTTAAATTTCATGCTTAAAAAAGGTGCTTTTTGTAGTTTTAAAAAATTGAGCCGTTTTGGTGTCCAGGGAAGGAAATTTCTGATGCTGGGGTCTGGGATTTTTTTGCTCTGGAGGTGAAAATTTTCTTTTTACCGAAATGTAAAAACAGACGTCAGAATGCGATTCGGGGTTAAATTTCAAGCTTAAAAATGGTCCTTTTTTAGTTTTTTAAAATTGAGCCATTTTGGTGTCCAGGGAAGGAAATTCCTGATGCCGGGGTCTGGGATTTTTGTGCTCCGGAGGTGAAATTTTTTTGGGGACCCAAATGTATAAACGGATGTCATAATGGGATTTGGGGTTAAATTTCATGCTTAAAAAAGGTGCTTTTTGTAGTTTTTAAAAATTGCGCCATTTAGGTGTCCGTGGAAGGAAATTCCTGATGCCGGGGTCATGGATTTTTGTGCTCCGGAGGTGAAAATTTTTTTTTCACCCAAATGTATAAACGGATGTCAGAATGGGATTCGGGGTTAAATTTCATCCTTAAAAATGGTCCTTTTTTAGTTTTTAAAAATTGAGCCGTTTGGGTGTCCAGGGAAAGAATTTCCTGATGCCGGGGTCAGGGATTTATCTGCTCCGGAGGTGAAAATTTTTCCCCCAAATGTATAAACGGACATCAGAATGGGATTCGGGGTTAAATTTCATACTTAAAAATGGTGCTTTTTGTAGCTTTTAAAAATTGTGCCGTCTTGGTGTCCAGGGAAGGAAATTCCTGATGCCGGTCAGGGATTTTTGTGCTTTGGAGGTGAAAATTTTTTTTTCACCGAAATGTAAAAACAGACGTCAGAATGGGATTCAGGGTTAAATTTGAAGCTTAAAAATGGTCCTTTTTTAGTTTTTAAAAATTGAGACGTTTTGGTGTCCAGGGAAGGAAATTCCTGATGCCGGTCAGGGATTTTTGTGCTCTGGAGGTGAAACTTTTTTTTTCACCCAAATGTATAAACGGACGTCAGAATGGGAATCGGGGTTAAATTTCATGCTTAAAAAAGGTGCTTTTTGTAGTTTTTAAAAATTGCGCTGTTTTGGTGTCCGTGGAAGGAAATTCCTGATTCCGGGGTCAGGGATTTTTGTGCTTTGAAGGTGAAAATTTTTGTTTCACCCAAATGTATAAATGGACATCACAATGGGATTCGGGGTTAAATTTCATGCTTAAAAATTGTCCTTTTTTAGTTTTTAAAAATTGAGCCATTTTGGTGTCCAGGGAAGGAAATTTCTGCTGCTGGGGTCTGGGATTTTTTTGCTCTGGAGGTGAAAATTTTCCTTTTACCCAAATGTAAAAACAGACGTCAGAATGCGATTCGGGGTTAAATTTCAAGCTTAAAAATGGTCCTTTTTTAGTTTTTTTAAAATTGAGCCATTTTGGTGTCCAGGGAAGGAAATTCCTGATACCGGGGTCAGGGATTTTTTTGCTCCGGAGGTGAAAATTTTTGTTTATCCCAAATGTAAAAACGGACATCAGAATGGGATTCAGGGTTAAATTTGAAGCTTAAAAATGGTCCTTTTTTAGTTTTTAAAAATTGAGACGTTTTGGTGTCCAGGGAAGGAAATTCCTGATGCCGGTCAGGGATTTTTGTGCTCTGGAGGTGAAACTTTTTTTTTCACCCAAATGTATAAACGGACGTCAGAATGGGAATCGGGGTTAAATTTCATGCTTAAAAAAGGTGCTTTTTGTAGTTTTTAAAAATTGCGCTGTTTTGGTGTCCGTGGAAGGAAATTCCTGATTCCGGGGTCAGGGATTTTTGTGCTTTGAAGGTGAAAATTTTTGTTTCACCCAAATGTATAAATGGACATCAGAATGGGATTCGGGGTTAAATTTCATGCTTAAAAATGGTCCTTTTTTAGTTTTTAAAAATTGAGACGTTTTGGTGTCCAGGGAAGGAAATTTCTGCTGCTGGGGTCTGGGATTTTTTTGCTCTGGAGGTGAAAATTTTCCTTTTACCCAAATGTAAAAACAGACGTCAGAATGCGATTCGGGGTTAAATTTCAAGCTTAAAAATGGTCCTTTTTTAGTTTTTTAAAATTGAGCCATTTTGGTGTCCAGGGAAGGAAATTCCTGATACCGGGGTCAGGGATTTTTTTGCTCCGGAGGTGAAAATTTTTGTTTATCCCAAATGTAAAAACGGACATCAGAATGGGATTCGGGGTTAAATTTCATGCTTCAAAAAGGTGCTTTTTGTAGTTTTAAAAAAATTGAGCCGTTTTGGTGTCCAGGGAAGGACATTTCTGATGCTGGGGTCTGGGATTTTTTTGCTCTGGAGGTGAAAATTTTCTTTTTACCCAAATGTAAAAACAGACGTCAGAATGCGATTCGGGGTTAAATTTCAAGCTTAAAAATGGTCCTTTTTTAGTTTTTTAAAATTGAGCCATTTTGGTGTCCAGGGAAGGAAATTCCTGATGCCGGGGTCTGGGATTTTTGTGCTCCGGAGGTGAAATTTTTTTTGGGACCCAAATGTATAAACGGATGTCAGAATGGGATTTGGGGTTAAATTTCATGCTTAAAAAAGGTGCTTTTTGTAGTTTTTAAAAATTGCGCCATTTAGGTGTCCGTGGAAGGAAATTCCTGATTCCGGGGTCAGGGATTTTTGTGCTTTGAAGGTGAAAATTTTTGTTTCACCCAAATGTATAAATGGACATCAGAATGGGATTCGGGGTTAAATTTCATGCTTAAAAATGGTCCTTTTTTAGTTTTTAAAAATTGAGCCATTTTGGTGTCCAGGGAAGGAAATTTCTGCTGCTGGGGTCTGGGATTTTTTTGCTCTGGAGGTGAAAATTTTCCTTTTACCCAAATGTAAAAACAGACGTCAGAATGCGATTTGGGGTTAAATTTCAAGCTTAAAAATGGTCCTTTTTTAGTTTTTTAAAATTGAGCCATTTTGGTGTCCAGGGAAGGAAATTCCTGATACCGGGGTCAGGGATTTTTTTGCTCCGGAGGTGAAAATTTTTGTTTATCCCAAATGTAAAAACGGACATCAGAATGGGATTCGGGGTTAAATTTCATGCTTCAAAAAGGTGCTTTTTGTAGTTTTAAAAAAATTGAGCCGTTTTGGTGTCTGGGGAAGGAAATTTCTGATGCCGGGGTCAGGGATTTTTGTGCTCCGGACGTGAAAATTTTTTTTTGACCCAAATGTATAAACGGATGTCAGAATAGGATTCGGGGTTAAAATTCATGCTTAAAAAACGTCCTTTTTCAGTTTTTAAAAATTGAGCCGTTTTGGTGTCCAGGGAAGGAAATTCCTGATACCGGGGTCAGGGATTTTTTTGCTCCGGAGGTGAAAATTTTTGTTTATCCCAAATGTAAAAACGGACATCAGAATGGGATTCGGGGTTAAATTTCATGCTTAAAAAAGGTGCTTTTTGTAGTTTTAAAAAATTGAGCCGTTTTGGTGTCCAGGGAAGGAAATTTCTGCTGCTGGGGTCTGGGATTTTTTTCCTCTGGAGGTGAAAATTTTCCTTTTACCCAAATGTAAAAACAGACGTCAGAATGCGATTCGGGGTTAAATTTCAAGCTTAAAAATGGTCCTTTTTTAGTTTTTTAAAATTGAGCCATTTTGGTGTCCAGGGAAGGAAATTCCTGATGCCGGGGTCTGGGATTTTTGTGCTCCGGAGGTGAAATTTTTTTTGGGACCCAAATGTATAAACGGATGTCATAATGGGATTTGGGGTTAAATTTCATGCTTAAAAAAGGTGCTTTTTGTAGTTTTTAAAAATTGCGCCATTTAGGTGTCCGTGGAAGGAAATTCCTGATGCCGGGGTCATGGATTTTTGTGCTCCGGAGGTGAAAATTTTTTTTTCACCCAAATGTATAAACGGATGTCAGAATGGGATTCGGGGTTAAATTTCATCCTTAAAAATGGTCCTTTTTTAGTTTTTAAAAATTGAGCCGTTTGGGTGTCCAGGGAAAGAATTTCCTGATGCCGGGGTCAGGGATTTATCTGCTCCGGAGGTGAAAATTTTTCCCCCAAATGTATAAACGGACATCAGAATGGGATTCGGGGTTAAATTTCATACTTAAAAATGGTGCTTTTTGTAGCTTTTAAAAATTGTGCCGTCTTGGTGTCCAGGGAAGGAAATTCCTGATGCCGGTCAGGGATTTTTGTGCTTTGGAGGTGAAAATTTTTTTTTCACCGAAATGTAAAAACAGACGTCAGAATGGGATTCAGGGTTAAATTTGAAGCTTAAAAATGGTCCTTTTTTAGTTTTTAAAAATTGAGACGTTTTGGTGTCCAGGGAAGGAAATTCCTGATGCCGGTCAAGGATTTTTGTGCTCTGGAGGTGAAACTTTTTTTTTCACCCAAATGTATAAACGGACGTCAGAATGGGAATCGGGGTTAAATTTCATGCTTAAAAAAGGTGCTTTTTGTAGTTTTTAAAAATTGCGCTGTTTTGGTGTCCGTGGAAGGAAATTCCTGATTCCGGGGTCAGGGATTTTTGTGCTTTGAAGGTGAAAATTTTTGTTTCACCCAAATGTATAAATGGACATCACAATGGGATTCGGGGTTAAATTTCATGCTTAAAAATGGTCCTTTTTTAGTTTTTAAAAATTGAGACGTTTTGGTGTCCAGGGAAGGAAATTTCTGCTGCTGGGGTCTGGGATTTTTTTGCTCTGGAGGTGAAAATTTTCCTTTTACCCAAATGTAAAAACAGACGTCAGAATGCGATTTGGGGTTAAATTTCAAGCTTAAAAATGGTCCTTTTTTAGTTTTTTAAAATTGAGCCATTTTGGTGTCCAGGGAAGGAAATTCCTGATACCGGGGTCAGGGATTTTTTTGCTCCGGAGGTGAAAATTTTTGTTTATCCCAAATGTAAAAACGGACATCAGAATGGGATTCGGGGTTAAATTTCATGCTTCAAAAAGGTGCTTTTTGTAGTTTTAAAAAAATTGAGCCGTTTTGGTGTCTGGGGAAGGAAATTTCTGATGCCGGGGTCAGGGATTTTTGTGCTCCGGACGTGAAAATTTTTTTTTGACCCAAATGTAAAAACGGATGTCAGAATAGGATTCGGGGTTAAAATTCATGCTTAAAAAACGTCCTTTTTCAGTTTTTAAAAATTGAGCCGTTTTGGTGTCCAGGGAAGGAAATTCCTGATACCGGGGTCAGGGATTTTTTTGCTCCGGAGGTGAAAATTTTTGTTTATCCCAAATGTAAAAACGGACATCAGAATGGGATTCGGGGTTAAATTTCATGCTTAAAAAAGGTGCTTTTTGTAGTTTTAAAAAATTGAGCCATTTTGGTGTCCAGGGAAGGAAATTTCTGCTGCTGGGGTCTGGGATTTTTTTCCTCTGGAGGTGAAAATTTTCCTTTTACCCAAATGTAAAAACAGACGTCAGAATGCGATTCGGGGTTAAATTTCAAGCTTAAAAATGGTCCTTTTTTAGTTTTTTAAAATTGAGCCATTTTGGTGTCCAGGGAAGGAAATTCCTGATGCCGGGGTCTGGGATTTTTGTGCTCCGGAGGTGAAATTTTTTTTGGGACCCAAATGTATAAACGGATGTCATAATGGGATTTGGGGTTAAATTTCATGCTTAAAAAAGGTGCTTTTTGTAGTTTTTAAAAATTGCGCCATTTAGGTGTCCGTGGAAGGAAATTCCTGATGCCGGGGTCATGGATTTTTGTGCTCCGGAGGTGAAAATTTTTTTTTCACCCAAATGTATAAACGGATGTCAGAATGGGATTCGGGGTTAAATTTCATCCTTAAAAATGGTCCTTTTTTAGTTTTTAAAAATTGAGCCGTTTGGGTGTCCAGGGAAAGAATTTCCTGATGCCGGGGTCAGGGATTTATCTGCTCCGGAGGTGAAAATTTTTCCCCCAAATGTATAAACGGACATCAGAATGGGATTCGGGGTTAAATTTCATACTTAAAAATGGTGCTTTTTGTAGCTTTTAAAAATTGTGCCGTCTTGGTGTCCAGGGAAGGAAATTCCTGATGCCGGTCAGGGATTTTTGTGCTTTGGAGGTGAAAATTTTTTTTTCACCGAAATGTAAAAACAGACGTCAGAATGGGATTCAGGGTTAAATTTGAAGCTTAAAAATGGTCCTTTTTTAGTTTTTAAAAATTGAGACGTTTTGGTGTCCAGGGAAGGAAATTCCTGATGCCGGTCAAGGATTTTTGTGCTCTGGAGGTGAAACTTTTTTTTTCACCCAAATGTATAAACGGACGTCAGAATGGGAATCGGGGTTAAATTTCATGCTTAAAAAAGGTGCTTTTTGTAGTTTTTAAAAATTGCGCTGTTTTGGTGTCCGTGGAAGGAAATTCCTGATTCCGGGGTCAGGGATTTTTGTGCTTTGAAGGTGAAAATTTTTGTTTCACCCAAATGTATAAATGGACATCACAATGGGATTCGGGGTTAAATTTCATGCTTAAAAATTGTCCTTTTTTAGTTTTTAAAAATTGAGCCATTTTGGTGTCCAGGGAAGGAAATTTCTGCTGCTGGGGTCTGGGATTTTTTTGCTCTGGAGGTGAAAATTTTCCTTTTACCCAAATGTAAAAACAGACGTCAGAATGCGATTCGGGGTTAAATTTCAAGCTTAAAAATGGTCCTTTTTTAGTTTTTTTAAAATTGAGCCATTTTGGTGTCCAGGGAAGGAAATTCCTGATACCGGGGTCAGGGATTTTTTTGCTCCGGAGGTGAAAATTTTTGTTTATCCCAAATGTAAAAACGGACATCAGAATGGGATTCGGGGTTAAATTTCAAGCTTAAAAATGGTCCTTTTTTAGTTTTTTAAAATTGAGCCATTTTGGTGTCCGTGGAAGGAAATTCCTGATTCCGGGGTCAGGGATTTTTGTGCCTTGAAGGTGAAAATTTTTGTTTCACCCAAATGTATAAATGGACATCACAATGGGATTCGGGGTTAAATTTCATGCTTAAAAATGGTCCTTTTTTTAGTTTTTAAAAATTGAGCCATTTTGGTGTCCAGGGAAGGAAATTTCTGCTGCTGGGGTCTGGGATTTTTTTGCTCTGGAGGTGAAAATTTTCCTTTTACCCAAATGTAAAAACAGACGTCAGAATGCGATTCGGGGTTAAATTTCAAGCTTAAAAATGGTCCTTTTTTAGTTTTTTAAAATTGAGCCATTTTGGTGTCCAGGGAAGGAAATTCCTGATGCCGGGGTCATGGATTTTTGTGCTCCGGAGGTGAAAATTTTTTTTTCACCCAAATGTATAAACGGATGTCAGAATGGGATTCAGGGTTAAATTTCATCCTTAAAAATGGTCCTTTTTTAGTTTTTAAAAATTGAGCCGTTTGGGTGTCCAGGGAAAGAATTTCCTGATGCCGGGGTCAGGGATTTATCTGCTCCGGAGGTGAAAATTTTTTCCCCCAAATGTATAAACGGACATCACAATGGGATTCGGGGTTAAATTTCATGCTTAAAAATTGTCCTTTTTTAGTTTTTAAAAATTGAGCCATTTTGGTGTCCAGGGAAGGAAATTTCTGCTGCTGGGGTCTGGGATTTTTTTGCTCTGGAGGTGAAAATTTTCCTTTTACCCAAATGTAAAAACAGACGTCAGAATGCGATTCGGGGTTAAATTTCAAGCTTAAAAATGGTCCTTTTTTAGTTTTTTTAAAATTGAGCCATTTTGGTGTCCAGGGAAGGAAATTCCTGATACCGGGGTCAGGGATTTTTTTGCTCCGGAGGTGAAAATTTTTGTTTATCCCAAATGTAAAAACGGACATCAGAATGGGATTCGGGGTTAAATTTCAAGCTTAAAAATGGTCCTTTTTTAGTTTTTTAAAATTGAGCCATTTTGGTGTCCGTGGAAGGAAATTCCTGATTCCGGGGGTCAGGGATTTTTGTGCCTTGAAGGTGAAAATTTTTGTTTCACCCAAATGTATAAATGGACATCACAATGGGATTCGGGGTTAAATTTCATGCTTAAAAATGGTCCTTTTTTTAGTTTTTAAAAATTGAGCCATTTTGGTGTCCAGGGAAGGAAATTTCTGCTGCTGGGGTCTGGGATTTTTTTGCTCTGGAGGTGAAAATTTTCCTTTTACCCAAATGTAAAAACAGACGTCAGAATGCGATTCGGGGTTAAATTTCAAGCTTAAAAATGGTCCTTTTTTAGTTTTTTAAAATTGAGCCATTTTGGTGTCCAGGGAAGGAAATTCCTGATGCCGGGGTCATGGATTTTTGTGCTCCGGAGGTGAAAATTTTTTTTTCACCCAAATGTATAAACGGATGTCAGAATGGGATTCAGGGTTAAATTTCATCCTTAAAAATGGTCCTTTTTTAGTTTTTAAAAATTGAGCCGTTTGGGTGTCCAGGGAAAGAATTTCCTGATGCCGGGGTCAGGGATTTATCTGCTCCGGAGGTGAAAATTTTTTCCCCCAAATGTATAAACGGACATCAGAATGGGATTCGGGGTTAAATTTCATACTTAAAAATGGTGCTTTTTGTAGTTTTTTAAAATTGTGCCGTCTTGGTGTCCAGGGAAGGAAATTCCTGATGCCGGTCAGGGATTTTTGTGCTTTGGAGGTGAAAATTTTTTTTTCCCCGAAATGTAAAAACAGACGTCAGAATGGGATTCAGGGTTAAATTTGAAGCTTAAAAATGGTCCTTTTTTAATTTTTTAAAAATTAAGACGTTTTGGTGTCCAGGGAAGGAAATTCCTGATGCCGGTCAGGGATTTTTGTGCTCTGGAGGTGAAACTTTTTTTTTCACCCAAATGTATAAACGGACGTCAGAATGGGAATCGGGGTTAAATTTCATGCTTAAAAAAGGTGCTTTTTGAAGTTTTTAAAAATTGCGCTGTTTTGGTGTCCGTGGAAGGAAATTCCTGATTCCGGGGTTAGGGATTTTTGTGCTTTGAAGGTGAAAATTTTTGTTTCACCCAAATGTATAAATGGACATCAGAATGGGATTCGGGGTTAAATTTCATGCTTAAAAATGGTCCTTTTTTAGTTTTTAAAAATTGATCCATTTTGGTGTCCAGGGAAGGAAATTTCTGCTGCTGGGGTCTGGGATTTTTTTGCTCTGGAGGTGAAAATTTTCTTTTTACCCAAATGTAAAAACAGACGTCAGAATGCGATTCGGGGTTAAATTTCAAGCTTAAAAATGGTCCTTTTTTAGTTTTTTAAAATTGAGCCATTTTGGTGTCCAGGGAAGGAAATTCCTGATACCGGGGTCAGGGATTTTTTTGCTCCGGAGGTGAAAATTTTTGTTTATCCCAAATGTATAAACGGACATCAGAATGGGATTCGGGGTTAAATTTCATGCTTCAAAAAGGTGCTTTTTGTAGTTTTAATAAAATTGAGCCGTTTTGGTGTCTGGGGAAGGAAATTCCTGATGCCGGGGTCATGGATTTTTGTGCTCCGGAGGTGAAAATTTTTTTTTCACCCAAATGTATAAACGGATGTCAGAATGGGATTCGGGGTTAAATTTCATCCTTAAAAATGGTCCTTTTTTAGTTTTTAAAAATTGAGCCGTTTGGGTGTCCAGGGAAAAAATTTCCTGATGCCGGGGTCAGGGATTTATCTGCTCCGGAGGTGAAATTTTTTTCCCCCAAATGTATAAACGGACATCAGAATGGGATTCGGGGTTAAATTTCATACTTAAAAATGGTGCTTTTTGTAGCTTTTAAAAATTGTGCCGTCTTGGTGTACAGGGAAGGAAATTCCTGATGCCGGTCAGGGATTTTTGTGCTTTGGAGGTGAAAATTTTTTTTTCACCGAAATGTAAAAACAGACGTCAGAATGGGATTCAGGGTTAAATTTGAAGCTTAAAAATGGTCCTTTTTTAGTTTTTAAAAATTGAGACGTTTTGGTGTCCAGGGAAGGAAATTCCTGATGCCGGTCAGGGATTTTTGTGCTCTGGAGGTGAAACTTTTTTTTTCACCCAAATGTATAAACGGACGTCAGAATGGGAATCGGGGTTAAATTTCATGCTTAAAAAAGGTGCTTTTTGTAGTTTTTAAAAATTGCGCTGTTTTGGTGTCCGTGGAAGGAAATTCCTGATTCCGGGGTTAGGGATTTTTGTGCTTTGAAGGTGAAAATTTTTGTTTCACCCAAATGTATAAATGGACATCAGAATGGGATTCGGGGTTAAATTTCATGCTTAAAAATGGTCCTTTTTTAGTTTTTAAAAATTGAGCCATTTTGGTGTCCAGGGAAGGAAATTTCTGCTGCTGGGGTCTGGGATTTTTTTGCTCTGGAGGTGAAAATTTTCTTTTTACCCAAATGTAAAAACAGACGTCAGAATGCGATTCGGGGTTAAATTTCAAGCTTAAAAATGGTCCTTTTTTAGTTTTTTAAAATTGAGCCATTTTGGTGTCCAGGGAAGGAAATTCCTGATACCGGGGTCAGGGATTTTTTTGCTCCGGAGGTGAAAATTTTTGTTTATCCCAAATGTATAAACGGACATCAGAATGGGATTCGGGGTTAAATTTCATGCTTCAAAAAGGTGCTTTTTGTAGTTTTAAAAAAATTGAGCCGTTTTGGTGTCTGGGGAAGGAAATTCCTGATGCCGGGGTCATGGATTTTTGTGCTCCGGAGGTGAAAATTTTTTTTTCACCCAAATGTATAAACGGATGTCAGAATGGGATTCGGGGTTAAATTTCATCCTTAAAAATGGTCCTTTTTTAGTTTTTAAAAATTGAGCCGTTTGGGTGTCCAGGGAAAAAATTTCCTGATGCCGGGGTCAGGGATTTATCTGCTCCGGAGGTGAAAATTTTTTCCCCCAAATGTATAAACGGACATCAGAATGGGATTCGGGGTTAAATTTCATACTTAAAAATGGTGCTTTTTGTAGCTTTTAAAAATTGTGCCGTCTTGGTGTACAGGGAAAAAATTTCCTGATGCCGGGGTCAGGGATTTATCTGCTCCGGAGGTGAAAATTTTTTCCCCCAAATGTATAAACGGACATCAGAATGGGATTCGGGGTTAAATTTCATACTTAAAAATGGTGCTTTTTGTAGCTTTTAAAAATTGTGCCGTCTTGGTGTACAGGGAAGGAAATTTCAGGGATTTTTGTGCTTTGGAGGTGAAAATTTTTTTTTCACCGAAATGTAAAAACAGACGTCAGAATGGGATTCAGGGTTAAATTTGAAGCTTAAAAATGGTCCTTTTTTAGTTTTTAAAAATTGAGACGTTTTGGTGTCCAGGGAAGGAAATTCCTGATGCCGGTCAGGGATTTTTGTGCTCTGGAGGTGAAACTTTTTTTTTCACCCAAATGTATAAACGGACGTCAGAATGGGAATCGGGGTTAAATTTCATGCTTAAAAAAGGTGCTTTTTGTAGTTTTTAAAAATTGCGCTGTTTTGGTGTCCGTGGAAGGAAATTCCTGATTCCGGGGTTAGGGATTTTTGTGCTTTGAAGGTGAAAATTTTTGTTTCACCCAAATGTATAAATGGACATCAGAATGGGATTCGGGGTTAAATTTCATGCTTAAAAATGGTCCTTTTTTAGTTTTTAAAAATTGAGCCATTTTGGTGTCCAGGGAAGGAAATTTCTGCTGCTGGGGTCTGGGATTTTTTTGCTCTGGAGGTGAAAATTTTCTTTTTACCCAAATGTAAAAACAGACGTCAGAATGCGATTCGGGGTTAAATTTCAAGCTTAAAAATGGTCCTTTTTTAGTTTTTTAAAATTGAGCCATTTTGGTGTCCAGGGAAGGAAATTCCTGATACCGGGGTCAGGGATTTTTTTGCTCCGGAGGTGAAAATTTTTGTTTATCCCAAATGTATAAACGGACATCAGAATGGGATTCGGGGTTAAATTTCATGCTTCAAAAAGGTGCTTTTTGTAGTTTTAAAAAAATTGAGCCGTTTTGGTGTCTGGGGAAGGAAATTCCTGATGCCGGGGTCATGGATTTTTGTGCTCCGGAGGTGAAAATTTTTTTTTCACCCAAATGTATAAACGGATGTCAGAATGGGATTCGGGGTTAAATTTCATCCTTAAAAATGGTCCTTTTTTAGTTTTTAAAAATTGAGCCGTTTGGGTGTCCAGGGAAAAAATTTCCTGATGCCGGGGTCAGGGATTTATCTGCTCCGGAGGTGAAAATTTTTTCCCCCAAATGTATAAACGGACATCAGAATGGGATTCGGGGTTAAATTTCATACTTAAAAATGGTGCTTTTTGTAGCTTTTAAAAATTGTGCCGTCTTGGTGTACAGGGAAAAAATTTCCTGATGCCGGGGTCAGGGATTTATCTGCTCCGGAGGTGAAAATTTTTTCCCCCAAATGTATAAACGGACATCAGAATGGGATTCGGGGTTAAATTTCATACTTAAAAATGGTGCTTTTTGTAGCTTTTAAAAATTGTGCCGTCTTGGTGTACAGGGAAGGAAATTTCAGGGATTTTTGTGCTTTGGAGGTGAAAATTTTTTTTTCACCGAAATGTAAAAACAGACGTCAGAATGGGATTCAGGGTTAAATTTGAAGCTTAAAAATGGTCCTTTTTTAGTTTTTAAAAATTGAGACGTTTTGGTGTCCAGGGAAGGAAATTCCTGATGCCGGTCAGGGATTTTTGTGCTCTGGAGGTGAAACTTTTTTTTTCACCCAAATGTATAAACGGACGTCAGAATGGGAATCGGGGTTAAATTTCATGCTTAAAAAAGGTGCTTTTTGTAGTTTTTAAAAATTGCGCTGTTTTGGTGTCCGTGGAAGGAAATTCCTGATTCCGGGGTCAGGGATTTTTGTGCTTTGAAGGTGAAAATTTTTGTTTCACCCAAATGTATAAATGGACATCACAATGGGATTCGGGGTTAAATTTCATGCTTAAAAATGGTCCTTTTTTAGTTTTTAAAAATTGAGCCATTTTGGTGTCCAGGGAAGGAAATTTCTGCTGCTGGGGTCTGGGATTTTTTTGCTCTGGAGGTGAAAATTTTCCTTTTACCCAAATGTAAAAACAGACGTCAGAATGCGATTCGGGGTTAAATTTCAAGCTTAAAAATGGTCCTTTTTTAGTTTTTTAAAATTGAGCCATTTTGGTGTCCAGGGAAGGAAATTCCTGATACCGGGGTCAGGGATTTTTTTGCTCCGGAGGTGAAAATTTTTGTTTATCCCAAATGTAAAAACGGACATCAGAATGGGATTCGGGGTTAAATTTCATGATTCAAAAAGGTGCTTTTTGTAGTTTTAAAAAAATTGAGCCGTTTTGGTGTCCAGGGAAGGACATTTCTGATGCTGGGGTCTGGGATTTTTTTGCTCTGGAGGTGAAAATTTTCTTTTTACCCAAATGTAAAAACAGACATCAGAATGCGATTCGGGGTTAAATTTCAAGGTTAAAAATGGTCCTTTTTTAGTTTTTTAAAATTGAGCCATTTTGGTGTCCAGGGAAGGAAATTCCTGATGCCGGGGTCTGGGATTTTTGTGCTCCGGAGGTGAAATTTTTTGGGGGACCCAAATGTATAAACGGATGTCAGAATGGGATTTGGGGTTAAATTTCATGCTTAAAAAGGTGCTTTTTGTAGTTTTTAAAAATTGCGCCATTTAGGTGTCTGGGGAAGGAAATTGCTGATGCCGGGGTCAGGGATTTTTGTGCTCCGGACGTGAAAATTTTTTTTTGACCCAAATGTATAAATGGATGTCAGAATGGGATTCGGGGTTAAAATTCATGCTTAAAAAACGTCCTTTTTTAGTTTTTAAAAATTGAGCCGTTTTGGTGTCCAGGGAAGGAAATTCCTGATACCGGGGTCAGGGATTTTTTTGCTCCGGAGGTGAAATTTTTTGTTTATCCCAAATGTAAAAACGGACATCAGAATTGGATTCGGGGTTAAATTTCAAGCTTAAAAAAGGTCCTTTTTTACTTTTTAAAAATTGAGCCGTTTTGGTGTCCAGGGAAGGAAATTCCTGATACCGGGGTCAGGGATTTTTGTGCTCTTGAGGTGAAAATTTTATTTTCACCCAAATGTAAAAACAGACATCAGAATGGGATTCGGGGTTAAATTTCATCCTTAAAAAAGGTGCTTTTTGTAGATTTTAAAAATTGAGCCGTTTTGGTGTCCAGGGAAGGAAATTCCTGATGCCGGGGGTCAGGGATTTTTGTGCTCCGGAAGTGAAAATTTTTTTTTCACCCAAATGTATAAACGGACATCAGAATGGGATTCGGGGTTAAATTTCATGCTTAAAAAGGTGCTTTTTGTAGTTTTTAAAAATTGAGCCATTTTGGTGTCCAGGGAAGGAAATTCCTGATGCCGGGGTCAGGGATTTTTGTGCTCTGGAGGTGAAAATTGTTTTGACCCAAATGTAAAAACAGACGTCAGAATGGGATTCGGGGTTAAATTTCAAGCTTAAAAATGGTCCTTTTTTAGTTTTTAAAAATTGAGCCGTTTTGGTGTCCAGGGAAGGAAATTCCTGATGCCGGGGTCAGGGATTTTTGTGCTCTGGAGGTGAAAATTGTTTTGACCCAAATGTAAAAACAGACGTCAGAATGGGATTCGGGGTTAAATTTCAAGCTTAAAAATGGTCCTTTTTTAGTTTTTAAAAATTGAGTCGTTTTGGTGTCCAGGGAAGGAAATTCCTGATGCCGGGGTCAGGGATTTTTGTGCTCTGGAGGTGAAATTTTTTTTGACCCAAATGTATAAACGGACGTCAGAATGGGATTCGGGGTTAAATTTTATGCTTAAAAAAGGTGCTTTTTTTAGTTTTTAAAAATTGAGCCATTTTGGTGTCCAGGGAAGGAAATTCCTGATGCCGGGGTCAGGGATTTTTGTGCTCCAGAGGTGAAATTTTTTTTTTCACCCAAATGTATAAACGGATGTCAGAATGGGATTCGGGGTTAAATTTCATCCTTAAAAAAGGTGCTTTTTGTAGTTTTTAAAAATTGAGACGTTTTGGTGTCCAGGGAAGGAAATTCCTGATGCTGGGGTCTGGGATTTTTTTGCTCTGGAGGTGAAAATTTTCTTTTTACCCAAATGTAAAAACAGACATCAGAATGGGATTCGGGGTTAAATTTCATCCTTAAAAATGGTCCTTTTTTAGTTTTTAAAAATTGAGCCGTTTTGGTGTCCAGGGAAGGAAATTCCTGATGCCGGGGTCAGGGATTTTTGTGCTCTAGAGGTGAAAATTTTATTTTCACCCAAATGTAAAAACAGACGTCAGAATGGGATTCGGGGTTAAATTTGAAGCTTAAAAATGGTCCTTTTTTAGTTTTTAAAAATTGAGCCGTTTTGGTGTCCAGGGAAGGAAATTCCTGATGCTGGGGTCTGGGATTTTTTTGCTCTGGAGGTGAAAATTTTCTTTTCACCCAAATGTATAAACGGACGTCAGAATGGGATTCGGGGTTAAATTTCATCCTTAAAAAAGGTGCTTTTTGTAGTTTTTAAAAATTGAGCCGTTTTGGTGTCCAGGGAAGGAAATTCCTGATGCCGGGGGTCAGGGATTTTTGTGCTCCGGAAGTGAAAATTTTTTTTTCACCCAAATGTATAAACGGACGTCAGAATGGGATTCGGGGTTAAATTTCATGCTTAAAAAGGTGCTTTTTGTAGTTTTTAAAAATTGAGCCGTTTTGGTGTCCAGGGAAGGAAATTCCTGATGCCGGGGTCAGGGATTTTTGTGCTCTGGAGGTGAAAATTGTTTTGACCCAAATGTAAAAACAGACATCAGAATGGGATTCGGGGTTAAATTTCAAGCTTAAAAATGGTCCTTATTTAGTTTTTAAAAATTGAGACGTTTTGGTGTCCAGGGAAGGAAATTCCTGATGCCGGGGTCAGGATTTTTGTGCTCCGGAGGTGAAAATATTTTTTTGACCCAAATGTATAAACGGACGTGAGAATGGGATTCGGGGTTCAATTTGAAGCTTAAAAATGGTCCTTTTTTAGTTTTTAAAAATTGAGCCGTTTTGGTGTCCAGGGAAGGAAATTCCTGATGCTGGGGTCTGGGATTTTTTTGCTCTGGAGGTGAAAATTTTCTTTTTACCCAAATGTAAAAACAGACATCAGAATGGGATTCGGGGTTAAATTTCATCCTTAAAAATGGTCCTTTTTTAGTTTTTAAAAATTGAGCCGTTTTGGTGTCCAGGGAAGGAAATTCCTGATGCCGGGGTCAGGGATTTTTGTGCTCTAGAGGTGAAAATTTTTTTTTCACCCAAATGTAAAAACAGACGTCAGAATGGGATTCGGGGTTAAATTTGAAGCTTAAAAATGGTCCTTTTTTAGTTTTTAAAAATTGAGCCGTTTTGGTGTCCAGGGAAGGAAATTCCTGATGCCGGGGTCAGGGATTTTTGTGCTCTGGAGGTGAAAATTGTTTTGACCCAAATGTAAAAACAGACGTCAGAATGGGATTCGGGGTTAAATTTCAAGCTTAAAAATGGTCCTTTTTTAGTTTTTAAAAATTGAGCCGTTTTGGTGTCCAGGGAAGGAAATTCCTGATGCCGGGGTCAGGGATTTTTGTGCTCTTGAGGTGAAAATTTTATTTTCACCCAAATGTAAAAACAGACATCAGAATGGGATTCGGGGTTAAATTTCATCCTTAAAAAAGGTGCTTTTTGTAGTTTTTAAAAATTGAGCCGTTTTGGTGTCCAGGGAAGGAAATTCCTGATGCCGGGGTCAGGGATTTTTGTGCTCTGGAGGTGAAAATTGTTTTGACCCAAATGTAAAAACAGACGTCAGAATGGGATTCAGGGTTAAATTTCAAGCTTAAAAATGGTCCTTTTTTAGTTTTTAAAAATTGAGCCGTTTTGGTGTCCAGGGAAGGAAATTCCTGATGCCGGGGTCAGGGATTTTTGTGCTCTGGAGGTGAAATTTTTTTTGACCCAAATGTATAAACGGACGTCAGAATGGGATTCGGGGTTAAATTTTATGCTTAAAAAAGATGCTTTTTTTAGTTTTTAAAAATTGAGCCATTTTGGTGTCCAGGGAAGGAAATTCCTGATGCCGGGGTCAGGGATTTTTGTGCTCCGGAAGTGAAATTTTTTTTTTCACCCAAATGTATAAACGGATGTCAGAATGGGATTCGGGGTTAAATTTCATCCTTAAAAAAGGTGCTTTTTGTAGTTTTTAAAAATTGAGACGTTTTGGTGTCCAGGGAAGGAAATTCCTGATGCCGGGGTCAGGGATTTTTGTGCTCTGGAGGTCAAAATTTTATTTTCACCCAAATGTAAAAACAGACATCAGAATGGGATTCGGGGTTAAATTTCAAGCTTAAAAATGGTCCTTATTTAGTTTTTAAAAATTGAGCCATTTTGGTTTCCAGGGAAGGAAATTCCTGATGCCGGGGTCTGGGATTTTTGTGCTCCGGAGGTGAAAATTTTATTTTCACCCAAATGTAAAAACAGACGTCAGAATGGGATTCGGGGTTAAATTTCATCCTTAAAAAAGGTGCTTTTTGTAGTTTTTAAAAATTGAGCCGTTTTGGTGTCCAGGGAAGGAAATTCCTGATGCCGGGGTCAGGGATTTTTGTGCTCTGGAGGTGAAAATTGTTTTGACCCAAATGTAAAAACAGACGTCAGAATGGGATTCAGGGTTAAATTTCAAGCTTAAAAATGGTCCTTTTTTAGTTTTTAAAAATTGAGCCGTTTTGGTGTCCAGGGAAGGAAATTCCTGATGCCGGGGTCAGGGATTTTTGTGCTCTGGAGGTGAAATTTTTTTTGACCCAAATGTATAAACGGACGTCAGAATGGGATTCGGGGTTAAATTTTATGCTTAAAAAAGATGCTTTTTTTAGTTTTTAAAAATTGAGCCATTTTGGTGTCCAGGGAAGGAAATTCCTGATGCCGGGGTCAGGGATTTTTGTGCTCCGGAAGTGAAATTTTTTTTTTCACCCAAATGTATAAACGGATGTCAGAATGGGATTCGGGGTTAAATTTCATCCTTAAAAAAGGTGCTTTTTGTAGTTTTTAAAAATTGAGACGTTTTGGTGTCCAGGGAAGGAAATTCCTGATGCCGGGGTCAGGGATTTTTGTGCTCTGGAGGTCAAAATTTTATTTTCACCCAAATGTAAAAACAGACATCAGAATGGGATTCGGGGTTAAATTTCAAGCTTAAAAATGGTCCTTATTTAGTTTTTAAAAATTGAGCCATTTTGGTTTCCAGGGAAGGAAATTCCTGATGCCGGGGTCTGGGATTTTTGTGCTCCGGAGGTGAAAATTTTATTTTCACCCAAATGTAAAAACAGACGTCAGAATGGGATTCGGGGTTAAATTTCATCCTTAAAAAAGGTGCTTTTTGTAGTTTTTAAAAATTGAGACGTTTTGGTGTCCAGGGAAGGAAATTCCTGATGCCGGGGTCAGGGATTTTTGTGCTCTAGAGGTGAAAATTTTATTTTCACCCAAATGTAAAAACAGACGTCAGAATGGGATTCGGGGTTAAATTTGAAGCTTAAAAATGGTCCTTTTTTAGTATTTAAAAATTGAGCCGTTTTGGTGTCCAGGGAAGGAAATTCCTGATGCCGGGGTCAGGAATTTTTGTGCTCCGGAGGTGAAAATTTTTTTTCACCCAAATGTATAAACGGACGTCAGAATGGGATTCGGGGTTAAATTTCATCCTTAAAAAAGGTGCTTTTTGTAGTTTTTAAAAATTGAGCCGTTTTGGTGTCCAGGGAAGGAAATTCCTGATGCCGGGGTCAGGGATTTTTGTGCTCCGGAGGTGAAAATTTTTTTCACCCAAATGTAAAAACAGACATCAGAATGGGATTCGGGGTTAAATTTCATCCTTAAAAATGGTCCTTTTTTAGTTTTTAAAAATTGAGCCATTTTGGTGTCCAGGGAAGGAAATTTCTGCTGCTGGGGTCTGGGATTTTTTTGCTCTGGAGGTGAAAATTTTCCTTTTACCCAAATGTAAAAACAGACGTCAGAATGCGATTCGGGGTTAAATTTCAAGCTTAAAAATGGTCCTTTTTTAGTTTTTTAAAATTGAGCCATTTTGGTGTCCAGGGAAGGAAATTCTTGATGCCGGGGTCAGGGATTTTTTTGCTCCGGAGGTGAAAATTTTTGTTTATCCCAAATGTAAAAACGGACATCAGAATGGGATTCGGGGTTAAATTTCATGCTTCAAAAAGGTGCTTTTTTAGTTTTTAAAAATTGAGCCATTTTGGTGTCCAGGGAAGGAAATTCCTGATGCCGGGGTCTGGGATTTTTGTGCTCCGGAGGTGAAATTTTTTTTGGGACCCAAATGTATCAACGGATGTCAGAATGGGATTTGGGGTTAAATTTCATGCTTAAAAAAGGTGCTTTTTGTAGTTTTTAAAAATTGCGCCATTTAGTTGTCCGTGGAAGGAAATTCCTGATGCCGGGGTCATGGATTTTTGTGCGCCTGAGGTGAAAATTTTTTTTTCACCCAAATGTATAAACGGATGTAAGAATGGGATTCGGGGTTAAATTTCATCCTTAAAAAAGGTGCTTTTTTAGTTTTTAAAAATTGAGCCGTTTGGGTGTCCAGGGAAGGAAATTCCTGATGCCGGTCAGGGATTTTTGTGCTCTGGAGGTGAAACTTTTTTTTTCACCCAAATGTATAAACGGACGTCAGAATGGGAATCGGGGTTAAATTTCATGCTTAAAAAAGGTGCTTTTTGTAGTTTTTAAAAATTGCGCTGTTTTGGTGTCCGTGCAAGGAAATTCCTGATTCCGGGGTCAGGGATTTTTGTGCTTTGAAGGTGAAAATTTTTGTTTCACCCAAATGTATAAATGGACATCAGAATGGGATTCGGGGTTAAATTTCATGCTTAAAAATGGTCCTTTTTTAGTTTTTAAAAATTGAGACGTTTTGGTGTCCAGGGAAGGAAATTTCTGCTGCTGGGGTCTGGGATTTTTTTGCTCTGGAGGTGAAAATTTTCCTTTTACCCAAATGTAAAAACAGACATCAGAATGGGATTCGGGGTTAAATTTCAAGCTTAAAAATGGTCCTTTTTTAGTTTTTTAAAATTGAGCCATTTTGGTGTCCAGGGAAGGAAATTCCTGATACCGGGGTCAGGGATTTTTTTGCTCCGGAGGTGAAAATTTTTGTTTATCCCAAATGTAAAAACGGACATCAGAATGGGATTCGGGGTTAAATTTCATGCTTCAAAAAGGTGCTTTTTGTAGTTTTAAAAAAATTGAGCCGTTTTGGTGTCCAGGGAAGGACATTTCTGATGCTGGGGTCTGGGATTTTTTTGCTCTGGAGGTGAAAATTTTCTTTTTACCCAAATGTAAAAACAGACGTCAGAATGCGATTCGGGGTTAAATTTCAAGCTTAAAAATGGTCCTTTTTTAGTTTTTTAAAATTGAACCATTTTGGTGTCCAGGGAAGGAAATTCCTGATGCCGGGGTCTGGGATTTTTGTGTTCCGGAGGTGAAATTTTTTTGGGGACCCAAATGTATAAACGGATGTCAGAATGGGATTTGGGGTTAAATTTCATGCTTAAAAAAGGTGCTTTTTGTAGTTTTTAAAAATTGCGCCATTTAGGTGTCTGGGGAAGGAAATTTCTGATGCCGGGGTCAGGGATTTTTGTGCTCCGGACGTGAAAATTTTTTTTTGACCCAAATGTATAAACGGATGTCAGAATGGGATTCGGGGTTAAAATTCATCCTTAAAAATGGTCCTTTTTTAGTTTTTAAAAATTGAGCCGTTTGGGTGTCCAGGGAAAGAATTTCCTGATGCCGGGGTCAGGGATTTATCTGCTCCGGAGGTGAAAATTTTTTTCCCCCAAATGTATAAACGGACATCAGAATGGGATTCGGGGTTAAATTTCATACTTAAAAATGGTGCTTTTTGTAGTTTTTAAAAATTGTGCCGTCTTGGTGTCCAGGGAAGGAAATTCCTGATGCCGGTCAGGGATTTTTGTGCTTTGGAGGTGAAAATTTTTTTTTCACCGAAATGTAAAAACAGACGTCAGAATGGGATTCAGGGTTAAATTTCAAGCTTAAAAATGGTCCTTTTTTAGTTTTTTAAAACTGAGCCATTTTGGTGTCCAGGGAAGGAAATTCCTGATACCGGGGTCAGGGATTTTTTTGCTCCGGAGGTGAAAATTTTTGTTTATCCCAAATGTAAAAACGGACATCAGAATTGGATTCGGGGTTAAATTTCATGCTTCAAAAAGGTGCTTTTTGTAGTTTTAAAAAAATTGAGCCGTTTTGGTGTCCAGGGAAGGACATTTCTGATGCTGGGGTCTGGGATTTTTTTGCTCTGGAGGTGAAAATTTTCTTTTTACCCAAATGTAAAAACAGACGTCAGAATGCGATTCGGGGTTAAATTTCAAGCTTAAAAATGGTCCTTTTTTAGTTTTTTAAAATTGAACCATTTTGGTGTCCAGGGAAGGAAATTCCTGATGCCGGGGTCTGGGATTTTTGTGTTCCGGAGGTGAAATTTTTTTGGGGACCCAAATGTATAAACGGATGTCAGAATGGGATTTGGGGTTAAATTTCATGCTTAAAAAAGGTGCTTTTTGTAGTTTTTAAAAATTGCGCCATTTAGGTGTCTGGGGAAGGAAATTTCTGATGCCGGGGTCAGGGATTTTTGTGCTCCGGACGTGAAAATTTTTTTTTGACCCAAATGTATAAACGGATGTCAGAATGGGATTCGGGGTTAAAATTCATCCTTAAAAATGGTCCTTTTTTAGTTTTTAAAAATTGAGCCGTTTGGGTGTCCAGGAAAAGAATTTCCTGATGCCGGGGTCAGGGATTTATCTGCTCCGGAGGTGAAAATTTTTTTCCCCCAAATGTATAAACGGACATCAGAATGGGATTCGGGGTTAAATTTCATACTTAAAAATGGTGCTTTTTGTAGTTTTTAAAAATTGTGCCGTCTTGGTGTCCAGGGAAGGAAATTCCTGATGCCGGTCAGGGATTTTTGTGCTTTGGAGGTGAAAATTTTTTTTTCACCGAAATGTAAAAACAGACGTCAGAATGGGATTCAGGGTTAAATTTCAAGCTTAAAAATGGTCCTTTTTTAGTTTTTTAAAATTGAGCCATTTTGGTGTCCAGGGAAGGAAATTCCTGATACCGGGGTCAGGGATTTTTGTGCTCTGGAGGTGAAACTTTTTTTTTCACCCAAATGTATAAACGGATGTCAGAATGGGAATCGGGGTTAAATTTCATGCTTAAAAAAGGTGCTTTTTGTAGTTTTTAAAAATTGCGCAGTTTTGGTGTCCGTGGAAGGAAATTCCTGATTCCGGGGTCAGGGATTTTTGTGCTTTGAAGGTGAAAATTTTTGTTTCACCCAAATGTATAAATGGACATCAGAATGGGATTTGGGGTTAAATTTCATGCTTAAAAATGGTCCTTTTTTAGTTTTTAAAAATTGAGCCATTTTGGTGTCCAGGGAAGGAAATTTCTGCTGCTGGGGTCTGGGATTTTTTTGCTCTGGAGGTGAAAATTTTCCTTTTACCCAAATGTAAAAACAGACGTCAGAATGCGATTCGGGGTTAAATTTCAAGCTTAAAAATGGTCCTTTTTTAGTTTTTTAAAATTGAGCCATTTTGGTGTCCAGGGAAGGAAATTCCTGATACCGGGGTCAGGGATTTTTTTACTCCGGAGGTGAAAATTTTTGTTTATCCCAAATGTAAAAACGGACATCAGAATGGGATTCGGGTTTAAATTAAATGCTTAAAAAAGGTGCTTTTTGTAGTTTTAAAAAATTGAGCCGTTTTGGTGTCCAGGGAAGGAAATATCTGATGCTGGGGTCTGGGATTTTTTTGCTCTGGAGGTGAAAATTTTCTTTTTACCCAAATGTAAAAACAGACGTCAGAATGCGATTCGGGGTTAAATTTCAAGCTTAAAAATGGTCCTTTTTTAGTTTTTTAAAATTGAGCCATTTTGGTGTCCAGGGAAGGAAATTCCTGATGCCGCGGTCTGGGATTTTTGTGCTCCGGAGGTGAAATTTTTTTTGGGACCCAAATGTATAAACGGATGTCAGAATGGGATTTGGGGTTAAATTTCATGCTTAAAAAAGGTGCTTTTTGTAGTTTTTAAAAATTGCGCCATTTAGGTGTCTGGGGAAGGAAATTTCTGATGCCGGGGTCAGGGATTTTTGTGCTCCGGACGTGCAAATTTTTTTTTGACCCAAATGTATAAACGGATGTCAGAATGGGATTCGGGGTTAAAATTCATGCTTGAAAAACATCCTTTTTTAGTTTTTAAAAATTGAGCCGTTTTGGTGTCCAGGGAAGGAAATTCCTGATACCGGGGTCAGGGATTTTTTTGCTCCGGAGGTGAAAATTTTATTTTCACCCAAATGTAAAAACAGACATCAGAATGGGATTCGGGGTTAAATTTCAAGCTTAAAAATGGTCCTCTTTTAGTTTTTTAAAATTGAGCCATTTTGGTGTCCAGGGAAGGAAATTCCTGATGCCGCGGTCAGGGATTTTTTTGCTACGGAGGTGAAAATTTTTGTTTATCCCAAATGTAAAAACGAACATCAGAATGGGATTCGGGGTTAAATTTCATGCTTCAAAAAGGTGCTTTTTGTAGTTTTAAAAAATTGAGCCGTTTTGCTGTCCAGGGAAGGAAATTTCTGATGCTGGGGTCTGGGATTTTTTTGCTCTGGAGGTGAAAATTTTCTTTTTACCCAAATGTAAAAACAGACGTCAGAATGCGATTCGGGGTTAAATTTCAAGCTTAAAAATGGTCCTTTTTTAGTTTTTTAAAATTGAACCATTTTGGTGTCCAGGGAAGGAAATTCCTGATGCCGGGGTCTGGGATTTTTGTGTTCCGGAGGTGAAATTTTTTTGGGGACCCAAATGTATAAACGGATGTCAGAATGGGATTTGGGGTTAAATTTCATCCTTAAAAATGGTGCTTTTTTAGTTTTTAAAAATTGAGCCGTTTGGGTGTCCAGGGAAGGAAATTCCTGATGCCGGTCAGGGATTTTTGTGCTCTGGAGGTGAAACTTTTTTTTTCACCCAAATGTATAAACGGACGTCAGAATGGGAATCGGGGTTAAATTTCATGCTTAAAAAAGGTGCTTTTTGTAGTTTTTAAAAATTGCGCTGTTTTGGTGTCCGTGGAAGGAAATTCCTGATTCTGGGGTCAGGGATTTTTGTGCTTTGAAGGTGAAAATTTTTGTTTCACCCAAATGTATAAATGGACATCAGAATGGGATTCGGGGTTAAATTTCATGCTTAAAAATGGTCCTTTTTTAGTTTTTAAAAATTGAGCCATTTTGGTGTCCAGGGAAGGAAATTTCTGCTGCTGGGGTCTGGGATTTTTTTCCTCTGGAGGTGAAAATTTTCCTTTTACCCAAATGTAAAAACAGACGTCAGAATGCGATTCGGGGTTAAATTTCAAGCTTAAAAATGGTCCTTTTTTAGTTTTTTAAAATTGAGCCATTTTGGTGTCCAGGGAAGGAAATTCCTGATACCGGGGTCAGGGATTTTTTTGCTCCGGAGGTGAAAATTTTTGTTTATCCCAAATGTAAAAATGGACATCAGAATGGGATTCGGGGTTAAATTTCATGCTTCAAAAAGGTGCTTTTTGTAGTTTTAAAAAAATTGAGCCGTTTTGGTGTCCAGGGAAGGACATTTCTGATGCTGGGGTCTGGGATTTTTTTGCTCTGGAGGTGAAAATTTTCTTTTTACCCAAATGTAAAAACAGACGTCAGAATGCGATTCGGGGTTAAAATTCATCCTTAAAAATGGTCCTTTTTTAGTTTTTAAAAATTGAGCCGTTTGGGTGTCCAGGGAAAGAATTTCCTGATGCCGGGGTCAGGGATTTATCTGCTCCGGAGGTGAAAATTTTTTTCCCCCAAATGTATAAACGGACATCAGAATGGGATTCGGGGTTAAATTTCATACTTAAAAATGGTGCTTTTTGTAGTTTTTAAAAATTGTGCCGTCTTGGTGTCCAGGGAAGGAAATTCCTGATGCCGGTCAGGGATTTTTGTGCTTTGGAGGTGAAAATTTTTTTTTCACCGAAATGTAAAAACAGACGTCAGAATGGGATTCAGGGTTAAATTTCAAGCTTAAAAATGGTCCTTTTTTAGTTTTTTAAAATTGAGCCATTTTGGTGTCCAGGGAAGGAAATTCCTGATACCGGGGTCAGGGATTTTTTGCTCCGGAGGTGAAAATTTTGTTTATCCCAAATGTAAAAACGGACATCAGAATGGGATTCGGGGTTAAATTTCATGCTTCAAAAAGGTGCTTTTTGTAGTTTTTAAAAATTGAGCCGTTTGGGTGTCCAGGGAAAGAATTTCCTGATGCCGGTCAGGGATTTTTGTGCTTTGGAGGTGAAAATTTTTTTTTCACCGAAATGTAAAAACAGACGTCAGAATGGGATTCAGGGTTAAATTTGAAGCTTAAAAATGGTCCTTTTTTAGTTTTTAAAAATTGAGACGTTTTGGTGTCCAGGGAAGGAAATTCCTGATGCCGGTCAGGGATTTTTGTGCTCTGGAGGTGAAACTTTTTTTTTCACCCAAATGTATAAACGGACATCAGAATGGGAATCGGGGTTAAATTTCATGCTTAAAAAAGGTGCTTTTTGTAGTTTTTAAAAATTGCGCTGTTTTGGTGTCCGTGGAAGGAAATTCCTGATTCCGGGGTCAGGGATTTTTGTGCTTCGAAGGTGAAAATTTTTGTTTCACCCAAATGTAAAAACAGACGTCAGAATGCGATTCGGGGTTAAATTTCAAGCTTAAAAATGGTCCTTTTTTAGTTTTTTAAAATTGAGCCATTTTGGTGTCCAGGGAAGGAAATTCCTGATGCCAGGGTCAAGGATTTTTTTGCTCCGGAGGTGAAAATTTTTGTTTATCCCAAATGTAAAAACGGACATCAGAATGGGATTCGGGGTTAAATTTCATGCTTAAAAATTGTCCTTTTTTAGTTTTTAAAAATTGAGCCATTTTGGTGTCCAGAGAAGGAAATTTCTGCTGCTGGGGTCTGGGATTTTTGTGCTCCGGAGGTGAAATTTTTTTTGGGACCCAAATGTATAAACGGATGTCAGAATGGGATTTGGGGTTAAATTTCATGCTTAAAAAAGGTGCTTTTTGTAGTTTTTAAAAATTGCGCCAGTTAGGTGTCTGGGGAAGGAAATTTCTGATGCCGGGGTCATGGATTTTTGTGCTCCGGAGGTGAAAATTTTTGTTTCACCCAAATGTATAAATGGACATCAGAATGGGATTCGGGGTTAAATTTCATCCTTAAAAAAGGTGCTTTTTGTAGTTTTTAAAAATTGAGCCGTTTTGGTGTCCAGGGAAGGACATTTCTGATGCTGGGGTCTGGGATTTTTTTGCTCTGGAGGTGAAAATTTTCTTTTTACCCAAATGTAAAAACAGACGTCAGAATGCGATTCGGGGTTAAATTTCAAGCTTAAAAATGGTCCTTTTTTAGTTTTTTAAAATTGAACCATTTTGGTGTCCAGGGAAGGAAATTCCTGATGCCGGGGTCTGGGATTTTTGTGTTCCGGAGGTGAAATTTTTTTGGGGACCCAAATGTATAAACGGATGTCAGAATGGGATTTGGGGTTAAATTTCATGCTTAAAAAAGGTGCTTTTTGTAGTTTTTAAAAATTGCGCCATTTAGGTGTCTGGGGAAGGAAATTTCTGATGCCGGGGTCAGGGATTTTTGTGCTCCGGACGTGAAAATTTTTTTTTGACCCAAATGTATAAACGGATGTCAGAATGGGATTCGGGGTTAAAATTCATCCTTAAAAATGGTCCTTTTTTAGTTTTTAAAAATTGAGCCGTTTGGGTGTCCAGGGAAAGAATTTCCTGATGCCGGGGTCAGGGATTTATCTGCTCCGGAGGTGAAAATTTTTTTCCCCCAAATGTATAAACGGACATCAGAATGGGATTCGGGGTTAAATTTCATACTTAAAAATGGTGCTTTTTGTAGTTTTTAAAAATTGTGCCGTCTTGGTGTCCAGGGAAGGAAATTCCTGATGCCGGTCAGGGATTTTTGTGCTTTGGAGGTGAAAATTTTTTTTTCACCGAAATGTAAAAACAGACGTCAGAATGGGATTCAGGGTTAAATTTGAAGCTTAAAAATGGTCCTTTTTTAGTTTTTAAAAATTGAGACGTTTTGGTGTCCAGGGAAGGAAATTCCTGATGCCGGTCAGGGATTTTTGTGCTCTGGAGGTGAAACTTTTTTTTCACCCAAATGTATAAACGGATGTCAGAATGGGAATCGGGGTTAAATTTCATGCTTAAAAAAGGTGCTTTTTGTAGTTTTTAAAAATTGCGCTGTTTTGGTGTCCGTGGAAGGAAATTCCTGATTCCGGGGTCAGGGATTTTTGTGCTTTGAAGGTGAAAATTTTTGTTTCACCCAAATGTATAAATGGACATCAGAATGGGATTCAGGGTTAAATTTCATGCTTAAAAATGGTCCTTTTTTAGTTTTTAAAAATTGAGCCATTTTGGTGTCCAGGGAAGGAAATTTCTGCTGCTGGGGTCTGGGATTTTTTTGCTCTGGAGGTGAAAATTTTCCTTTTACCCAAATGTAAAAACAGACGTCAGAATGCGATTCGGGGTTAAATTTCAAGCTTAAAAATGGTCCTTTTTTAGTTTTTTAAAATTGAGCCATTTTGGTGTCCAGGGAAGGAAATTCCTGATACCGGGGTCAGGGATTTTTTTACTCCGGAGGTGAAAATTTTTGTTTATCCCAAATGTAAAAACGGACATGAGAATGGGATTCGGGTTTAAATTAAATGCTTAAAAAAGGTGCTTTTTGTAGTTTTAAAAAATTGAGCCGTTTTGGTGTCCAGGGAAGGAAATATCTGATGCTGGGGTCTGGGATTTTTTTGCTCTGGAGGTGAAAATTTTCTTTTTACCCAAATGTAAAAACAGACATCAGAATGCGATTCGGGGTTAAATTTCAAGCTTAAAAATGGTCCTTTTTTAGTTTTTTAAAATTGAGCCATTTTGGTGTCCAGGGAAGGAAATTCCTGATGCCGGGGTCTGGGATTTTTGTGCTCCGGAGGTGAAATTTTTTTTGGGACCCAAATGTATAAACGGATGTCAGAATGGGATTTGGGGTTAAATTTCATGCTTAAAAAAGGTGCTTTTTGTAGTTTTTAAAAATTGCGCCATTTAGGTGTCTGGGGAAGGAAATTTCTGATGCCGGGGTCAGGGATTTTTGTGCTCCGGACGTGCAAATTTTTTTTTGACCCAAATGTATAAACGGATGTCAGAATGGGATTCGGGGTTAAAATTCATGCTTGAAAATGGTCCTTTTTTAGTTTTTAAAAATTGAGACGTTTTGGTGTCCAGGGAAGGAAATTTCTGCTGCTGGGGTCTGGGATTTTTTTGCTCTGGAGGTGAAAATTTTCCTTTTACCCAAATGTAAAAACAGACGTCAGAATGGGATTCGGGGTTAAATTTCAAGCTTAAAAATGGTCCTTTTTTAGTTTTTTAAAATTGAGCCATTTTGGTGTCCAGGGAAGGAAATTCCTGATACCGGGGTCAGGGATTTTTTTGCTCCGGAGGTGAAAATTTTTGTTTATCCCAAATGTAAAAACGGACATCAGAATGGGATTCGGGGTTAAATTTCATGCTTCAAAAAGGTGCTTTTTGTAGTTTTAAAAAAATTGAGCCGTTTTGGTGTCCAGGGAAGGACATTTCTGATGCTGGGGTCTGGGATTTTTTTGCTCTGGAGGTGAAAATTTTCTTTTTACCCAAATGTAAAAACAGACGTCAGAATGCGATTCGGGGTTAAATTTCAAGCTTAAAAATGGTCCTTTTTTAGTTTTTTAAAATTGAACCATTTTGGTGTCCAGGGAAGGAAATTCCTGATGCCGGGGTCTGGGATTTTTGTGTTCCGGAGGTGAAATTTTTTTGGGGACCCAAATGTATAAACGGATGTCAGAATGGGATTTGGGGTTAAATTTCATGCTTAAAAAAGGTGCTTTTTGTAGTTTTTAAAAATTGCGCCATTTAGGTGTCTGGGGAAGGAAATTTCTGATGCCGGGGTCAGGGATTTTTGTGCTCCGGACGTGAAAATTTTTTTTTGACCCAAATGTATAAACGGATGTCAGAATGGGATTCGGGGTTAAAATTCATCCTTAAAAATGGTCCTTTTTTAGTTTTTAAAAATTGAGCCGTTTGGGTGTCCAGGGAAAGAATTTCCTGATGCCGGGGTCAGGGATTTATCTGCTCCGGAGGTGAAAATTTTTTTCCCCCAAATGTATAAACGGACATCAGAATGGGATTCGGGGTTAAATTTCATACTTAAAAATGGTGCTTTTTGTAGTTTTTAAAAATTGTGCCGTCTTGGTGTCCAGGGAAGGAAATTCCTGATGCCGGTCAGGGATTTTTGTGCTTTGGAGGTGAAAATTTTTTTTTCACCGAAATGTAAAAACAGACGTCAGAATGGGATTCAGGGTTAAATTTCAAGCTTAAAAATGGTCCTTTTTTAGTTTTTTAAAATTGAGCCATTTTGGTGTCCAGGGAAGGAAATTCCTGATACCGGGGTCAGGGATTTTTTTGCTCCGGAGGTGAAAATTTTTGTTTATCCCAAATGTAAAAATGGACATCAGAATGGGATTCGGGGTTAAATTTCATGCTTCAAAAAGGTGCTTTTTGTAGTTTTAAAAAAATTGAGCCGTTTTGGTGTCCAGGGAAGGACATTTCTGATGCTGGGGTCTGGGATTTTTTTGCTCTGGAGGTGAAAATTTTCTTTTTACCCAAATGTAAAAACAGACGTCAGAATGCGATTCGGGGTTAAAATTCATCCTTAAAAATGGTCCTTTTTTAGTTTTTAAAAATTGAGCCGTTTGGGTGTCCAGGGAAAGAATTTCCTGATGCCGGGGTCACGGATTTATCTGCTCCGGAGGTGAAAATTTTTTTCCCCCAAATGTATAAACGGACATCAGAATGGGATTCGGGGTTAAATTTCATACTTAAAAATGGTGCTTTTTGTAGTTTTTAAAAATTGTGCCGTCTTGGTGTCCAGGGAAGGAAATTCCTGATGCCGGTCAGGGATTTTTGTGCTTTGGAGGTGAAAATTTTTTTTTCACCGAAATGTAAAAACAGACGTCAGAATGGGATTCAGGGTTAAATTTCAAGCTTAAAAATGGTCCTTTTTTAGTTTTTTAAAATTGAGCCATTTTGGTGTCCAGGGAAGGAAATTCCTGATACCGGGGTCAGGGATTTTTTTGCTCCGGAGGTGAAAATTTTTGTTTATCCCAAATGTAAAAATGGACATCAGAATGGGATTCGGGGTTAAATTTCATGCTTCAAAAAGGTGCTTTTTGTAGTTTTAAAAAAATTGAGCCGTTTTGGTGTCCAGGGAAGGACATTTCTGATGCTGGGGTCTGGGATTTTTTTGCTCTGGAGGTGAAAATTTTCTTTTTACCCAAATGTAAAAACAGACGTCAGAATGCGATTCGGGGTTAAAATTCATCCTTAAAAATGGTCCTTTTTTAGTTTTTAAAAATTGAGCCGTTTGGGTGTCCAGGGAAAGAATTTCCTGATGCCGGGGTCACGGATTTATCTGCTCCGGAGGTGAAAATTTTTTTCCCCCAAATGTATAAACGGACATCAGAATGGGATTCGGGGTTAAATTTCATACTTAAAAATGGTGCTTTTTGTAGTTTTTAAAAATTGTGCCGTCTTGGTGTCCAGGGAAGGAAATTCCTGATGCCGGTCAGGGATTTTTGTGCTTTGGAGGTGAAAATTTTTTTTTCACCGAAATGTAAAAACAGACGTCAGAATGGGATTCAGGGTTAAATTTCAAGCTTAAAAATGGTCCTTTTTTAGTTTTTTAAAATTGAGCCATTTTGGTGTCCAGGGAAGGAAATTCCTGATACCGGGGTCAGGGATTTTTTGCTCCGGAGGTGAAAATTTTGTTTATCCCAAATGTAAAAACGGACATCAGAATGGGATTCGGGGTTAAATTTCATGCTTCAAAAAGGTGCTTTTTGTAGTTTTAAAAAAATTGAGCCGTTTTGGTGTCCAGGGAAGGACATTTCTGATGCTGGGGTCTGGGATTTTTTTGCTCTGGAGGTGAAAATTTTCTTTTTACCCAAATGTAAAAACAGACGTCAGAATGCGATTCGGGGTTAAATTTCAAGCTTAAAAATGGTCCTTTTTTAGTTTTTTAAAATTGAACCATTTTGGTGTCCAGGGAAGGAAATTCCTGATGCCGGGGTCTGGGATTTTTGTGTTCTGGAGGTGAAATTTTTTTGGGGACCCAAATGTATAAACGGATGTCAGAATGGGATTTGGGGTTAAATTTCATGCTTAAAAAAGGTGCTTTTTGTAGTTTTTAAAAATTGCGCCATTTAGGTGTCTGGGGAAGGAAATTTCTGATGCCGGGGTCAGGGATTTTTGTGCTCCGGACGTGAAAATTTTTTTTTGACCCAAATGTATAAACGGATGTCAGAATGGGATTCGGGGTTAAAATTCATCCTTAAAAATGGTCCTTTTTTAGTTTTTAAAAATTGAGCCGTTTGGGTGTCCAGGGAAAGAATTTCCTGATGCCGGGGTCAGGGATTTATCTGCTCCGGAGGTGAAAATTTTTTTCCCCCAAATGTATAAACGGACATCAGAATGGGATTCGGGGTTAAATTTCATACTTAAAAATGGTGCTTTTTGTAGTTTTTAAAAATTGTGCCATCTTGGTGTCCAGGGAAGGAAATTCCTGATGCCGGTCAGGGATTTTTGTGCTTTGGAGGTGAAAATTTTTTTTTCACCGAAATGTAAAAACAGACGTCAGAATGGGATTCAGGGTTAAATTTGAAGCTTAAAAATGGTCCTTTTTTAGTTTTTAAAAATTGAGACGTTTTGGTGTCCAGGGAAGGAAATTCCTGATGCCGGTCAGGGATTTTTGTGCTCTGGAGGTGAAACTTTTTTTTCACCCAAATGTATAAACGGATGTCAGAATGGGAATCGGGGTTAAATTTCATGCTTAAAAAAGGTGCTTTTTGTAGTTTTTAAAAATTGCGCTGTTTTGGTGTCCGTGGAAGGAAATTCCTGATTCCGGGGTCAGGGATTTTTGTGCTTTGAAGGTGAAAATTTTTGTTTCACCCAAATGTATAAATGGACATCAGAATGGGATTCAGGGTTAAATTTCATGCTTAAAAATGGTCCTTTTTTAGTTTTTAAAAATTGAGCCATTTTGGTGTCCAGGGAAGGAAATTTCTGCTGCTGGGGTCTGGGATTTTTTTGCTCTGGAGGTGAAAATTTTCCTTTTACCCAAATGTAAAAACAGACGTCAGAATGCGATTCGGGGTTAAATTTCAAGCTTAAAAATGGTCCTTTTTTAGTTTTTTAAAATTGAGCCATTTTGGTGTCCAGGGAAGGAAATTCCTGATGCCGGGGTCTGGGATTTTTGTGCTCCGGAGGTGAAATTTTTTTTGGGACCCAAATGTATAAACGGATGTCAGAATGGGATTTGGGGTTAAATTTCATGCTTAAAAAAGGTGCTTTTTGTAGTTTTTAAAAATTGCGCCATTTAGGTGTCTGGGGAAGGAAATTTCTGATGCCGGGGTCAGGGATTTTTGTGCTCCGGACGTGCAAATTTTTTTTTGACCCAAATGTATAAACGGATGTCAGAATGGGATTCGGGGTTAAAATTCATGCTTGAAAATGGTCCTTTTTTAGTTTTTAAAAATTGAGACGTTTTGGTGTCCAGGGAAGGAAATTTCTGCTGCTGGGGTCAGGGATTTTTTTGCTCCGGAGGTGAAAATTTTTGTTTATCCCAAATGTAAAAACGGACATCAGAATGGGATTCGGGGTTAAATTTCATGCTTCAAAAAGGTGCTTTTTGTAGTTTTAAAAAAATTGAGCCGTTTTGGTGTCCAGGGAAGGACATTTCTGATGCTGGGGTCTGGGATTTTTTTGCTCTGGAGGTGAAAATTTTCTTTTTACCCAAATGTAAAAACAGACGTCAGAATGCGATTCGGGGTTAAATTTCAAGCTTAAAAATGGTCCTTTTTTAGTTTTTTAAAATTGAACCATTTTGGTGTCCAGGGAAGGAAATTCCTGATGCCGGGGTCTGGGATTTTTGTGTTCCGGAGGTGAAATTTTTTTGGGGACCCAAATGTATAAACGGATGTCAGAATGGGATTTGGGGTTAAATTTCATGCTTAAAAAAGGTGCTTTTTGTAGTTTTTAAAAATTGCGCCATTTAGGTGTCTGGGGAAGGAAATTTCTGATGCCGGGGTCAGGGATTTTTGTGCTCCGGACGTGAAAATTTTTTTTTGACCCAAATGTATAAACGGATGTCAGAATGGGATTCGGGGTTAAAATTCATCCTTAAAAATGGTCCTTTTTTAGTTTTTAAAAATTGAGCCGTTTGGGTGTCCAGGGAAAGAATTTCCTGATGCCGGGGTCAGGGATTTATCTGCTCCGGAGGTGAAAATTTTTTTCCCCCAAATGTATAAACGGACATCAGAATGGGATTCGGGGTTAAATTTCATACTTAAAAATGGTGCTTTTTGTAGTTTTTAAAAATTGTGCCGTCTTGGTGTCCAGGGAAGGAAATTCCTGATGCCGGTCAGGGATTTTTGTGCTTTGGAGGTGAAAATTTTTTTTTCACCGAAATGTAAAAACAGACGTCAGAATGGGATTCAGGGTTAAATTTCAAGCTTAAAAATGGTCCTTTTTTAGTTTTTTAAAATTGAGCCATTTTGGTGTCCAGGGAAGGAAATTCCTGATACCGGGGTCAGGGATTTTTTTGCTCCGGAGGTGAAAATTTTTGTTTATCCCAAATGTAAAAACGGACATCAGAATTGGATTCGGGGTTAAATTTCATGCTTCAAAAAGGTGCTTTTTGTAGTTTTAAAAAAATTGAGCCGTTTTGGTGTCCAGGGAAGGACATTTCTGATGCTGGGGTCTGGGATTTTTTTGCTCTGGAGGTGAAAATTTTCTTTTTACCCAAATGTAAAAACAGACGTCAGAATGCGATTCGGGGTTAAATTTCAAGCTTAAAAATGGTCCTTTTTTAGTTTTTTAAAATTGAACCATTTTGGTGTCCAGGGAAGGAAATTCCTGATGCCGGGGTCTGGGATTTTTGTGTTCCGGAGGTGAAATTTTTTGGGGGACCCAAATGTATAAACGGATGTCAGAATGGGATTTGGGGTTAAATTTCATGCTTAAAAAAGGTGCTTTTTGTAGTTTTTAAAAATTGCGCCATTTAGGTGTCTGGGGAAGGAAATTTCTGATGCCGGGGTCAGGGATTTTTGTGCTCCGGACGTGAAAATTTTTTTTTGACCCAAATGTATAAACGGATGTCAGAATGGGATTCGGGGTTAAAATTCATCCTTAAAAATGGTCCTTTTTTAGTTTTTAAAAATTGAGCCGTTTGGGTGTCCAGGAAAAGAATTTCCTGATGCCGGGGTCAGGGATTTATCTGCTCCGGAGGTGAAAATTTTTTTCCCCCAAATGTATAAACGGACATCAGAATGGGATTCGGGGTTAAATTTCATACTTAAAAATGGTGCTTTTTGTAGTTTTTAAAAATTGTGCCGTCTTGGTGTCCAGGGAAGGAAATTCCAGATGCCGGTCAGGGATTTTTGTGCTTTGGAGGTGAAAATTTTTTTTTCACCGAAATGTAAAAACAGACGTCAGAATGGGATTCAGGGTTAAATTTCAAGCTTAAAAATGGTCCTTTTTTAGTTTTTTAAAATTGAGCCATTTTGGTGTCCAGGGAAGGAAATTCCTGATACCGGGGTCAGGGATTTTTGTGCTCTGGAGGTGAAACTTTTTTTTTCACCCAAATGTATAAACGGATGTCAGAATGGGAATCGGGGTTAAATTTCATGCTTAAAAAAGGTGCTTTTTGTAGTTTTTAAAAATTGCGCAGTTTTGGTGTCCGTGGAAGGAAATTCCTGATTCCGGGGTCAGGGATTTTTGTGCTTTGAAGGTGAAAATTTTTGTTTCACCCAAATGTATAAATGGACATCAGAATGGGATTTGGGGTTAAATTTCATGCTTAAAAATGGTCCTTTTTTAGTTTTTAAAAATTGAGCCATTTTGGTGTCCAGGGAAGGAAATTTCTGCTGCTGGGGTCTGGGATTTTTTTGCTCTGGAGGTGAAAATTTTCCTTTTACCCAAATGTAAAAACAGACGTCAGAATGCGATTCGGGGTTAAATTTCAAGCTTAAAAATGGTCCTTTTTTAGTTTTTTAAAATTGAGCCATTTTGGTGTCCAGGGAAGGAAATTCCTGATACCGGGGTCAGGGATTTTTTTACTCCGGAGGTGAAAATTTTTGTTTATCCCAAATGTAAAAACGGACATGAGAATGGGATTCGGGTTTAAATTAAATGCTTAAAAAAGGTGCTTTTTGTAGTTTTAAAAAATTGAGCCGTTTTGGTGTCCAGGGAAGGAAATATCTGATGCTGGGGTCTGGGATTTTTTTGCTCTGGAGGTGAAAATTTTCTTTTTACCCAAATGTAAAAACAGACGTCAGAATGCGATTCGGGGTTAAATTTCAAGCTTAAAAATGGTCCTCTTTTAGTTTTTTAAAATTGAGCCATTTTGGTGTCCAGGGAAGGAAATTCCTGATGCCGGGGTCAGGGATTTTTTTGCTCCGGAGGTGAAAATTTTATTTTCACCCAAATGTAAAAACAGACATCAGAATGGGATTCGGGGTTAAATTTCAAGCTTAAAAATGGTCCTCTTTTAGTTTTTTAAAATTGAGCCATTTTGGTGTCCAGGGATGGAAATTCCTGATGCCGGGGTCAGGGATTTTTTTGCTCCGGAGGTGAAAATTTTTGTTTATCCCAAATGTAAAAACGGACATCAGAATGGGATTCGGGGTTAAATTTCATGCTTCAAAAAGGTGCTTTTTGTAGTTTTAAAAAATTGAGCCGTTTTGCTGTCCAGGGAAGGAAATTTCTGATGCTGGGGTCTGGGATTTTTGAGCTCCGGAGGTGAAATTTTTTTGGGGACCCAAATGTATAAACGGATGTCAGAATGGGATTTGGGGTTAAATTTCATGCTTAAAAAAGGTGCTTTTTGTAGTTTTTAAAAATTGCGCCATTTAGGTGTCCGTGGAAGGAAATTCCTGATGCCGGGGTCATGGATTTTTGTGCTCCGGAGATGAAAATTTTTTTTTCACCCAAATGTATAAACAGATGTCAGAATGGGATTCGGGGTTAAATTTCATCCTTAAAAATGGTCCTTTTTTAGTTTTTAAAAATTGAGCCGTTTTGGTGTCCAGGGAAGGAATTTCCTGATGCCGGGGTCAGGGATTTTTGTGCTCCGGACGTGAAAATTTTTTTTCACCCAAATGTATAAACGGACGTCAGAATGGGATTCGGGGTTAAATTTCATCCTTAAAAAAGGTGCTTTTTGTAGTTTTTAAAAATTGAGCCGTTTTGGTGTCCAGGGAAGGAAATTCCTCATGCCGGGGTCAGGGATTTTTGTGTTCCGGAAGTGAAAATTTTTTTTTCACCCAAATGTATAAACGGACGTCAGAATGGGATTCGGGGTTAAATTTCAAGCTTAAAAAGGTGCTTTTTGTAGTTTTTAAAAATTGAGCCGTTTTGGTGTCCAGGGAAGGAAATTCCTGATGCCGGGGTCAGGGATTTTTGTGCTCTGGAGGTGAAAATTTTATTTTCACCGAAATGTAAAAACAGACATCAGAATGGGATTCGGGGTTAAATTTCAAGCTTAAAAATGGTCCTTATTTAGTTTTTAAAAATTGAGCCATTTTGGTTTCCAGGGAAGGAAATTCCTGATGCCGGGGTCTGGGATTTTTGTGCTCCGGAGGTGAAAATTTTTTTTTCACCCAAATGTATAAACGGACGTCAGAATGGGATTCGGGGTTAAATTTGAAGCTTAAAAATGGTCCTTTTTTAGTTTTTAAAAATTGAGCCGTTTTGGTGTCCAGGGAAGGAAATTCCTGATGCCGGGGTCAGGGATTTTTGTGCTCTGGAGGTGAAAATTTTATTTTTACCCAAATGTAAAAACAGACATCAGAATGGGATTCGGGGTTAAATTTCATCCTTAAAAATGGTCCTTTTTTAGTTTTTAAAAATTGAGCCGTTTTGGTGTCCAGGGAAGGAAATTACTGATGCCGGGGTCAGGGATTTTTGTGCTCTAGAGGTGAAAATTTTATTTTCACCCAAATGTAAAAACAGACGTCAGAATGGGATTCGGGGTTAAATTTGAAGCTTAAAAATGGTCCTTTTTTAGTTTTTAAAAATTGAGCCGTTTTGGTGTCCAGGGAAGGAAATTCCTGATGCCGGGGTCAGGGATTTTTGTGCTCCGGAGGTGAAAATTTTTTTTCACCCAAATGTATAAACGGACGTCCGAATGGGATTCGGGGTTAAATTTCATCCTTAAAAAAGGTGCTTTTTTAGTTTTTAAAAATTGAGCCGTTTTGGTGTCCAGGGAAGGAAATTCCTGATGCCGGGGTCAGGGATTTTTGTGCTCTGGAGGTGAAAATTTTATTTTTACCCAAATGTAAAAACAGACATCAGAATGGGATTCGGGGTTAAATTTCATCCTTAAAAATGGTCCTTTTTTAGTTTTTAAAAATTGAGCCGTTTTGGTGTCCAGGGAAGGAAATTCCTGATGCCGGGGTCAGGGATTTTTGTGCTCTAGAGGTGAAAATTTTATTTTCACCCAAATGTAAAAACAGACGTCAGAATGGGATTCGGGGTTAAATTTGAAGCTTAAAAATGGTCCTTTTTTAGTTTTTAAAAATTGAGCCGTTTTGGTGTCCAGGGAAGGAAATTCCTGATGCCGGGGTCAGGGATTTTTGTGCTCTAGAGGTGAAAATTTTATTTTCACCCAAATGTAAAAACAGACGTCAGAATGGGATTCGGGGTTAAATTTGAAGCTTAAAAATGGTCCTTTTTTAGTTTTTAAAAATTGAGCCGTTTGGTGTCCAGGGAAGGAAATTCCTGATACCGGGGTCAGGGATTTTTGTGCTCCGGAGGTGAAAATTTTTTTTCACCCAAATGTATAAACGGACGTCAGAATGGGATTCGGGGTTAAATTTGAAGCTTAAAAATGGTCCTTTTTTAGTTTTAAAAATTGAGCCGTTTTGGTGTCCAGGGAAGGAAATTCCTGATGCCGGGGTCATGGATTTTTGTGCTCCGGAGGTGAAAATTTTTTTTGACCCAAATGTATAAACGGACGTCAGAATGTGATTCGGGGTTAAATTTGAAGCTTAAAAATGGTCCTTTTTTAGTTTTTAAAAATTGAGCCATTTATTGTCCAGGGAAGGAAATTCCTGATGCCGGGGTCAGGAATTTTTGTGCTCCGGAGGTGAAAATTTTATTTCACCCAAATGTATAAACGGATGTCCGAATGGGATTGGGGGTTAAAATTCATGCTTAAAAAAGGTGCTTTTTGTAGTTTTTAAAAATTGAGCCGTTTTGGTGTCCAGGGAAGGAAATTCCTGATACCGGGGTCAGGGATTTTTGTGCTCTGGAGGTGAAATTTTTTTTGGGACCCAAATGTATAAACAGATGTCAGAATGGGATTTGGGGTTAAATTTCATGCTTAAAAAAGGTGCTTTTTGTAGTTTTTAAAAATTGCGCCATTTAGGTGTCTGGGGAAGGAAATTCCTGATGCCGGGGTCAGGGATTTTTGTGCTCCGGACGTGCAAATTTTTTTTTGACCCAAATGTATAAATGGACGTCAGAATGGGATTCGGGGTTAAAATTCATGCTTAAAAAACGTCCTTTTTTAGTTTTTAAAAATTGAGTCGTTTTGGTGTCCAGGGAAGGAAATTCCTGATGCTGGGGTCTGGGATTTTTTTGCTCTGGAGGTGAAAATTTTCTTTTTACCCAAATGTAAAAACAGACGTCAGAATGCGATTCGGGGTTAAATTTCAAGCTTAAAAATGGTCCTCTTTTAGTTTTTTAAAATTGAGCCATTTTGGTGTCCAGGGAAGGAAATTCCTGATGCCGGGGTCTGGGATTTTGAGCTCCGGAGATGAAATTTTTTTGGGGACCCAAATGTATAAACGGATGTCAGAATGGGATTTGGGGTTAAATTTCATGCTTAAAAAACGTCCTTTTTAGTTTTTAAAAATTGAGTCGTTTTGGTGTCCAGGGAAGGAAATTCCTGATGCCGGGGTCAGGGATTTTTGTGCTCCGGAGGTGAAAAATTTTTTTGACCCAAATGTATAAACGGACGTCAGAATGGGATTCGGGGTTAAATTTCATGCTTAAAAAAGGTGCTTTTTGTAGTTTTTAAAAATTGAGCCGTTTTGGCGTCCAGGGAAGGAAATTCCTGATGCCGGGGTCAGGGATTTTTGTGCTCTTGAGGTGAAAATTTTATTTTCACCCAAATGTAAAAACAGACATCAGAATGGGATTCGGGGTTAAATTTCATCCTTAAAAAAGGTGCTTTTTGTAGTTTTTAAAAATTGAGCCGTTTTGGTGTCCAGGGAAGGAAATTCCTAATACCGGGGTCAGGGATTTTTTTGCTCCGGAGGTGAAAATTTTTGTTTATCCCAAATGTAAAAACGGACATCAGAATGGGATTCGGGGTTAAATTTCATGCTTCAAAAAGGTGCTTTTTGTAGTTTTAAAAAAATTGAGCCGTTTTGGTGTCCAGGGAAGGACATTTCTGATGCTGGGGTCTGGGATTTTTTTGCTCTGGAGGTGAAAATTTTCTTTTTACCCAAATGTAAAAACAGACGTCAGAATGCGATTCGGGGTTAAATTTCAAGCTTTAAAATGGTCCTCTTTTAGTTTTTTAAAATTGAGCCATTTTGGTGTCCAGGGAAGGAAATTCCTGATGCCGGGGTCTGGGATTTTTGTCCTCCGGAGGTGAAATTTTTTTTGGGACCCAAATGTATAAACGGATGTCAGAATGGGATTTGGGGTTAAATTTCATGCTTAAAAAAGGTGCTTTTTGTAGTTTTTAAAAATTGCGCCATTTAGGTGTCTGGGGAAGGAAATTTGTGATGCCGGGGTCAGGGATTTTTGTGCTCCGGACGTGAAAATTTTTTTTTGACCCAAATGTATAAACGGATGTCAGAATGGGATTCGGGGTTAAAATTCATGCTTAAAAAACGTCCTTTTTTAGTTTTTAAAAATTGAGCCGTTTTGGTGTCCAGGGAAGGAAATTCCTAATACCGGGGTCAGGGATTTTTTTGCTCCGGAGGTGAAAATTTTTGTTTATCCCAAATGTAAAAACGGACATCAGAATGGGATTTGGGGTTAAATTTCATGCTTAAAAAAGGTGCTTTTTGTAGTTTTAAAAAATTGAGCCGTTTTGGTGTCCAGGGAAGGAAATTTCTGATGCTGGGGTCTGGGATTTTTTTGCTCTGGAGGTGAAAATTTTCTTTTTACCCAAATGTAAAAACAGACGTCAGAATGCGATTCAGGGTTAAATTTCAAGCTTAAAAATGGTCCTTTTTTACTTTTTAAAAATTGAGCCGTTTTGGTGTCCGTGGAAGGAAATTCCTGATGCCGAAGTCAGGGATTTTTGTGCTCCGGAAGTGAAAATTTTTTTTTCACCCAAATGTATAAACGGACGTCAGAATGGGATTCGGGGTTAAATGTCATGCTTAAAAAGGTGCTTTTTGTAGTTTTTAAAAATTGAGCCGTTTTGGTGTCCAGGGAAGGAAATTCCTGATGCCGGGGTCAGGGATTTTTGTGCTCTGGAGGTGAAAATTTTATTTTCACCCAAATGTATAAACGGACGTCAGAATGGGATTCGGGGTTAAATATGAAGCTTAAAAATGGTCCTTTTTTTAGTTTTTAAAAATTGAGCCATTTTGGTGTCCAGGGAAGGAAATTCCTGATGCCGGGGTCAGGGATTTTTGTGCTCCGGAGGTGAAAATTTTTTTTTCACCCAAATGTATAAACGGATGTCAGAATGGGATTCGGGGTTAAATTTCATCCTTAAAAAAGGTGCTTTTTGTAGTTTTTAAAAATTGAGACGTTTTGGTGTCCACGGAAGGAAATTCCTGATGCCGGGGTCAGGGATTTTTGTGCTCCGGAGGTGAAAATTTTTGTTTATCCCAAATGTAAAAACGGACATCAGAATGGGATTCGGGGTTAAATTTCAAGCTTAAAAATGGTCCTCTTTTAGTTTTTTAAAATTGAGCCATTTTGGTGTCCAGGGAAGGAAATTCCTGATGCCGGGGTCTGGGATTTTTGTGCTCCGGAGGTGAAATTTTTTTGGGGACCCAAATGTATAAACGGATGTCAGAATGGGATTTGGGGTTAAATTTCATGCTTAAAAAAGGTGCTTTTTGTAGTTTTTAAAAATTGCGCCATTTAGGTGTCCGTGGAAGGAAATTCCTGATGCCGGGGTCAGGGATTTTTGTGCTCCGGACGTGAAAATTTTTTTTCACCCAAATGTATAAACGGACGTCAGAATGGGATTCGGGGTTAAATTTCATGCTTAAAAAGGTGCTTTTTGTAGTTTTTAAAAATTGAGCCGTTTTGGTGTCCACGGAAGGAAATTCCTGATGCCGGGGTCAGGGATTTTTGTGCTCTGGAGGTGAAAATTGTTTTGACCCAAATGTAAAAACAGACGTCAGAATGGGATTTGGGGTTAAATTTCAAGCTTAAAAAAGGTCCTTTTTTAGTTTTTAAAAATTGAGCCGTTTTGGTGTCCAGGGAAGGAAATTCCTGATGCCGGGGTCAGGGATTTTTTTGCTCCGGAGGTGAAAATTTTTGTTTATCCCAAATGTAAAAACGGACATCAGAATGGGATTCGGGGTTAAATTTCATGCTTCAAAAAGGTGCTTTTTGTAGTTTTAAAAAATTGAGCCGTTTTGCTGTCCAGGGAAGGAAATTTCTGATGCTGGGGTCTGGGATTTTTGAGCTCCGGAGGTGAAATTTTTTTGGGGACCCAAATGTATAAACGGATGTCAGAATGGGATTTGGGGTTAAATTTCATGCTTAAAAAAGGTGCTTTTTGTAGTTTTTAAAAATTGCGCCATTTAGGTGTCCGTGGAAGGAAATTCCTGATGCCGGGGTCATGGATTTTTGTGCTCCGGAGATGAAAATTTTTTTTTCACCCAAATGTATAAACAGATGTCAGAATGGGATTCGGGGTTAAATTTCATCCTTAAAAATGGTCCTTTTTTAGTTTTTAAAAATTGAGCCGTTTTGGTGTCCAGGGAAGGAATTTCCTGATGCCGGGGTCAGGGATTTTTGTGCTCCGGACGTGAAAATTTTTTTTCACCCAAATGTATAAACGGACGTCAGAATGGGATTCGGGGTTAAATTTCATCCTTAAAAAAGGTGCTTTTTGTAGTTTTTAAAAATTGAGCCGTTTTGGTGTCCAGGGAAGGAAATTCCTCATGCCGGGGTCAGGGATTTTTGTGTTCCGGAAGTGAAAATTTTTTTTTCACCCAAATGTATAAACGGACGTCAGAATGGGATTCGGGGTTAAATTTCAAGCTTAAAAAGGTGCTTTTTGTAGTTTTTAAAAATTGAGCCGTTTTGGTGTCCAGGGAAGGAAATTCCTGATGCCGGGGTCAGGGATTTTTGTGCTCTGGAGGTGAAAATTTTATTTTCACCGAAATGTAAAAACAGACATCAGAATGGGATTCGGGGTTAAATTTCAAGCTTAAAAATGGTCCTTATTTAGTTTTTAAAAATTGAGCCATTTTGGTTTCCAGGGAAGGAAATTCCTGATGCCGGGGTCTGGGATTTTTGTGCTCCGGAGGTGAAAATTTTTTTTTCACCCAAATGTAAAAACAGACATCAGAATGGGATTCGGGGTTAAATTTCATCCTTAAAAATGGTCCTTTTTTAGTTTTTAAAAATTGAGCCGTTTTGGTGTCCAGGGAAGGAAATTACTGATGCCGGGGTCAGGGATTTTTGTGCTCTAGAGGTGAAAATTTTATTTTCACCCAAATGTAAAAACAGACGTCAGAATGGGATTCGGGGTTAAATTTGAAGCTTAAAAATGGTCCTTTTTTAGTTTTTAAAAATTGAGCCGTTTTGGTGTCCAGGGAAGGAAATTCCTGATGCCGGGGTCAGGGATTTTTGTGCTCCGGAGGTGAAAATTTTTTTTCACCCAAATGTATAAACGGACGTCCGAATGGGATTCGGGGTTAAATTTCATCCTTAAAAAAGGTGCTTTTTTAGTTTTTAAAAATTGAGCCGTTTTGGTGTCCAGGGAAGGAAATTCCTGATGCCGGGGTCAGGGATTTTTGTGCTCTGGAGGTGAAAATTTTATTTTTACCCAAATGTAAAAACAGACATCAGAATGGGATTCGGGGTTAAATTTCATCCTTAAAAATGGTCCTTTTTTAGTTTTTAAAAATTGAGCCGTTTTGGTGTCCAGGGAAGGAAATTCCTGATGCCGGGGTCAGGGATTTTTGTGCTCTAGAGGTGAAAATTTTATTTTCACCCAAATGTAAAAACAGACGTCAGAATGGGATTCGGGGTTAAATTTGAAGCTTAAAAATGGTCCTTTTTTAGTTTTTAAAAATTGAGCCGTTTTGGTGTCCAGGGAAGGAAATTCCTGATGCCGGGGTCAGGGATTTTTGTGCTCTAGAGGTGAAAATTTTATTTTCACCCAAATGTAAAAACAGACGTCAGAATGGGATTCGGGGTTAAATTTGAAGCTTAAAAATGGTCCTTTTTTAGTTTTTAAAAATTGAGCCGTTTTGGTGTCCAGGGAAGGAAATTCCTGATACCGGGGTCAGGGATTTTTGTGCTCCGGAGGTGAAAATTTTTTTTCACCCAAATGTATAAACGGACGTCAGAATGGGATTCGGGGTTAAATTTGAAGCTTAAAAATGGTCCTTTTTTAGTTTTTAAAAATTGAGCCGTTTTGGTGTCCAGGGAAGGAAATTCCTGATGCCGGGGTCATGGATTTTTGTGCTCCGGAGGTGAAAATTTTTTTTGACCCAAATGTATAAACGGACGTCAGAATGTGATTCGGGGTTAAATTTGAAGCTTAAAAATGGTCCTTTTTTAGTTTTTAAAAATTGAGCCATTTATTGTCCAGGGAAGGAAATTCCTGATGCCGGGGTCAGGAATTTTTGTGCTCCGGAGGTGAAAATTTTATTTTCACCCAAATGTATAAACGGATGTCCGAATGGGATTGGGGGTTAAAATTCATGCTTAAAAAAGGTGCTTTTTGTAGTTTTTAAAAATTGAGCCGTTTTGGTGTCCAGGGAAGGAAATTCCTGATACCGGGGTCAGGGATTTTTGTGCTCTGGAGGTGAAATTTTTTTTGGGACCCAAATGTATAAACAGATGTCAGAATGGGATTTGGGGTTAAATTTCATGCTTAAAAAAGGTGCTTTTTGTAGTTTTTAAAAATTGCGCCATTTAGGTGTCTGGGGAAGGAAATTCCTGATGCCGGGGTCAGGGATTTTTGTGCTCCGGACGTGCAAATTTTTTTTTGACCCAAATGTATAAATGGACGTCAGAATGGGATTCGGGGTTAAAATTCATGCTTAAAAAACGTCCTTTTTTAGTTTTTAAAAATTGAGTCGTTTTGGTGTCCAGGGAAGGAAATTCCTGATGCTGGGGTCTGGGATTTTTTTGCTCTGGAGGTGAAAATTTTCTTTTTACCCAAATGTAAAAACAGACGTCAGAATGCGATTCGGGGTTAAATTTCAAGCTTAAAAATGGTCCTCTTTTAGTTTTTTAAAATTGAGCCATTTTGGTGTCCAGGGAAGGAAATTCCTGATGCCGGGGTCTGGGATTTTTGAGCTCCGGAGATGAAATTTTTTTGGGGACCCAAATGTATAAACGGATGTCAGAATGGGATTTGGGGTTAAATTTCATGCTTAAAAAACGTCCTTTTTTAGTTTTTAAAAATTGAGTCGTTTTGGTGTCCAGGGAAGGAAATTCCTGATGCCGGGGTCAGGGATTTTTGTGCTCCGGAGGTGAAAAATTTTTTTGACCCAAATGTATAAACGGACGTCAGAATGGGATTCGGGGTTAAATTTCATGCTTAAAAAAGGTGCTTTTTGTAGTTTTTAAAAATTGAGCCGTTTTGGCGTCCAGGGAAGGAAATTCCTGATGCCGGGGTCAGGGATTTTTGTGCTCTTGAGGTGAAAATTTTATTTTCACCCAAATGTAAAAACAGACATCAGAATGGGATTCGGGGTTAAATTTCATCCTTAAAAAAGGTGCTTTTTGTAGTTTTTAAAAATTGAGCCGTTTTGGTGTCCAGGGAAGGAAATTCCTGATACCGGGGTCAGGGATTTTTTTGCTCCGGAGGTGAAAATTTTTGTTTATCCCAAATGTAAAAACGGACATCAGAATGGGATTCGGGGTTAAATTTCATGCTTCAAAAAGGTGCTTTTTGTAGTTTTAAAAAAATTGAGCCGTTTTGGTGTCCAGGGAAGGACATTTCTGATGCTGGGGTCTGGGATTTTTTTGCTCTGGAGGTGAAAATTTTCTTTTTACCCAAATGTAAAAACAGACGTCAGAATGCGATTCGGGGTTAAATTTCAAGCTTTAAAATGGTCCTCTTTTAGTTTTTTAAAATTGAGCCATTTTGGTGTCCAGGGAAGGAAATTCCTGATGCCGGGGTCTGGGATTTTTGTCCTCCGGAGGTGAAATTTTTTTTGGGACCCAAATGTATAAACGGATGTCAGAATGGGATTTGGGGTTAAATTTCATGCTTAAAAAAGGTGCTTTTTGTAGTTTTTAAAAATTGCGCCATTTAGGTGTCTGGGGAAGGAAATTTGTGATGCCGGGGTCAGGGATTTTTGTGCTCCGGACGTGAAAATTTTTTTTTGACCCAAATGTATAAACGGATGTCAGAATGGGATTCGGGGTTAAAATTCATGCTTAAAAAACGTCCTTTTTTAGTTTTTAAAAATTGAGCCGTTTTGGTGTCCAGGGAAGGAAATTCCTAATACCGGGGTCAGGGATTTTTTTGCTCCGGAGGTGAAAATTTTTGTTTATCCCAAATGTAAAAACGGACATCAGAATGGGATTTGGGGTTAAATTTCATGCTTAAAAAAGGTGCTTTTTGTAGTTTTAAAAAATTGAGCCGTTTTGGTGTCCAGGGAAGGAAATTTCTGATGCTGGGGTCTGGGATTTTTTTGCTCTGGAGGTGAAAATTTTCTTTTTACCCAAATGTAAAAACAGACGTCAGAATGCGATTCAGGGTTAAATTTCAAGCTTAAAAATGGTCCTTTTTTACTTTTTAAAAATTGAGCCGTTTTGGTGTCCGTGGAAGGAAATTCCTGATGCCGAAGTCAGGGATTTTTGTGCTCCGGAAGTGAAAATTTTTTTTTCACCCAAATGTATAAACGGACGTCAGAATGGGATTCGGGGTTAAATGTCATGCTTAAAAAGGTGCTTTTTGTAGTTTTTAAAAATTGAGCCGTTTTGGTGTCCAGGGAAGGAAATTCCTGATGCCGGGGTCAGGGATTTTTGTGCTCTGGAGGTGAAAATTTTATTTTCACCCAAATGTATAAACGGACGTCAGAATGGGATTCGGGGTTAAATATGAAGCTTAAAAATGGTCCTTTTTTTAGTTTTTAAAAATTGAGCCATTTTGGTGTCCAGGGAAGGAAATTCCTGATGCCGGGGTCAGGGATTTTTGTGCTCCGGAGGTGAAAATTTTTTTTTCACCCAAATGTATAAACGGATGTCAGAATGGGATTCGGGGTTAAATTTCATCCTTAAAAAAGGTGCTTTTTGTAGTTTTTAAAAATTGAGACGTTTTGGTGTCCACGGAAGGAAATTCCTGATGCCGGGGTCAGGGATTTTTGTGCTCCGGAGGTGAAAATTTTTGTTTATCCCAAATGTAAAAACGGACATCAGAATGGGATTCGGGGTTAAATTTCAAGCTTAAAAATGGTCCTCTTTTAGTTTTTTAAAATTGAGCCATTTTGGTGTCCAGGGAAGGAAATTCCTGATGCCGGGGTCTGGGATTTTTGTGCTCCGGAGGTGAAATTTTTTTGGGGACCCAAATGTATAAACGGATGTCAGAATGGGATTTGGGGTTAAATTTCATGCTTAAAAAAGGTGCTTTTTGTAGTTTTTAAAAATTGCGCCATTTAGGTGTCCGTGGAAGGAAATTCCTGATGCCGGGGTCAGGGATTTTTGTGCTCCGGACGTGAAAATTTTTTTTCACCCAAATGTATAAACGGACGTCAGAATGGGATTCGGGGTTAAATTTCATGCTTAAAAAGGTGCTTTTTGTAGTTTTTAAAAATTGAGCCGTTTTGGTGTCCACGGAAGGAAATTCCTGATGCCGGGGTCAGGGATTTTTGTGCTCTGGAGGTGAAAATTGTTTTGACCCAAATGTAAAAACAGACGTCAGAATGGGATTTGGGGTTAAATTTCAAGCTTAAAAAAGGTCCTTTTTTAGTTTTTAAAAATTGAGCCGTTTTGGTGTCCAGGGAAGGAAATTCCTGATGCCGGGGTCAGGGATTTTTGTGCTCCGGAGGTGAAAATTTTTTTTTCACCCAAATGTATAAACAGACGTCAGAATGGGATTCGGGGTTAAATTTCATGCTTAAAAAGGTGCTTTTTGTAGTTTTTAAAAATTGAGCCGTTTTGGTGTCCACGGAAGGAAATTCCTGATGCCGGGGTCAGGGATTTTTGTGCTCTTGAGGTGAAAATTTTATTTTCACCCAAATGTAAAAACAGACATCAGAATGGGATTCGGGGTTAAATTTCATCCTTAAAAAAGGTGCTTTTTGTAGTTTTTAAAAATTGAGCCGTTTTGGTGTCCAGGGAAGGAAATTCCTGATGCCGGGGTCAGGGATTTTTGTGCTCCGGAAGTGAAAATTTTTTTTTCACCCAAATGTATAAACGGACGTCAGAATGGGATTCGGGGTTAAATTTCATGCTTAAAAAGGTGCTTTTTGTAGTTTTTAAAAATTGAGCCGTTTTGGTGTCCAGGGAAGGAAATTCCTGATACCGGGGTCAGGGATTTTTGTGCTCTGGAGGTGAAAATTTTATTTTCACCCAAATGTAAAAACAGACGTCAGAATGGGATTCGGGGTTAAATTTCAAGCTTAAAAATGGTCCTTATTTAGTTTTTAAAACTTGAGCCATTTTGGTTTCCAGGGAAGGAAATTCCTGATGCCGGGGTCAGGAATTTTTGTGCTCTGGAGGTGAAAATTGTTTTGACCCAAATGTAAAAACAGACATCAGAATGGGATTCGGGGTTAAATATGAAGCTTAAAAATGGTCCTTTTTTTAGTTTTTAAAAATTGAGCCATTTTGGTGTCCAGGGAAGGAAATTCCTGATGCCGGGGTCAGGGATTTTTGTGCTCCGGAGGTGAAAATTTTTTTTTCACCCAAATGTATAAACGGACGTCAGAATGGGATTCGGGGTTAAATTTCATGCTTAAAAAAGGTGCTTTTTGTAGTTTTTAAAAATTGAGACGTTTTGGTGTCCACGGAAGGAAATTCCTGATGCCGGGGTCAGGGATTTTTGTGCTCTGGAGGTGAAAATTTTTTTTTGACCCAAATGTATAAACGGATGTCAGAATGGGATTCGGGGTTAAAATTCATGCTTAAAAAACGTCCTTTTTTAGTTTTTAAAAATTGAGCCGTTTTGGTGTCCAGGGAAGGAAATTCCTGATACCGGGGTCAGGGATTTTTTTGCTCCGGAGGTGAAAATTTTTGTTTATCCCAAATGTAAAAACGGACATCAGAATGGGATTCGGGGTTAAATTTCATGCTTAAAAAAGGTGCTTTTTGTAGTTTTAAAAAATTGAGCCGTTTTGGTGTCCAGGGAAGGAAATTTCTGATGCTGGGGTCTGGGATTTTTTTGCTCTTGAGGTGAAATTTTTCTTTTTACCCAAATGTAAAAACAGACGTCAGAATGCGATTCGGGGTTAAATTTCAAGCTTAAAAATGGTCCTCTTTTAGTTTTTTAAAATTGAGCCATTTTGGTGTCCAGGGAAGGAAATTCCTGATGCCGGGGTCTGGGATTTTTGTGCTCCGGAGGTGAAATTTTTTTTGGGACCCAAATGTATAAACGGATGTCAGAATGGGATTTGGGGTTAAATTTCATGCTTAAAAAAGGTGCTTTTTGTAGTTTTTAAAAATTGCGCCATTTAGGTGTCCGTGGAAGGAAATTCCTGATGCCGGGGTCATGGATTTTTGTGCTCCGGAGGTGAAAATTTTTTTTTCACCCAAATGTATAAACGGATGTCAGAATGGGATTCGGGGTTAAATTTCATCCTTAAAAATGGTCCTTTTTTATTTTTTAAAAATTGAGCCGTTTTGGTGTCCAGGGAAGGAAATTCCTGATGCCGGGGTCAGGGATTTTTGTGCTCTGGAGGTGAAAATTTTATTTTCACCCAAATGTAAAAACAGACGTCAGAATGGGATTCGGGGTTAAATTTCAAGCTTAAAAATGGTCCTTATTTAGTTTTTAAAACTTGAGCCATTTTGGTTTCCAGGGAAGGAAATTCCTGATGCCGGGGTCAGGAATTTTTGTGCTCTGGAGGTGAAAATTGTTTTGACCCAAATATAAAATCAGACATCAGAATGGGATTCGGGGTTAAATATGAAGCTTAAAAATGGTCCTTTTTTAGTTTTTAAAAATTGAGCCATTTTGGTGTCCAGGGAAGGAAATTCCTGATGCCGGGGTCAGGGATTTTTGTGCTCCGGAGGTGAAAATTTTTTTTTCACCCAAATGTATAAACGGATGTCAGAATGGGATTCGGAGTTAAATTTCATCCTTAAAAAAGGTGCTTTTTGTAGTTTTTAAAAATTGAGACGTTTTGGTGTCCACGGAAGGAAATTCCTGATGCCGGGGTCAGGGATTTTTGTGCTCCGGAGGTGAAAATTTTTTTTTCACCCAAATGTATAAACGGACGTCAGAATGGGATTCGGGGTTAAATTTCATGCTTAAAAAAGGTGCTTTTTGTAGTTTTTAAAAATTGAGACGTTTTGGTGTCCATGGAAGGAAATTCCTGATGCCGGGGTCAGGGATTTTTGTGCTCTGGAGGTGAAAATTTTATTTTCACCCAAATGTAAAAACAGACGTCAGAATGCGATTCGGGGTTAAATTTCAAGCTTAAAAATGGTCCTCTTTTAGTTTTTTAAAATTGAGCCATTTTGGTGTCCAGGGAAGGAAATTCCTGATGCCGGGGTCTGGGATTTTTGTGCTCCGGAGGTGAAATTTTTTTTGGGACCCAAATGTATAAACGGATGTCAGAATGGGATTTGGGGTTAAATTTCATGCTTAAAAAGGTGCTTTTTGTAGTTTTTAAAAATTGCGCCATTTAGGTGTCCGTGGAAGGAAATTCCTGATGCCGGGGTCATGGATTTTTGTGCTCCGGAGGTGAAAATTTTTTTTTCACCCAAATGTATAAACGGATGTCAGAATGGGATTCGGGGTTAAATTTCATCCTTAAAAATGGTCCTTTTTTATTTTTTAAAAATTGAGCCGTTTTGGTGTCCAGGGAAGGAAATTCCTGATGCCGGGGTCTGGGATTTTTGTGCTCCGGACGTGAAAAATTTTTTTCACCCAAATGTATAAACGGACGTCAGAATGGGATTCGGGGTTAAATTTCATGCTTAAAAAGGTGCTTTTTGTAGTTTTTAAAAATTGAGCCGTTTTGGTGTCCACGGAAGGAAATTCCTGATGCCGGGGTCAGGGATTTTTGTGCTCTGGAGGTGAAAATTGTTTTGACCCAAATGTAAAAACAGACGTCAGAATGGGATTCGGGGTTAAATTTCAAGCTTAAAAAAGGTCCTTTTTTAGTTTTTAAAAATTGAGCCGTTTTGGTGTCCAGGGAAGGAAATTCCTGATGCCGGGGTCAGGGATTTTTGTGCTCCGGAGGTGAAAATTTTTTTTTCATCCAAATGTATAAACAGACGTCAGAATGGGATTCGGGGTTAAATTTCATGCTTAAAAAGGTGCTTTTTGTAGTTTTTAAAAATTGAGCCGTTTTGGTGTCCACGGAAGGAAATTCCTGATGCCGGGGTCAGGGATTTTTGTGCTCTGGAGGTGAAAATTTTATTTTCACCCAAATGTAAAAACAGACGTCAGAATGCGATTCGGGGTTAAATTTCAAGCTTAAAAATGGTCCTCTTTTAGTTTTTTAAAATTGAGCCATTTTGGTGTCCAGGGAAGGAAATTCCTGATGCCGGGGTCTGGGATTTTTGTGCTCCGGAGGTGAAATTTTTTTTGGGACCCAAATGTATAAACGGATGTCAGAATGCGATTTGGGGTTAAATTTCATGCTTAAAAAGGTGCTTTTTGTAGTTTTTAAAAATTGCGCCATTTAGGTGTCCGTGGAAGGAAATTCCTGATGCCGGGGTCATGGATTTTTGTGCTCCGGAGGTGAAAATTTTTTTTTCACCCAAATGTATAAACGGATGTCAGAATGGGATTCGGGGTTAAATTTCATCCTTAAAAATGGTCCTTTTTTATTTTTTAAAAATTGAGCCGTTTTGGTGTCCAGGGAAGGAAATTCCTGATGCCGGGGTCTGGGATTTTTGTGCTCCGGACGTGAAAAATTTTTTTCACCCAAATGTATAAACGGACGTCAGAATGGGATTCGGGGTTAAATTTCATGCTTAAAAAGGTGCTTTTTGTAGTTTTTAAAAATTGAGCCGTTTTGGTGTCCACGGAAGGAAATTCCTGATGCCGGGGTCAGGGATTTTTGTGCTCTGGAGGTGAAAATTGTTTTGACCCAAATGTAAAAACAGACGTCAGAATGGGATTCGGGGTTAAATTTCAAGCTTAAAAAAGGTCCTTTTTTAGTTTTTAAAAATTGAGCCGTTTTGGTGTCCAGGGAAGGAAATTCCTGATGCCGGGGTCAGGGATTTTTGTGCTCCGGAGGTGAAAATTTTTTTTTCATCCAAATGTATAAACTGACGTCAGAATGGGATTCGGGGTTAAATTTCATGCTTAAAAAGGTGCTTTTTGTAGTTTTTAAAAATTGAGCCGTTTTGGTGTCCAGGGAAGGAAATTCCTGATGCCAGGGTCAGGGATTTTTGTGCTCTGGAGGTGAAAATTTTATTTTCACCCAAATGTAAAAACAGACGTCAGAATGGGATTCGGGGTTAAATTTCAAGCTTAAAAATGGTCCTTATTTAGTTTTTAAAACTTGAGCCATTTTGGTTTCCAGGGAAGGAAATTCCTGATGCCGGGGTCAGGAATTTTTGTGCTCTGGAGGTGAAAATTGTTTTGACCCAAATGTAAAAACAGACGTCAGAATGGGATTCGGGGTTAAATATGAAGCTTAAAAATGGTCCTTTTTTAGTTTTTAAAAATTGAGCCATTTTGGTGTCCACGGAAGGAAATTCCTGATGCCGGGGTCAGGGATTTTTGTGCTCTGGAGGTGAAAATTGTTTTGACCCAAATGTAAAAACAGACGTCAGAATGGGATTCGGGGTTAAATATGAAGCTTAAAAATGGTCCTTTTTTAGTTTTTAAAAATTGAGCCATTTTGGTGTCCAGGGAAGGAAATGCCTGATGCCGGGGTCAGGGATTTTTGTGCTCCGGAGGTGAAAATTTTTTTTTCACCCAAATGTATAAACGGACGTCAGAATGGGATTCGGGGTTAAATTTCATGATTAAAAAAGGTGCTTTTTGTAGTTTTTAAAAATTGAGACGTTTTGGTGTCCACGGAAGGAAATTCCTGATGCCGGGGTCAGGGATTTTTGTGCTGTGGAGGTGAAAATTTTTTTTTCACCCAAATGTATAAACGGATGTCAGAATGGGATTCGGGGTTAAAATTCATGCTTAAAAAACGTCCTTTTTTAGTTTTTAAAAATTGAGCCGTTTTGGTGTCCAGGGAAGGAAATTCCTAATACCGGGGTCAGGGATTTTTTTGCTCCGGAGGTGAAAATTTTTGTTTATCCCAAATGTAAAAACGGACATCAGAATGGGATTCGGGGTTAAATTTCATGCTTAAAAAAGGTGCTTTTTGTACTTTTAAAAAATTGAGCCGTTTTGGTGTCCAGGGAAGGAAATTTCTGATGCTGGGGTCTGGGATTTTTTTGCTCTGGAGGTGAAAATTTTCTTTTTACCCAAATGTAAAAACAGACGTCAGAATGCGATTCGGGGTTAAATTTCAAGATTAAAAATGGTCCTCTTTTAGTTTTTTAAAATTGAGCCATTTTGGTGTCCAGGGAAGGAAATTCCTGATGCCGGGGTCTGGGATTTTTGTGCTCCGGAGGTGAAATTTTTTTTGGGACCCAAATGTATAAACGGATGTCAGAATGGGATTTGGGGTTAAATTTCATGCTTAAAAAGGTGCTTTTTGTAGTTTTTAAAAATTGCGCCATTTAGGTGTCCGTGGAAGGAAATTCCTGATGCCGGGGTCATGGATTTTTGTGCTCCGGAGGTGAAAATTTTTTTTTCACCCAAATGTATAAACGGATGTCAGAATGGGATTCGGGGTTAAATTTCATCCTTAAAAATGGTCCTTTTTTATTTTTTAAAAATTGAGCCGTTTTGGTGTCCAGGGAAGGAAATTCCTGATGCCGGGGTCTGGGATTTTTGTGCTCCGGACGTGAAAAATTTTTTTCACCCAAATGTATAAACGGACGTCAGAATGGGATTCGGGGTTAAATTTCATGCTTAAAAAGGTGCTTTTTGTAGTTTTTAAAAATTGAGCCGTTTTGGTGTCCACGGAAGGAAATTCCTGATGCCGGGGTCAGGGATTTTTGTGCTCTGGAGGTGAAAATTGTTTTGACCCAAATGTAAAAACAGACGTCAGAATGGGATTCGGGGTTAAATTTCAAGCTTAAAAAAGGTCCTTTTTTAGTTTTTAAAAATTGAGCCGTTTTGGTGTCCAGGGAAGGAAATTCCTGATGCCGGGGTCAGGGATTTTTGTGCTCCGGAGGTGAAAATTTTTTTTTCATCCAAATGTATAAACTGACGTCAGAATGGGATTCGGGGTTAAATTTCATGCTTAAAAAGGTGCTTTTTGTAGTTTTTAAAAATTGAGCCGTTTTGGTGTCCAGGGAAGGAAATTCCTGATGCCAGGGTCAGGGATTTTTGTGCTCTGGAGGTGAAAATTTTATTTTCACCCAAATGTAAAAACAGACGTCAGAATGGGATTCGGGGTTAAATTTCAAGCTTAAAAATGGTCCTTATTTAGTTTTTAAAACTTGAGCCATTTTGGTTTCCAGGGAAGGAAATTCCTGATGCCGGGGTCAGGAATTTTTGTGCTCTGGAGGTGAAAATTGTTTTGACCCAAATGTAAAAACAGACATCAGAATGGGATTCGGGGTTAAATATGAAGCTTAAAAATGGTCCTTTTTTAGTTTTTAAAAATTGAGCCATTTTGGTGTCCAGGGAAGGAAATTCCTGATGCCGGGGTCAGGGATTTTTGTGCTCCGGAGGTGAAAATTTTTTTTTCACCCAAATGTATAAACGGACGTCAGAATGGGATTCGGGGTTAAATTTCATGCTTAAAAAAGGTGCTTTTTGTAGTTTTTAAAAATTGAGACGTTTTGGTGTCCACGGAAGGAAATTCCTGATGCCGGGGTCAGGGATTTTTGTGCTGTGGAGGTGAAAATTTTTTTTTCACCCAAATGTATAAACGGATGTCAGAATGGGATTCGGGGTTAAAATTCATGCTTAAAAAACGTCCTTTTTTAGTTTTTAAAAATTGAGCCGTTTTGGTGTCCAGGGAAGGAAATTCCTAATACCGGGGTCAGGGATTTTTTTGCTCCGGAGGTGAAAATTTTTGTTTATCCCAAATGTAAAAACGGACATCAGAATGGGATTCGGGGTTAAATTTCATGCTTAAAAAAGGTGCTTTTTGTACTTTTAAAAAATTGAGCCGTTTTGGTGTCCAGGGAAGGAAATTTCTGATGCTGGGGTCTGGGATTTTTTTGCTCTGGAGGTGAAAATTTTCTTTTTACCCAAATGTAAAAACAGACGTCAGAATGCGATTCGGGGTTAAATTTCAAGCTTAAAAATGGTCCTCTTTTAGTTTTTTAAAATTGAGCCATTTTGGTGTCCAGGGAAGGAAATTCCTGATGCCGGGGTCTGGGATTTTTGTGCTCCGGAGGTGAAATTTTTTTTGGGACCCAAATGTATAAACGGATGTCAGAATGGGATTTGGGGTTAAATTTCATCCTTAAAAAAGGTGATTTTTGTAGTTTTTAAAAATTGAGCCGTTTTGGTGTCCACGGAAGGAAATTCCTGATGCCGGGGTCAGGGATTTTTGTGCTCTGGAGGTGAAAATTGTTTTGACCCAAATGTAAAAACAGACGTCAGAATGGGATTCGGGGTTAAATTTCAAGCTTAAAAAAGGTCCTTTTTTAGTTTTTAAAAATTGAGCCGTTTTGGTGTCCAGGGAAGGAAATTCCTGATGCCGGGGTCAGGGATTTTTGTGCTCCGGAGGTGAAAATTTTTTTTTCACCCAAATGTATAAACGGACGTCAGAATGGGATTCGGGGTTAAATTTCATGCTTAAAAAGGTGCTTTTTGTAGTTTTTAAAAATTGAGCCATTTTGGTGTCCACGGAAGGAAATTCCTGATGCCGGGGTCAGGGATTTATTTTTGTGCTCTTGAGGTGAAAATTTTATTTTCACCCAAATGTAAAAACAGACATCAGAATGGGATTCGGGGTTAAATTTCATCCTTAAAAAAGGTGCTTTTTGTAGTTTTTAAAAATTGAGCCGTTTTGTTGTCCAGGGAAGGAAATTCCTGATGCTGGGGTCAGGGATTCTTGTGCTCCGGAAGTGAAAATATTTTTTTCACCCAAATGTAAAAACAGACGTCAGAATGGGATTCGGGGTTAAATTTCAAGCTTAAAAATGGTCCTTATTTAGTTTTTAAAACTTGAGCCATTTTGGTTTCCAGGGAAGGAAATTCCTGATGCCGGGGTCAGGAATTTTTGTGCGCTGGAGGTGAAAATTGTTTTGACCCAAATGTAAAAACAGACGTCAGAATGGGATTCGGGGTTAAATTTCAAGCTTAAAAATGGTCCTTTTTTAGTTTTTAAAAATTGAGCCGTTTTGGTGTCCAGGGAAGGAAATTCCTGATGCCGGGGTCAGGGATTTTTGTGCTCCGGAGGTGAAAATTTTTTTTTGACCCAAATGTATAAACGGACGTCAGAATGGGATTCGGGGTTAAATTTCTGCTTTAAAAAGGTGCTTTTTGTAGTTTTTAAAAATTGAGACGTTTTGGTGTCCAGGGAAGGAAATTCCTGATGCAGGGGTCAGGGATTTTTGTGCTCTAGAGGTGAAAATTTTATTTTCACCCAAATGTAAAAACAGACATCAGAATGGGATTCAGGGTTAAATTTGAAGCTTAAAAAAGGTCCTTATTTAGTTTTTAAAAATTGAGCCGTTTTGGTGTCCACGGAAGGAAATTCCTGATGCCGGGGTCAGGGATTTTTGTGCTCTGGAGGTGAAAATTGTTTTGACCCAAATGTAAAAACAGACGTCAGAATGGGATTCGGGGTTAAATTTCAAGCTTAAAAAAGGTCCTTTTTTAGTTTTTAAAAATTGAGCCGTTTTGGTGTCCAGGGAAGGAAATTCCTGATGCCGGGGTCAGGGATTTTTGTGCTCCGGAGGTGAAAATTTTTTTTTCACCCAAATGTATAAACGGACGTCAGAATGGGATTCGGGGTTAAATTTCATGCTTAAAAAGGTGCTTTTTGTAGTTTTTAAAAATTGAGCCATTTTGGTGTCCACGGAAGGAAATTCCTGATGCCGGGGTCAGGGATTTATTTTTGTGCTCTTGAGGTGAAAATTTTATTTTCACCCAAATGTAAAAACAGACATCAGAATGGGATTCGGGGTTAAATTTCAAGCTTAAAAATGGTCCTTATTTAGTTTTTAAAACTTGAGCCATTTTGGTTTCCAGGGAAGGAAATTCCTGATGCCGGGGTCAGGAATTTTTGTGCTCTGGAGGTGAAAATTGTTTTGGCCCAAATGTAAAAACAGACGTCAGAATGGGATTCGGGGTTAAATTTCAAGCTTAAAAATGGTCCTTTTTTAGTTTTTAAAAATTGAGCCGTTTTGGTGTCCAGGGAAGGAAATTCCTGATGCCGGGGTCAGGGATTTTTGTGCTCCGGAGGTGAAAATTTTTTTTTGACCCAAATGTATAAACGGACGTCAGAATGGGATTCGGGGTTAAATTTCTGCTTAAAAAAGGTGCTTTTTGTAGTTTTTAAAAATTGAGACGTTTTGGTGTCCAGGGAAGGAAATTCCTGATGCAGGGGTCAGGGATTTATGTGCTCTAGAGGTGAAAATTTTATTTTCACCCAAATGTAAAAACAGACATCAGAATGGGATTCAGGGTTAAATTTGAAGCTTAAAAAAGGTCCTTTTTTAGTTTTTAAAAATTGAGCCGTTTTGGTGTCCAGGGAAGGAAATTCCTGATGCCGGGGTCAGGATTTTTGTGCTCCGGAGGTGAAAATTTTTTTTTGACCCAAATGTATAAACGGATGTCAGAATGGGATTCGGGGTTAAATTTGAAGCTTAAAAATGGTCCTTTTTTAGTTTTTAAAAATTGAGCCATTTTGGTGTCCAGGGAAGGAAATTCCTGATGCCGGGGTAAGGGATTTTTGTGCTCCGGAGGTGAAAATTTTTTTTTGACCCAAATGTATAAACGGACGTCAGAATGGGATTCGGGGTTAAATTTCATGCTTAAAAAAGGTGCTTTTTGTAGTTTTTAAAAATTGAGCCGTTTTGGTGTCCAGGGAAGGAAATTCCTGATGCCGGTGTCAGGGATTTTTGTGCTCTGGCGGTGAAAATTTTATTTTCACCCAAATGTAAAAACAGACGTCAGAATGGGATTCGGGGTTAAATTTCAAGCTTAAAAAAGGTCCTTTTTTAGTTTTTAAAAATTGAGCCGTTTTGGTGTCCAGGGAAGGAAATTCCTGATGCCGGGGTCAGGGATTTTTGTGCTCTGGAGGTGAAAATTTTATTTTCACCCAAATGTAAAAACAGACGTCAGAATGGGATTCGGGGTTAAATTTCATGCTTAAAAAAGGTGCTTTTTGTAGTTTTTAAAAATTGAGACGTTTTGGTGTCCAGGGAAGGAAATTCCTGATGCCGGTGTCAGGGATTTTTGTGCTCTGGCGGTGAAAATTTTATTTTCACCCAAATGTAAAAACAGACGTCAGAATGGGATTCGGGGTTAAATTTGAAGCTTAAAAAAGGTCCTTTTTTAGTTTTTAAAAATTGAGCCGTTTTGGTGTCCAGGGAAGGAAATTCCTGATGCCGGGGTCAGGGATTTTTGTGCTCCGGAGGTGAAAATTTTTTTTTCACCCAAATGTATAAACGGACGTCAGAATGGGATTCGGGGTTAAATTTCATGCTTAAAAAGGTGCTTTTTGTAGTTTTTAAAAATTGAGCCGTTTTGGTGTCCACGGAAGGAAATTCCTGATGCCGGGGTCAGGGATTTATTTTTGTGCTCTTGAGGTGAAAATTTTATTTTCACCCAAATGTAAAAACAGACATCAGAATGGGATTCGGTGTTAAATTTCAAGCTTAAAAATGGTCCTTATTTAGTTTTTAAAAATTGAGCCATTTTGGATTCCAGGGAAGGAAATTCCTGATGCCGGGGTCTGGGATTTTTGTGCTCCGGAGGTGAAAATTTTATTTTCACCCAAATGTAAAAACAGACGTCAGAATGGGATTCGGGGTTAAATTTCATCCTTAAAAAAGGTGCTTTTTGTAGTTTTTAAAAATTGAGACGTTTTGGTGTCCAGGGAAGGAAATTCCTGATGCCGGGGTCAGGGATTTTTGTGCTCTGGAGGTGAAAATTTTATTTTGACCCAAATGTAAAAACAGACATCAGAATGGGATTCGGGGTTAAATTTCATCCTTAAAAATGGTCCTTTTTTAGTTTTTAAAAATTGAGCCGTTTTGGTGTCCAGGGAAGGAAATTCCTGATGCCGGGGTCAGGGATTTTTGTGCTCCGGAGGTGAAAATTTTTTTTTGACCCAAATGTATAAACGGACGTCAGAATGGGATTCGGGGTTAAATTTCTGCTTAAAAAAGGTGCTTTTTGTAGTTTTTAAAAATTGAGACGTTTTGGTGTCCAGGGAAGGAAATTCCTGATCCAGGGGTCAGGGATTTTTGTGCTCTAGAGGTGAAAATTTTTTTTTGACCCAAATGTATAAACGGATGTCAGAATGGGATTCGGGGTTAAATTTGAAGCTTAAAAATGGTCCTTTTTTAGTTTTTAAAAATTGAGCCATTTTGGTGTCCAGGGAAGGAAATTCCTGATGCCGGGGTCAGGGATTTTTGTGCTCCGGAGGTGAAAATTTTTTTTTCACCCAAATGTATAAAGGGATGTCAGAATGGGATTCGGGGTTAAATTTCATGCTTAAAAAAGGTGCTTTTTGTAGTTTTTAAAAATTGAGCCGTTTTGGTGTCCAGGGAAGGAAATTCCTGATGCCGGTGTCAGGGATTTTTGTGCTCTGGCGGTGAAAATTTTATTTTTACCCAAATGTAAAAACAGACGTCAGAATGGGATTTGGGGTTAAATTTCAAGCTTAAAAAAGGTCCTTTTTTAGTTTTTAAAAATTGAGCCGTTTTGGTGTCCAGGGAAGGAAATTCCTGATGCCGGGGTCAGGGATTTTTGTGCTCTGGAGGTGAAAATTTTATTTTCACCCAAATGTAAAAACAGACGTCAGAATGGGATTCGGGGTTAAATTTCATGCTTAAAAAAGGTGCTTTTTGTAGTTTTTAAAAATTGAGACGTTTTGGTGTCCAGGGAAGGAAATTCCTGATGCCGGTGTCAGGGATTTTTGTGCTCTGGCGGTGAAAATTTTATTTTCACCCAAATGTAAAAACAGACGTCAGAATGGGATTCGGGGTTAAATTTGAAGCTTAAAAAAGGTCATTTTTTAGTTTTTAAAAATTGAGCCGTTTTGGTGTCCAGGGAAGGAAATTCCTGATGCCGGGGTCAGGGATTTTTGTGCTCTGGAGGTGAAAATTGTTTTGACCCAAATGTAAAAACAGACGTCAGAATGGGATTCGGGGTTAAATTTCAAGCTTAAAAAAGGTCCTTTTTTAGTTTTTAAAAATTGAGCCGTTTTGGTGTCCAGGGAAGGAAATTCCTGATGCCGGGGTCAGGGATTTTTGTGCTCCGGAGGTGAAAATTTTTTTTTCACCCAAATGTATAAACGGACGTCAGAATGGGATTCGGGGTTAAATTTCATGCTTAAAAAGGTGCTTTTTGTAGTTTTTAAAAATTGAGCCGTTTTGGTGTCCACGGAAGGAAATTCCTGATGCCGGGGTCAGGGATTTATTTTTGTGCTCTTGAGGTGAAAATTTTATTTTCACCCAAATGTAAAAACAGACATCAGAATGGGATTCGGGGTTAAATTTCAAGCTTAAAAATGGTCCTTATTTAGTTTTTAAAAATTGAGCCATTTTGGATTCCAGGGAAGGAAATTCCTGATGCCGGGGTCTGGGATTTTTGTGCTCCGGAGGTGAAAATTTTATTTTCACCCAAATGTAAAAACAGACGTCAGAATGGGATTCGGGGTTAAATTTCATCCTTAAAAAAGGTGCTTTTTTAGTTTTTAAAAATTGAGACGTTTTGGTGTCCAGGGAAGGAAATTCCTGATGCCGGGGTCAGGGATTTTTGTGCTCTGGAGGTGAAAATTTTATTTTGACCCAAATGTAAAAACAGACATCAGAATGGGATTCGGGGTTAAATTTCATCCTTAAAAATGGTCCTTTTTTAGTTTTTAAAAATTGAGCCGTTTTGGTGTCCAGGGAAGGAAATTCCTGATGCCGGGGTCAGGGATTTTTGTGCTCCGGAGGTGAAAATTTTTTTTTGACCCAAATGTATAAACGGACGTCAGAATGGGATTCGGGGTTAAATTTCTGCTTAAAAAAGGTGCTTTTTGTAGTTTTTAAAAATTGAGACGTTTTGGTGTCCAGGGAAGGAAATTCCTGATCCAGGGGTCAGGGATTTTTGTGCTCTAGAGGTGAAAATTTTTTTTTGACCCAAATGTATAAACGGATGTCAGAATGGGATTCGGGGTTAAATTTGAAGCTTAAAAATGGTCCTTTTTTAGTTTTTAAAAATTGAGCCATTTTGGTGTCCAGGGAAGGAAATTCCTGATGCCGGGGTCAGGGATTTTTGTGCTCCGGAGGTGAAAATTTTTTTTTCACCCAAATGTATAAAGGGATGTCAGAATGGGATTCGGGGTTAAATTTCATGCTTAAAAAAGGTGCTTTTTGTAGTTTTTAAAAATTGAGCCGTTTTGGTGTCCAGGGAAGGAAATTCCTGATGCCGGTGTCAGGGATTTTTGTGCTCTGGCGGTGAAAATTTTATTTTCACCCAAATGTAAAAACAGACGTCAGAATGGGATTTGGGGTTAAATTTCAAGCTTAAAAAAGGTCCTTTTTTAGTTTTTAAAAATTGAGCCGTTTTGGTGTCCAGGGAAGGAAATTCCTGATGCCGGGGTCAGGGATTTTTGTGCTCTGGAGGTGAAAATTTTATTTTCACCCAAATGTAAAAACAGACGTCAGAATGGGATTCGGGGTTAAATTTCATGCTTAAAAAAGGTGCTTTTTGTAGTTTTTAAAAATTGAGACGTTTTGGTGTCCAGGGAAGGAAATTCCTGATGCCGGTGTCAAGGATTTTTGTGCTCTGGCGGTGAAAATTTTATTTTCACCCAAATGTAAAAACAGACGTCAGAATGGGATTCGGGGTTAAATTTGAAGCTTAAAAAAGGTCCTTTTTTAGTTTTTAAAAATTGAGCCGTTTTGGTGTCCAGGGAAGGAAATTCCTGATGCCGGGGTCAGGGATTTTTGTGCTCTGGAGGTGAAAATTGTTTTGACCCAAATGTAAAAACAGACGTCAGAATGGGATTCGGGGTTAAATTTCAAGCTTAAAAAAGGTCCTTTTTTAGTTTTTAAAAATTGAGCCGTTTTGGTGTCCAGGGAAGGAAATTCCTGATGCCGGGGTCAGGGATTTTTGTGCTCCGGAGGTGAAAATTTTTTTTTCACCCAAATGTATAAACGGACGTCAGAATGGGATTCGGGGTTAAATTTCATGCTTAAAAAGGTGCTTTTTGTAGTTTTTAAAAATTGAGCCGTTTTGGTGTCCACGGAAGGAAATTCCTGATGCCGGGGTCAGGGATTTATTTTTGTGCTCTTGAGGTGAAAATTTTATTTTCACCCAAATGTAAAAACAGACATCAGAATGGGATTCGGGGTTAAATTTCAAGCTTAAAAATGGTCCTTATTTAGTTTTTAAAAATTGAGCCATTTTGGATTCCAGGGAAGGAAATTCCTGATGCCGGGGTCTGGGATTTTTGTGCTCCGGAGGTGAAAATTTTATTTTCACCCAAATGTAAAAACAGACGTCAGAATGGGATTCGGGGTTAAATTTCATCCTTAAAAAAGGTGCTTTTTGTAGTTTTTAAAAATTGAGACGTTTTGGTGTCCAGGGAAGGAAATTCCTGATGCCGGGGTCAGGGATTTTTGTGCTCTGGAGGTGAAAATTTTATTTTGACCCAAATGTAAAAACAGACATCAGAATGGGATTCGGGGTTAAATTTCATCCTTAAAAATGGTCCTTTTTTAGTTTTTAAAAATTGAGCCGTTTTGGTGTCCAGGGAAGGAAATTCCTGATGCCGGGGTCAGGGATTTTTGTGCTCCGGAGGTGAAAATTTTTTTTTGACCCAAATGTATAAACGGACGTCAGAATGGGATTCGGGGTTAAATTTCTGCTTAAAAAAGGTGCTTTTTGTAGTTTTTAAAAATTGAGACGTTTTGGTGTCCAGGGAAGGAAATTCCTGATCCAGGGGTCAGGGATTTTTGTGCTCTAGAGGTGAAAATTTTTTTTTGACCCAAATGTATAAACGGATGTCAGAATGGGATTCGGGGTTAAATTTGAAGCTTAAAAATGGTCCTTTTTTAGTTTTTAAAAATTGAGCCATTTTGGTGTCCAGGGAAGGAAATTCCTGATGCCGGGGTCAGGGATTTTTGTGCTCCGGAGGTGAAAATTTTTTTTTCACCCAAATGTATAAAGGGATGTCAGAATGGGATTCGGGGTTAAATTTCATGCTTAAAAAAGGTGCTTTTTGTAGTTTTTAAAAATTGAGCCGTTTTGGTGTCCAGGGAAGGAAATTCCTGATGCCGGTGTCAGGGATTTTTGTGCTCTGGCGGTGAAAATTTTATTTTCACCCAAATGTAAAAACAGACGTCAGAATGGGATTTGGGGTTAAATTTCAAGCTTAAAAAAGGTCCTTTTTTAGTTTTTAAAAATTGAGCCGTTTTGGTGTCCAGGGAAGGAAATTCCTGATGCCGGGGTCAGGGATTTTTGTGCTCTGGAGGTGAAAATTTTATTTTCACCCAAATGTAAAAACAGACGTCAGAATGGGATTCGGGGTTAAATTTCATGCTTAAAAAAGGTGCTTTTTGTAGTTTTTAAAAATTGAGACGTTTTGGTGTCCAGGGAAGGAAATTCCTGATGCCGGTGTCAAGGATTTTTGTGCTCTGGCGGTGAAAATTTTATTTTCACCCAAATGTAAAAACAGACGTCAGAATGGGATTCGGGGTTAAATTTGAAGCTTAAAAAAGGTCCTTTTTTAGTTTTTAAAAATTGAGCCGTTTTGGTGTCCAGGGAAGGAAATTCCTGATGCCGGGGTCAGGGATTTTTGTGCTCTGGAGGTGAAAATTGTTTTGACCCAAATGTAAAAACAGACGTCAGAATGGGATTCGGGGTTAAATTTCAAGCTTAAAAAAGGTCCTTTTTTAGTTTTTAAAAATTGAGCCGTTTTGGTGTCCAGGGAAGGAAATTCCTGATGCCGGGGTCAGGGATTTTTGTGCTCCGGAGGTGAAAATTTTTTTTTCACCCAAATGTATAAACGGACGTCAGAATGGGATTCGGGGTTAAATTTCATGCTTAAAAAGGTGCTTTTTGTAGTTTTTAAAAATTGAGCCGTTTTGGTGTCCACGGAAGGAAATTCCTGATGCCGGGGTCAGGGATTTATTTTTGTGCTCTTGAGGTGAAAATTTTATTTTCACCCAAATGTAAAAACAGACATCAGAATGGGATTCGGGGTTAAATTTCAAGCTTAAAAATGGTCCTTATTTAGTTTTTAAAAATTGAGCCATTTTGGATTCCAGGGAAGGAAATTCCTGATGCCGGGGTCTGGGATTTTTGTGCTCCGGAGGTGAAAATTTTATTTTCACCCAAATGTAAAAACAGACGTCAGAATGGGATTCGGGGTTAAATTTCATCCTTAAAAAAGGTGCTTTTTGTAGTTTTTAAAAATTGAGACGTTTTGGTGTCCAGGGAAGGAAATTCCTGATGCCGGGGTCAGGGATTTTTGTGCTCTGGAGGTGAAAATTTTATTTTTACCCAAATGTAAAAACAGACATCAGAATGGGATTCGGGGTTAAATTTCATCCTTAAAAATGGTCCTTTTTTAGTTTTTAAAAATTGAGCCGTTTTGGTGTCCAGGGAAGGAAATTCCTGATGCCGGGGTCAGGGATTTTTGTGCTCCGGAGGTGAAAATTTTTTTTTGACCCAAATGTATAAACGGACGTCAGAATGGGATTCGGGGTTAAATTTCTGCTTAAAAAAGGTGCTTTTTGTAGTTTTTAAAAATTGAGGCGTTTTGGTGTCCAGGGAAGGAAATTCCTGATCCAGGGGTCAGGGATTTTTGTGCTCTAGAGGTGAAAATTTTTTTTTGACCCAAATGTATAAACGGATGTCAGAATGGGATTCGGGGTTAAATTTGAAGCTTAAAAATGGTCCTTTTTTAGTTTTTAAAAATTGAGCCATTTTGGTGTCCAGGGAAGGAAATTCCTGATGCCGGGGTCAGGGATTTTTGTGCTCCGGAGGTGAAAATTTTTTTTTCACCCAAATGTATAAAGGGATGTCAGAATGGGATTCGGGGTTAAATTTCATCCTTAAAAAAGGTGCTTTTTGTAGTTTTTAAAAATTGAGACGTTTTGGTGTCCACGGAAGGAAATTCCTGATGCCGGGGTCAGGGATTTATTTTTGTGCTCTTGAGGTGAAAATTTTATTTTCACCCAAATGTAAAAACAGACGTCAGAATGGGATTCGGGGTTAAATTTCATGCTTTAAAAAGGTGCTTTTTGTAGTTTTTAAAAATTGAGACGTTTTGGTGTCCAGGGAAGGAAATTCCTGATGCCGGGGTCAGGGATTTTTGTGCTCCGGAGGTGAAAATTTTTTTTTGACCCAAATGTATAAACGGATGTCAGAATGGGATTCGGGGTTAAATTTTATGCTTAAAAAAGGTGCTTTTTGTAGTTTTTAAAAATTGAGCCGTTTTGGTGTCCAGGGAAGGAAATTCCTGATGCCGGTGTCAGGGATTTTTGTGCTCTGGCGGTGAAAATTTTATTTTCACCCAAATGTAAAAACAGACGTCAGAATGGGATTCGGGGTTAAATTTCAAGCTTAAAAAAGGTCCTTTTTTAGTTTTTAAAAATTGAGCCGTTTTGGTGTCCAGGGAAGGAAATTCCTGATGCCGGGGTCAGGGATTTTTGTGCTCTGGAGGTGAAAATTTTTTTGACCCAAATGTAAAAACAGATGTCAGAATGGGATTCGGGGTTAAATTTGAAGCTTAAAAATGGTCCTTTTTTATTTTTTAAAAATTGAGCCGTTTTGTTGTCCAGGGAAGGAAATTCCTGATGCCGGGGTCAGGGATTTTTGTGCTCCAGAGGTGAAAATTTTTTTTTCACCCAAATGTATAAACGGACATCAGAATGGGATTCGGGGTTCAATTTCATCCTTAAAAAAGGTGCTTTTTGTAGTTTTTAAAAATTGAGCCGTTTTGGTGTCCAGGGAAGGAAATTCCTGATCCAGGGGTCAGGGATTTTTGTGCTCTAGAGGTGAAAATTTTATTTTCACCCAAATGTAAAAACAGACATCAGAATGGGATTCGGGGTTAAATTTCAAGCTTAAAAATGGTCCTTATTTAGTTTTTAAAAATTGAGCCGTTTTGGTGTCCACGGAAGGAAATTCCTGATGCCGGGGTCAGGGATTTTTGTGCTCTGGAGGTGAAAATTGTTTTGACCCAAATGTAAAAACAGACGTCAGAATGGGATTCGGGGTTAAATTTCAAGCTTAAAAAAGGTCCTTTTTTAGTTTTTAAAAATTGAGCCGTTTTGGTGTCCAGGGAAGGAAATTCCTGATGCCGGGGTCAGGGATTTTTGTGCTCCGGAGGTGAAAATTTTTTTTTCACCCAAATGTATAAACGGACGTCAGAATGGGATTCGGGGTTAAATTTCATGCTTAAAAAGGTGCTTTTTGTAGTTTTTAAAAATTGAGCCATTTTGGTGTCCACGGAAGGAAATTCCTGATGCCGGGGTCAGGGATTTATTTTTGTGCTCTTGAGGTGAAAATTTTATTTTCACCCAAATGTAAAAACAGACATCAGAATGGGATTCGGGGTTAAATTTCATCCTTAAAAAAGGTGCTTTTTGTAGTTTTTAAAAATTGAGCCGTTTTGTTGTCCAGGGAAGGAAATTCCTGATGCTGGGGTCAGGGATTCTTGTGCTCCGGAAGTGAAAATTTTTTTTTCACCCAAATGTAAAAACAGACGTCAGAATGGGATTCGGGGTTAAATTTCAAGCTTAAAAATGGTCCTTATTTAGTTTTTAAAACTTGAGCCATTTTGGTTTCCAGGGAAGGAAATTCCTGATGCCGGGGTCAGGAATTTTTGTGCTCTGGAGGTGAAAATTGTTTTGACCCAAATGTAAAAACAGACGTCAGAATGGGATTCGGGGTTAAATTTCAAGCTTAAAAATGGTCCTTTTTTAGTTTTTAAAAATTGAGCCGTTTTGGTGTCCAGGGAAGGAAATTCCTGATGCCGGGGTCAGGGATTTTTGTGCTCCGGAGGTGAAAATTTTTTTTTGACCCAAATGTATAAACGGACGTCAGAATGGGATTCGGGGTTAAATTTCTGCTTTAAAAAGGTGCTTTTTGTAGTTTTTAAAAATTGAGACGTTTTGGTGTCCAGGGAAGGAAATTCCTGATGCAGGGGTCAGGGATTTTTGTGCTCTAGAGGTGAAAATTTTATTTTCACCCAAATGTAAAAACAGACATCAGAATGGGATTCAGGGTTAAATTTGAAGCTTAAAAAAGGTCCTTATTTAGTTTTTAAAAATTGAGCCGTTTTGGTGTCCACGGAAGGAAATTCCTGATGCCGGGGTCAGGGATTTTTGTGCTCTGGAGGTGAAAATTGTTTTGACCCAAATGTAAAAACAGACGTCAGAATGGGATTCGGGGTTAAATTTCAAGCTTAAAAAAGGTCCTTTTTTAGTTTTTAAAAATTGAGCCGTTTTGGTGTCCAGGGAAGGAAATTCCTGATGCCGGGGTCAGGGATTTTTGTGCTCCGGAGGTGAAAATTTTTTTTTCACCCAAATGTATAAACGGACGTCAGAATGGGATTCGGGGTTAAATTTCATGCTTAAAAAGGTGCTTTTTGTAGTTTTTAAAAATTGAGCCGTTTTGGTGTCCACGGAAGGAAATTCCTGATGCCGGGGTCAGGGATTTATTTTTGTGCTCTTGAGGTGAAAATTTTATTTTCACCCAAATGTAAAAACAGACATCAGAATGGGATTCGGGGTTAAATTTCAAGCTTAAAAATGGTCCTTATTTAGTTTTTAAAAATTGAGCCATTTTGGATTCCAGGGAAGGAAATTCCTGATGCCGGGGTCTGGGATTTTTGTGCTCCGGAGGTGAAAATTTTATTTTCACCCAAATGTAAAAACAGACGTCAGAATGGGATTCGGGGTTAAATTTCATCCTTAAAAAAGGTGCTTTTTGTAGTTTTTAAAAATTGAGACGTTTTGGTGTCCAGGGAAGGAAATTCCTGATGCCGGGGTCAGGGATTTTTGTGCTCTGGAGGTGAAAATTTTATTTTGACCCAAATGTAAAAACAGACATCAGAATGGGATTCGGGGTTAAATTTCATCCTTAAAAATGGTCCTTTTTTAGTTTTTAAAAATTGAGCCGTTTTGGTGTCCAGGGAAGGAAATTCCTGATGCCGGGGTCAGGGATTTTTGTGCTCCGGAGGTGAAAATTTTTTTTTGACCCAAATGTATAAACGGACGTCAGAATGGGATTCGGGGTTAAATTTCTGCTTAAAAAAGGTGCTTTTTGTAGTTTTTAAAAATTGAGACGTTTTGGTGTCCAGGGAAGGAAATTCCTGATCCAGGGGTCAGGGATTTTTGTGCTCTAGAGGTGAAAATTTTTTTTTGACCCAAATGTATAAACGGATGTCAGAATGGGATTCGGGGTTAAATTTGAAGCTTAAAAATGGTCCTTTTTTAGTTTTTAAAAATTGAGCCATTTTGGTGTCCAGGGAAGGAAATTCCTGATGCCGGGGTCAGGGATTTTTGTGCTCCGGAGGTGAAAATTTTTTTTTCACCCAAATGTATAAAGGGATGTCAGAATGGGATTCGGGGTTAAATTTCATGCTTAAAAAAGGTGCTTTTTGTAGTTTTTAAAAATTGAGCCGTTTTGGTGTCCAGGGAAGGAAATTCCTGATGCCGGTGTCAGGGATTTTTGTGCTCTGGCGGTGAAAATTTTATTTTCACCCAAATGTAAAAACAGACGTCAGAATGGGATTTGGGGTTAAATTTCAAGCTTAAAAAAGGTCCTTTTTTAGTTTTTAAAAATTGAGCCGTTTTGGTGTCCAGGGAAGGAAATTCCTGATGCCGGGGTCAGGGATTTTTGTGCTCTGGAGGTGAAAATTTTATTTTCACCCAAATGTAAAAACAGACGTCAGAATGGGATTCGGGGTTAAATTTCATGCTTAAAAAAGGTGCTTTTTGTAGTTTTTAAAAATTGAGACGTTTTGGTGTCCAGGGAAGGAAATTCCTGATGCCGGTGTCAAGGATTTTTGTGCTCTGGCGGTGAAAATTTTATTTTCACCCAAATGTAAAAACAGACGTCAGAATGGGATTCGGGGTTAAATTTGAAGCTTAAAAAAGGTCCTTTTTTAGTTTTTAAAAATTGAGCCGTTTTGGTGTCCAGGGAAGGAAATTCCTGATGCCGGGGTCAGGGATTTTTGTGCTCTGGAGGTGAAAATTGTTTTGACCCAAATGTAAAAACAGACGTCAGAATGGGATTCGGGGTTAAATTTCAAGCTTAAAAAAGGTCCTTTTTTAGTTTTTAAAAATTGAGCCGTTTTGGTGTCCAGGGAAGGAAATTCCTGATGCCGGGGTCAGGGATTTTTGTGCTCCGGAGGTGAAAATTTTTTTTTCACCCAAATGTATAAACGGACGTCAGAATGGGATTCGGGGTTAAATTTCATGCTTAAAAAGGTGCTTTTTGTAGTTTTTAAAAATTGAGCCGTTTTGGTGTCCACGGAAGGAAATTCCTGATGCCGGGGTCAGGGATTTATTTTTGTGCTCTTGAGGTGAAAATTTTATTTTCACCCAAATGTAAAAACAGACATCAGAATGGGATTCGGGGTTAAATTTCAAGCTTAAAAATGGTCCTTATTTAGTTTTTAAAAATTGAGCCATTTTGGATTCCAGGGAAGGAAATTCCTGATGCCGGGGTCTGGGATTTTTGTGCTCCGGAGGTGAAAATTTTATTTTCACCCAAATGTAAAAACAGACGTCAGAATGGGATTCGGGGTTAAATTTCATCCTTAAAAAAGGTGCTTTTTGTAGTTTTTAAAAATTGAGACGTTTTGGTGTCCAGGGAAGGAAATTCCTGATGCCGGGGTCAGGGATTTTTGTGCTCTGGAGGTGAAAATTTTATTTTTACCCAAATGTAAAAACAGACATCAGAATGGGATTCGGGGTTAAATTTCATCCTTAAAAATGGTCCTTTTTTAGTTTTTAAAAATTGAGCCGTTTTGGTGTCCAGGGAAGGAAATTCCTGATGCCGGGGTCAGGGATTTTTGTGCTCCGGAGGTGAAAATTTTTTTTTGACCCAAATGTATAAACGGACGTCAGAATGGGATTCGGGGTTAAATTTCTGCTTAAAAAAGGTGCTTTTTGTAGTTTTTAAAAATTGAGGCGTTTTGGTGTCCAGGGAAGGAAATTCCTGATCCAGGGGTCAGGGATTTTTGTGCTCTAGAGGTGAAAATTTTTTTTTGACCCAAATGTATAAACGGATGTCAGAATGGGATTCGGGGTTAAATTTGAAGCTTAAAAATGGTCCTTTTTTAGTTTTTAAAAATTGAGCCATTTTGGTGTCCAGGGAAGGAAATTCCTGATGCCGGGGTCAGGGATTTTTGTGCTCCGGAGGTGAAAATTTTTTTTTCACCCAAATGTATAAAGGGATGTCAGAATGGGATTCGGGGTTAAATTTCATCCTTAAAAAAGGTGCTTTTTGTAGTTTTTAAAAATTGAGACGTTTTGGTGTCCACGGAAGGAAATTCCTGATGCCGGGGTCAGGGATTTATTTTTGTGCTCTTGAGGTGAAAATTTTATTTTCACCCAAATGTAAAAACAGACGTCAGAATGGGATTCGGGGTTAAATTTCATGCTTTAAAAAGGTGCTTTTTGTAGTTTTTAAAAATTGAGACGTTTTGGTGTCCAGGGAAGGAAATTCCTGATGCCGGGGTCAGGGATTTTTGTGCTCCGGAGGTGAAAATTTTTTTTTCACCCAAATGTATAAACGGATGTCAGAATGGGATTCGGGGTTAAATTTTATGCTTAAAAAAGGTGCTTTTTGTAGTTTTTAAAAATTGAGCCGTTTTGGTGTCCAGGGAAGGAAATTCCTGATGCCGGTGTCAGGGATTTTTGTGCTCTGGCGGTGAAAATTTTATTTTCACCCAAATGTAAAAACAGACGTCAGAATGGGATTCGGGGTTAAATTTGAAGCTTAAAAATGGTCCTTTTTTATTTTTTAAAAATTGAGCCGTTTTGTTGTCCAGGGAAGGAAATTCCTGATGCCGGGGTCAGGGATTTTTGTGCTCCAGAGGTGAAAATTTTTTTTTCACCCAAATGTATAAACGGACATCAGAATGGGATTCGGGGTTCAATTTCATCCTTAAAAAAGGTGCTTTTTGTAGTTTTTAAAAATTGAGCCGTTTTGGTGTCCAGGGAAGGAAATTCCTGATCCAGGGGTCAGGGATTTTTGTGCTCTAGAGGTGAAAATTTTATTTTCACCCAAATGTAAAAACAGACATCAGAATGGGATTCGGGGTTAAATTTCAAGCTTAAAAATGGTCCTTATTTAGTTTTTAAAAATTGAGCCGTTTTGGTGTCCACGGAAGGAAATTCCTGATGCCGGGGTCAGGGATTTTTGTGCTCTGGAGGTGAAAATTGTTTTGACCCAAATGTAAAAACAGACGTCAGAATGGGATTCGGGGTTAAATTTCAAGCTTAAAAAAGGTCCTTTTTTAGTTTTTAAAAATTGAGCCGTTTTGGTGTCCAGGGAAGGAAATTCCTGATGCCGGGGTCAGGGATTTTTGTGCTCCGGAGGTGAAAATTTTTTTTTCACCCAAATGTATAAACGGACGTCAGAATGGGATTCGGGGTTAAATTTCATGCTTAAAAAGGTGCTTTTTGTAGTTTTTAAAAATTGAGCCATTTTGGTGTCCACGGAAGGAAATTCCTGATGCCGGGGTCAGGGATTTATTTTTGTGCTCTTGAGGTGAAAATTTTATTTTCACCCAAATGTAAAAACAGACATCAGAATGGGATTCGGGGTTAAATTTCATCCTTAAAAAAGGTGCTTTTTGTAGTTTTTAAAAATTGAGCCGTTTTGTTGTCCAGGGAAGGAAATTCCTGATGCTGGGGTCAGGGATTCTTGTGCTCCGGAAGTGAAAATTTTTTTTTCACCCAAATGTAAAAACAGACGTCAGAATGGGATTCGGGGTTAAATTTCAAGCTTAAAAATGGTCCTTATTTAGTTTTTAAAACTTGAGCCATTTTGGTTTCCAGGGAAGGAAATTCCTGATGCCGGGGTCAGGAATTTTTGTGCTCTGGAGGTGAAAATTGTTTTGACCCAAATGTAAAAACAGACGTCAGAATGGGATTCGGGGTTAAATTTCAAGCTTAAAAATGGTCCTTTTTTAGTTTTTAAAAATTGAGCCGTTTTGGTGTCCAGGGAAGGAAATTCCTGATGCCGGGGTCAGGGATTTTTGTGCTCCGGAGGTGAAAATTTTTTTTTGACCCAAATGTATAAACGGACGTCAGAATGGGATTCGGGGTTAAATTTCTGCTTTAAAAAGGTGCTTTTTGTAGTTTTTAAAAATTGAGACGTTTTGGTGTCCAGGGAAGGAAATTCCTGATGCAGGGGTCAGGGATTTTTGTGCTCTAGAGGTGAAAATTTTATTTTCACCCAAATGTAAAAACAGACATCAGAATGGGATTCAGGGTTAAATTTGAAGCTTAAAAAAGGTCCTTATTTAGTTTTTAAAAATTGAGCCGTTTTGGTGTCCACGGAAGGAAATTCCTGATGCCGGGGTCAGGGATTTTTGTGCTCTGGAGGTGAAAATTGTTTTGACCCAAATGTAAAAACAGACGTCAGAATGGGATTCGGGGTTAAATTTCAAGCTTAAAAAAGGTCCTTTTTTAGTTTTTAAAAATTGAGCCGTTTTGGTGTCCAGGGAAGGAAATTCCTGATGCCGGGGTCAGGGATTTTTGTGCTCCGGAGGTGAAAATTTTTTTTTCACCCAAATGTATAAACGGACGTCAGAATGGGATTCGGGGTTAAATTTCATGCTTAAAAAGGTGCTTTTTGTAGTTTTTAAAAATTGAGCCATTTTGGTGTCCACGGAAGGAAATTCCTGATGCCGGGGTCAGGGATTTATTTTTGTGCTCTTGAGGTGAAAATTTTATTTTCACCCAAATGTAAAAACAGACATCAGAATGGGATTCGGGGTTAAATTTCATCCTTAAAAAAGGTGCTTTTTGTAGTTTTTAAAAATTGAGCCGTTTTGTTGTCCAGGGAAGGAAATTCCTGATGCTGGGGTCAGGGATTCTTGTGCTCCGGAAGTGAAAATTTTTTTTTCACCCAAATGTATAAACGGACGTCAGAATGGGATTCGGGGTTAAATTTCATGCTTAAAAAGGTGCTTTTTGTAGTTTTTAAAAATTGAGCCATTTTGGTGTCCAGGGAAGGAAATTCCTGATGCCGGGGTCAGGGATTTTTGTGCTCTGGAGGTGAAAATTTTATTTTCACCCAAATGTAAAAACAGACGTCAGAATGGGATTCGGGGTTAAATTTCAAGCTTAAAAATGGTCCTTATTTAGTTTTTAAAACTTGAGCCATTTTGGTTTCCAGGGAAGGAAATTCCTGATGCCGGGGTCAGGAATTTTTGTGCTCTGGAGGTGAAAATTGTTTTGACCCAAATGTAAAAACAGACGTCAGAATGGGATTCGGGGTTAAATTTCAAGCTTAAAAATGGTCCTTTTTTAGTTTTTAAAAATTGAGCCGTTTTGGTGTCCAGGGAAGGAAATTCCTGATGCCGGGGTCAGGGATTTTTGTGCTCCGGAGGTGAAAATTTTTTTTTGACCCAAATGTATAAACGGACGTCAGAATGGGATTCGGGGTTAAATTTCTGCTTAAAAAAGGTGCTTTTTGTAGTTTTTAAAAATTGAGACGTTTTGGTGTCCAGGGAAGGAAATTCCTGATGCAGGGGTCAGGGATTTTTGTGCTCTAGAGGTGAAAATTTTATTTTCACCCAAATGTAAAAACAGACATCAGAATGGGATTCAGGGTTAAATTTGAAGCTTAAAAAAGGTCCTTTTTTAGTTTTTAAAAATTGAGCCGTTTTGGTGTCCAGGGAAGGAAATTCCTGATGCCGGGGTCAGGATTTTTGTGCTCCGGAGGTGAAAATTTTTTTTTGACCCAAATGTATAAACGGATGTCAGAATGGGATTCGGGGTTAAATTTGAAGCTTAAAAATGGTCCTTTTTTAGTTTTTAAAAATTGAGCCATTTTGGTGTCCAGGGAAGGAAATTCCTGATGCCGGGGTAAGGGATTTTTGTGCTCCGGAGGTGAAAATTTTTTTTTGACCCAAATGTATAAACGGACGTCAGAATGGGATTCGGGGTTAAATTTCATGCTTAAAAAAGGTGCTTTTTGTAGTTTTTAAAAATTGAGCCGTTTTGGTGTCCAGGGAAGGAAATTCCTGATGCCGGTGTCAGGGATTTTTGTGCTCTGGCGGTGAAAATTTTATTTTCACCCAAATGTAAAAACAGACGTCAGAATGGGATTCGGGGTTAAATTTCAAGCTTAAAAAAGGTCCTTTTTTAGTTTTTAAAAATTGAGCCGTTTTGGTGTCCAGGGAAGGAAATTCCTGATGCCGGGGTCAGGGATTTTTGTGCTCTGGAGGTGAAAATTTTATTTTCACCCAAATGTAAAAACAGACGTCAGAATGGGATTCGGGGTTAAATTTCATGCTTAAAAAAGGTGCTTTTTGTAGTTTTTAAAAATTGAGACGTTTTGGTGTCCAGGGAAGGAAATTCCTGATGCCGGTGTCAGGGATTTTTGTGCTCTGGCGGTGAAAATTTTATTTTCACCCAAATGTAAAAACAGACGTCAGAATGGGATTCGGGGTTAAATTTGAAGCTTAAAAAAGGTCCTTTTTTAGTTTTTAAAAATTGAGCCGTTTTGGTGTCCAGGGAAGGAAATTCCTGATGCCGGGGTCAGGGATTTTTGTGCTCTGGAGGTGAAAATTGTTTTGACCCAAATGTAAAAACAGACGTCAGAATGGGATTCGGGGTTAAATTTCAAGCTTAAAAAAGGTCCTTTTTTAGTTTTTAAAAATTGAGCCGTTTTGGTGTCCAGGGAAGGAAATTCCTGATGCCGGGGTCAGGGATTTTTGTGCTCCGGAGGTGAAAATTTTTTTTTCACCCAAATGTATAAACGGACGTCAGAATGGGATTCGGGGTTAAATTTCATGCTTAAAAAGGTGCTTTTTGTAGTTTTTAAAAATTGAGCCGTTTTGGTGTCCACGGAAGGAAATTCCTGATGCCGGGGTCAGGGATTTATTTTTGTGCTCTTGAGGTGAAAATTTTATTTTCACCCAAATGTAAAAACAGACATCAGAATGGGATTCGGGGTTAAATTTCAAGCTTAAAAATGGTCCTTATTTAGTTTTTAAAAATTGAGCCATTTTGGATTCCAGGGAAGGAAATTCCTGATGCCGGGGTCTGGGATTTTTGTGCTCCGGAGGTGAAAATTTTATTTTCACCCAAATGTAAAAACAGACGTCAGAATGGGATTCGGGGTTAAATTTCATCCTTAAAAAAGGTGCTTTTTGTAGTTTTTAAAAATTGAGACGTTTTGGTGTCCAGGGAAGGAAATTCCTGATGCCGGGGTCAGGGATTTTTGTGCTCTGGAGGTGAAAATTTTATTTTGACCCAAATGTAAAAACAGACATCAGAATGGGATTCGGGGTTAAATTTCATCCTTAAAAATGGTCCTTTTTTAGTTTTTAAAAATTGAGCCGTTTTGGTGTCCAGGGAAGGAAATTCCTGATGCCGGGGTCAGGGATTTTTGTGCTCCGGAGGTGAAAAATTTTTTTTGACCCAAATGTATAAACGGACGTCAGAATGGGATTCGGGGTTAAATTTCTGCTTAAAAAAGGTGCTTTTTGTAGTTTTTAAAAATTGAGACGTTTTGGTGTCCAGGGAAGGAAATTCCTGATCCAGGGGTCAGGGATTTTTGTGCTCTAGAGGTGAAAATTTTTTTTTGACCCAAATGTATAAACGGATGTCAGAATGGGATTCGGGGTTAAATTTGAAGCTTAAAAATGGTCCTTTTTTAGTTTTTAAAAATTGAGCCATTTTGGTGTCCAGGGAAGGAAATTCCTGATGCCGGGGTCAGGGATTTTTGTGCTCCGGAGGTGAAAATTTTTTTTTCACCCAAATGTATAAAGGGATGTCAGAATGGGATTCGGGGTTAAATTTCATGCTTAAAAAAAAGGTGCTTTTTGTAGTTTTTAAAAATTGAGCCGTTTTGGTGTCCAGGGAAGGAAATTCCTGATGCCGGTGTCAGGGATTTTTGTGCTCTGGCGGTGAAAATTTTATTTTCACCCAAATGTAAAAACAGACGTCAGAATGGGATTTGGGGTTAAATTTCAAGCTTAAAAAAGGTCCTTTTTTAGTTTTTAAAAATTGAGCCGTTTTGGTGTCCAGGGAAGGAAATTCCTGATGCCGGGGTCAGGGATTTTTGTGCTCTGGAGGTGAAAATTTTATTTTCACCCAAATGTAAAAACAGACGTCAGAATGGGATTCGGGGTTAAATTTCATGCTTAAAAAAGGTGCTTTTTGTAGTTTTTAAAAATTGAGACGTTTTGGTGTCCAGGGAAGGAAATTCCTGATGCCGGTGTCAAGGATTTTTGTGCTCTGGCGGTGAAAATTTTATTTTCACCCAAATGTAAAAACAGACGTCAGAATGGGATTCGGGGTTAAATTTGAAGCTTAAAAAAGGTCCTTTTTTAGTTTTTAAAAATTGAGCCGTTTTGGTGTCCAGGGAAGGAAATTCCTGATGCCGGGGTCAGGGATTTTTGTGCTCTGGAGGTGAAAATTGTTTTGACCCAAATGTAAAAACAGACGTCAGAATGGGATTCGGGGTTAAATTTCAAGCTTAAAAAAGGTCCTTTTTTAGTTTTTAAAAATTGAGCCGTTTTGGTGTCCAGGGAAGGAAATTCCTGATGCCGGGGTCAGGGATTTTTGTGCTCCGGAGGTGAAAATTTTTTTTTCACCCAAATGTATAAACGGACGTCAGAATGGGATTCGGGGTTAAATTTCATGCTTAAAAAGGTGCTTTTTGTAGTTTTTAAAAATTGAGCCGTTTTGGTGTCCACGGAAGGAAATTCCTGATGCCGGGGTCAGGGATTTATTTTTGTGCTCTTGAGGTGAAAATTTTATTTTCACCCAAATGTAAAAACAGACATCAGAATGGGGTTCGGGGTTAAATTTCAAGCTTAAAAATGGTCCTTATTTAGTTTTTAAAAATTGAGCCATTTTGGATTCCAGGGAAGGAAATTCCTGATGCCGGGGTCTGGGATTTTTGTGCTCCGGAGGTGAAAATTTTATTTTCACCCAAATGTAAAAACAGACGTCAGAATGGGATTCGGGGTTAAATTTCATCCTTAAAAAAGGTGCTTTTTGTAGTTTTTAAAAATTGAGACGTTTTGGTGTCCAGGGAAGGAAATTCCTGATGCCGGGGTCAGGGATTTTTGTGCTCTGGAGGTGAAAATTTTATTTTTACCCAAATGTAAAAACAGACATCAGAATGGGATTCGGGGTTAAATTTCATCCTTAAAAATGGTCCTTTTTTAGTTTTTAAAAATTGAGCCGTTTTGGTGTCCAGGGAAGGAAATTCCTGATGCCGGGGTCAGGGATTTTTGTGCTCCGGAGGTGAAAATTTTTTTTTGACCCAAATGTATAAACGGACGTCAGAATGGGATTCGGGGTTAAATTTCTGCTTAAAAAAGGTGCTTTTTGTAGTTTTTAAAAATTGAGGCGTTTTGGTGTCCAGGGAAGGAAATTCCTGATCCAGGGGTCAGGGATTTTTGTGCTCTAGAGGTGAAAATTTTTTTTTGACCCAAATGTATAAACGGATGTCAGAATGGGATTCGGGGTTAAATTTGAAGCTTAAAAATGGTCCTTTTTTAGTTTTTAAAAATTGAGCCATTTTGGTGTCCAGGGAAGGAAATTCCTGATGCCGGGGTCAGGGATTTTTGTGCTCCGGAGGTGAAAATTTTTTTTTCACCCAAATGTATAAAGGGATGTCAGAATGGGATTCGGGGTTAAATTTCATCCTTAAAAAAGGTGCTTTTTGTAGTTTTTAAAAATTGAGACGTTTTGGTGTCCACGGAAGGAAATTCCTGATGCCGGGGTCAGGGATTTATTTTTGTGCTCTTGAGGTGAAAATTTTATTTTCACCCAAATGTAAAAACAGACGTCAGAATGGGATTCGGGGTTAAATTTCATGCTTTAAAAAGGTGCTTTTTGTAGTTTTTAAAAATTGAGACGTTTTGGTGTCCAGGGAAGGAAATTCCTGATGCCGGGGTCAGGGATTTTTGTGCTCCGGAGGTGAAAATTTTTTTTTGACCCAAATGTATAAACGGATGTCAGAATGGGATTCGGGGTTAAATTTTATGCTTAAAAAAGGTGCTTTTTGTAGTTTTTAAAAATTGAGCCGTTTTGGTGTCCAGGGAAGGAAATTCCTGATGCCGGTGTCAGGGATTTTTGTGCTCTGGCGGTGAAAATTTTATTTTCACCCAAATGTAAAAACAGACGTCAGAATGGGATTCGGGGTTAAATTTCAAGCTTAAAAAAGGTCCTTTTTTAGTTTTTAAAAATTGAGCCGTTTTGGTGTCCAGGGAAGGAAATTCCTGATGCCGGGGTCAGGGATTTTTGTGCTCTGGAGGTGAAAATTTTTTTGACCCAAATGTAAAAACAGATGTCAGAATGGGATTCGGGGTTAAATTTGAAGCTTAAAAATGGTCCTTTTTTATTTTTTAAAAATTGAGCCGTTTTGTTGTCCAGGGAAGGAAATTCCTGATGCCGGGGTCAGGGATTTTTGTGCTCCAGAGGTGAAAATTTTTTTTTCACCCAAATGTATAAACGGACATCAGAATGGGATTCGGGGTTCAATTTCATCCTTAAAAAAGGTGCTTTTTGTAGTTTTTAAAAATTGAGCCGTTTTGGTGTCCAGGGAAGGAAATTCCTGATCCAGGGGTCAGGGATTTTTGTGCTCTAGAGGTGAAAATTTTTTTTTGACCCAAATGTATAAACGGATGTCAGAATGGGATTCGGGGTTAAATTTGAAGCTTAAAAATGGTCCTTTTTTAGTTTTTAAAAATTGAGCCATTTTGGTGTCCAGGGAAGGAAATTCCTGATGCCGGGGTCAGGGATTTTTGTGCTCCGGAGGTGAAAATTTTTTTTTCACCCAAATGTATAAAGGGATGTCAGAATGGGATTCGGGGTTAAATTTCATCCTTAAAAAAGGTGCTTTTTGTAGTTTTTAAAAATTGAGACGTTTTGGTGTCCACGGAAGGAAATTCCTGATGCCGGGGTCAGGGATTTATTTTTGTGCTCTTGAGGTGAAAATTTTATTTTCACCCAAATGTAAAAACAGACGTCAGAATGGGATTCGGGGTTAAATTTCATGCTTAAAAAAGGTGCTTTTTGTAGTTTTTAAAAATTGAGACGTTTTGGTGTCCAGGGAAGGAAATTCCTGATGCCGGGGTCAGGGATTTTTGTGCTCCGGAGGTGAAAAATTTTTTTTGACCCAAATGTATAAACGGACGTCAGAATGGGATTCGGGGTTAAATTTCATCCTTAAAAAAGGTGCTTTTTGTAGTTTTTAAAAATTGAGACATTTTGGTGTCCAGGGAAGGAAATTCCTGATGCCGGGGTCAGGGATTTTTGTGCTCTGGAGGTGAAAATTTTATTTTCACCCAAATGTAAAAACAGACGTCAGAATGGGATTCGGGGTTAAATTTCATGCTTAAAAAAGGTGCTGTTTGTAGTTTTTAAAAATTGAGACGTTTTGGTGTCCAGGGAAGGAAATTCCTGATCCAGGGGTCAGGGATTTTTGTGCTCTAGAGGTGAAAATTTTTTTTTGACCCAAATGTATAAACGGATGTCAGAATGGGATTCGGGGTTAAATTTCATCCTTAAAAAAGGTGCTTTTTGTAGTTTTTAAAAATTGAGACGTTTTGGTGTCCAGGGAAGGAATATCCTGATGCCGGGGTCAGGGATTTTTGTGCTCTGGAGGTGAAAATTTTATTTTTACCCAAATGTAAAAACAGACATCAGAATGGGATTCGGGGTTAAATTTCATCCTTAAAAATGGTCCTTTTTTAGTTTTTAAAAATTGAGCCGTTTTGGTGTCCAGGGAAGGAAATTCCTGATGCCGGGGTCAGGGATTTTTGTGCTCCGGAGGTGAAAATTTTTTTTTGACCCAAATGTATAAACGGACGTCAGAATGGGATTCGGGGTTAAATTTCTGCTTTAAAAAGGTGCTTTTTGTAGTTTTTAAAAATTGAGACGTTTTGGTGTCCAGGGAAGGAAATTCCTGATCCAGGGGTCAGGGATTTTTGTGCTCTAGAGGTGAAAATTTTTTTTTGACCCAAATGTATAAACGGATGTCAGAATGGGATTCGGGGTTAAATTTGAAGCTTAAAAATGGTCCTTTTTTAGTTTTTAAAAATTGAGCCATTTTGGTGTCCAGGGAAGGAAATTCCTGATGCCGGGGTCAGGGATTTTTGTGCTCCGGAGGTGAAAATTTTTTTTTTCACCCAAATGTATAAAGGGATGACAGAATGGGATTCGGGGTTAAATTTCATCCTTAAAAAAGTGCTTTTTGTAGTTTTTAAAAATTGAGACGTTTTGGTGTCCACGGAAGGAAATTCCTGATGCCGGGGTCAGGGATTTATTTTTGTGCTCTTGAGGTGAAAATTTTATTTTCACCCAAATGTAAAAACAGACGTCAGAATGGGATTCGGGGTTAAATTTCATGCTTAAAAAAGGTGCTTTTTGTAGTTTTTAAAAATTGAGACGTTTTGGTGTCCAGGGAAGGAAATTCCTGATGCCGGGGTCAGGGATTTTTGTGCTCCGGAGGTGAAAAATTTTTTTTGACCCAAATGTATAAACGGACGTCAGAATGGGATTCGGGGTTAAATTTTATGCTTAAAAAAGGTGCTTTTTGTAGTTTTTAAAAATTGAGCCGTTTTGGTGTCCAGGGAAGGAAATTCCTGATGCCGGTGTCAGGGATTTTTGTGCTCTGGCGGTGAAAATTTTATTTTCACCCAAATGTAAAAACAGACGTCAGAAAGGGATTCGGGATTAAATTTCAAGCTTAAAAAAGGTCCTTTTTTAGTTTTTAAAAATTGAGCCGTTTTGGTGTCCAGGGAAGGAAATTCCTGATGCCGGGGTCAGGGATTTTTGTGCTCTGGAGGTGAAAATTTTTTTGACCCAAATGTAAAAACAGACGTCAGAATGGGATTCGGGGTTAAATTTGAAGCTTAAAAATGGTCCTTTTTTATTTTTTAAAAATTGAGCCGTTTTGTTGTCCAGGGAAGGAAATTCCTGATGCCGGGGTCAGGGATTTTTGTGGTCCGGAGGTGAAACTTTTTTTTTCACCCAAATGTATAAACGGACATCAGAATGGGATTCGGGGTTCAATTTCATCCTTAAAAAAGGTGCTTTTTGTAGTTTTTAAAAATTGAGACATTTTGGTGTCCAGGGAAGGAAATTCCTGATGCCGGGGTCAGGGATTTTTGTGCTCTGGAGGTGAAAATTTTATTTTCACCCAAATGTAAAAACAGACGTCAGAATGGGATTCGGGGTTAAATTTCATGCTTAAAAAAGGTGCTTTTTGTAGTTTTTAAAAATTGAGACGTTTTGGTGTCCAGGGAAGGAAATTCCTGATGCCGGGGTCAGGGATTTTTGTGCTCTGGCGGTGAAAATTTTATTTTCACCCAAATGTAAAAACAGACGTCAGAATGGGATTCGGGGTTAAATTTCAAGCTTAAAAAAGGTCCTTTTTTAGTTTTTAAAAATTGAGCCGTTTTGGTGTCCAGGGAAGGAAATTCCTGATGCCGGGGTCAGGGATTTTTGTGCTCTGGAGGTGAAAATTGTTTTGACCCAAATGTAAAAACAGACGTCAGAATGGGATTCGGGGTTAAATTTCAAGCTTAAAAAAGGTCCTTTTTTAGTTTTTAAAAATTGAGCCGTTTTGGTGTCCAGGGAAGGAAATTCCTGATGCCGGGGTCAGGGATTTTTGTGCTCCGGAGGTGAAAATTTTTTTTCACCCAAATGTATAAACGGACGTCAGAATGGGATTCGGGGTTAAATTTCATGCTTAAAAAGGTGCTTTTTGTAGTTTTTAAAAATTGAGCCATTTTGGTGTCCACGGAAGGAAATTCCTGATGCCGGGGTCAGGGATTTATTTTTGTGCTCTTGAGGTGAAAATTTTATTTTCACCCATATGTAAAAACAGACATCAGAATGGGATTCGGGGTTAAATTTCAAGGTTAAAAATGGTCCTTATTTAGTTTTTAAAAATTGAGCAATTTTGGATTACAGGGAAGGAAATTCCTGATGCCGGGGTCTGGGATTTTTGTGCTCGGGAGGTGAACGTTTTTTTCACCCAAATGTATAAACGGATGTCAGAATGGGATTCGGGGTTAAATTTCATGCTTAAAAAAGGTGCTTTTTGTAGTTTTTAAAAATTGAGACGTTTTGGTGTCCAGGGAAGGAAATTCCTGATGCCGGGGTAAGGGATTTTTGTGCTCCGGAGGTGAAAATTTTTTTTTGACCCAAATGTATAAACGGACGTCAGAATGGGATTCGGGGTTAAATTTCATGCTTAAAAAAGGTGCTTTTTGTAGTTTTTAAAAATTGAGCCGTTTTGGTGTCCAGGGAAGGAAATTCCTGATGCCGGGGTCAGGGATTTTTGTGCTCTGGCGGTGAAAATTTTATTTTCACCCAAATGTAAAAACAGACGTCAGAATGGGATTCGGGGTTAAATTTCAAGCTTAAAAAAGGTCCTTTTTTAGTTTTTAAAAATTGAGCCGTTTTGGTGTCCAGGGAAGGAAATTCCTGATGCCGGGGTCAGGGATTTTTGTGCTCTGGAGGTGAAAATTTCATTTTCACCCAAATGTAAAAACAGACATCAGAATGGGATTCGGGGTTAAATTTCATGCTTAAAAAAGGTGCTTTTTGTAATTTTTAAAAATTGAGACGTTTTGGTGTCCAGGGAAGGAAATTCCTGATGCCGGTGTCAGGGATTTTTGTGCTCTGGCGGTGAAAATTTTATTTTCACCCAAATGTAAAAACAGACGTCAGAATGGGATTCGGGGTTAAATTTCAAGCTTAAAAAAGGTCCTTTTTTAGTTTTTAAAAATTGAGCCGTTTTGGTGTCCAGGGAAGGAAATTCCTGATGCCGGGGTCAGGGATTTTTGTGCTCTGGAGGTGAAAATTTCATTTTCACCCAAATGTAAAAACAGACGTCAGAATGGGATTCGGGGTTAAATTTCATGCTTAAAAAAGGTGCTTTTTGTAATTTTTAAAAATTGAGACGTTTTGGTGTCCAGGGAAGGAAATTCCTGATGCCGGTGTCAGGGATTTTTGTGCTCTGGCGGTGAAAATTTTATTTTCACCCAAATGTAAAAACAGACGTCAGAATGGGATTCGGGGTTAAATTTGAAGCTTAAAAAAGGTCCTTTTTTAGTTTTTAAAAATTGAGCCGTTTTGGTGTCCAGGGAAGGAAATTCCTGATGCCGGGGTCAGGGATTTTTGTGCTCTGGAGGTGAAAATTGTTTTGACCCAAATGTAAAAACAGACGTCAGAATGGGATTCGGGGTTAAATTTCAAGCTTAAAAAAGGTCCTTTTTTAGTTTTTAAAAATTGAGCCGTTTTGGTGTCCAGGGAAGGAAATTCCTGATGCCGGGGTCAGGGATTTTTGTGCTCCGGAGGTGAAAATTTTTTTTTCACCCAAATGTATAAACGGACGTCAGAATGGGATTCGGGGTTAAATTTCATGCTTAAAAAGGTGCTTTTTGTAGTTTTTAAAAATTGAGCCGTTTTGGTGTCCACGGAAGGAAATTCCTGATGCCGGGGTCAGGGATTTATTTTTGTGCTCTTGAGGTGAAAATTTTATTTTCACCCAAATGTAAAAACAGACATCAGAATGGGATTCGGGGTTAAATTTCAAGCTTAAAAATGGTCCTTATTTAGTTTTTAAAAATTGAGCCATTTTGGATTCCAGGGAAGGAAATTCCTGATGCCGGGGTCTGGGATTTTTGTGCTCCGGAGGTGAAAATTTTATTTTCACCCAAATGTAAAAACAGACGTCAGAATGGGATTCGGGGTTAAATTTCATCCTTAAAAAAGGTGCTTTTTGTAGTTTTTAAAAATTGAGACGTTTTGGTGTCCAGGGAAGGAAATTCCTGATGCCGGGGTCAGGGATTTTTGTGCTCTGGAGGTGAAAATTTTATTTTTACCCAAATGTAAAAACAGACATCAGAATGGGATTCGGGGTTAAATTTCATCCTTAAAAAAGGTGCTTTTTGTAGTTTTTAAAAATTGAGACGTTTTGGTGTCCAGGGAAGGAAATTCCTGATGCCGGGGTCAGGGATTTTTGTGCTCCGGAGGTGAAAATTTTTTTTTGACCCAAATGTATAAACGGACGTCAGAATGGGATTCGGGGTTAAATTTCTGCTTAAAAAAGGTGCTTTTTGTAGTTTTTAAAAATTGAGACGTTTTGGTGTCCAGGGAAGGAAATTCCTGATCCAGGGGTCAGGGATTTTTGTGCTCTAGAGGTGAAAATTTTTTTTGACCCAAATGTATAAACGGATGTCAGAATGGGATTCGGGGTTAAATTTGAAGCTTAAAAATGGTCCTTTTTTAGTTTTTAAAAATTGAGCCATTTTGGTGTCCAGGGAAGGAAATTCCTGATGCCGGGGTCAGGGATTTTTGTGCTCCGGAGGTGAAAATTTTTTTTTCACCCAAATGTATAAAGGGATGTCAGAATGGGATTCGGGGTTAAATTTCATCCTTAAAAAAGGTTCTTTTTGTAGTTTTTAAAAATTGAGACGTTTTGGTGTCCACGGAAGGAAATTCCTGATGCCGGGGTCAGGGATTTATTTTTGTGCTCTTGAGGTGAAAATTTTATTTTCACCCAAATGTAAAAACAGACGTCAGAATGGGATTCGGGGTTAAATTTCATGCTTAAAAAAGGTGCTTTTTGTAGTTTTTAAAAATTGAGACGTTTTGGTGTCCAGGGAAGGAAATTCCTGATGCCGGGGTCAGGGATTTTTGTGCTCCGGAGGTGAAAAATTTTTTTTGACCCAAATGTATAAACGGACGTCAGAATGGGATTCGGGGTTAAATTTTATGCTTAAAAAAGGTGCTTTTTGTAGTTTTTAAAAATTGAGCCGTTTTGGTGTCCAGGGAAGGAAATTCCTGATGCCGGTGTCAGGGATTTTTGTGATCTGGCGGTGAAAATTTTATTTTCACCCAAATGTAAAAACAGACGTCAGAATGGGATTCGGGGTTAAATTTCAAGCTTAAAAAAGGTCCTTTTTTAGTTTTTAAAAATTGAGCCGTTTTGGTGTCCAGGGAAGGAAATTCCTGATGCCGGGGTCAGGGATTTTTGTGCTCTGGAGGTGAAAATTTTTTTGACCCAAATGTAAAAACAGACGTCAGAATGGGATTCGGGGTTAAATTTGAAGCTTAAAAATGGTCCTTTTTTATTTTTTAAAAATTGAGCCGTTTTGTTGTCCAGGGAAGGAAATTCCTGATGCCGGGGTCAGGGATTTTTGTGCTCCGGAGGTGAAAATTTTTTTTTCACCCAAATGTATAAACGGACATCAGAATGGGATTCGGGGTTCAATTTCATCCTTAAAAAAGGTGCTTTTTGTAGTTTTTAAAAATTGAGACATTTTGGTGTCCAGGGAAGGAAATTCCTGATGCCGGGGTCAGGGATTTTTGTGCTCTGGAGGTGAAAATTTTATTTTCACCCAAATGTAAAAACAGACGTCAGAATGGGATTCGGGGTTAAATTTCATGCTTAAAAAAGGTGCTTTTTGTAGTTTTTAAAAATTGAGACGTTTTGGTGTCCAGGGAAGGAATATCCTGATGCCGGGGTCAGGGATTTTTGTGCTCTGGAGGTGAAAATTTTATTTTTACCCAAATGTAAAAACAGACATCAGAATGGGATTCGGGGTTAAATTTCATCCTTAAAAATGGTCCTTTTTTAGTTTTTAAAAATTGAGCCGTTTTGGTGTCCAGGGAAGGAAATTCCTGATGCCGGGGTCAGGGATTTTTGTGCTCCGGAGGTGAAAATTTTTTTTTGACCCAAATGTATAAACGGACGTCAGAATGGGATTCGGGGTTAAATTTCTGCTTAAAAAAGGTGCTTTTTGTAGTTTTTAAAAATTGAGACGTTTTGGTGTCCAGGGAAGGAAATTCCTGATGCCGGGGTCAGGGATTTTTGTGCTCCGGAGGTGAAAATTTTTTTTTCACCCAAATGTATAAAGGGATGACAGAATGGGATTCGGGGTTAAATTTCATCCTTAAAAAAGTGCTTTTTGTAGTTTTTAAAAATTGAGACGTTTTGGTGTCCACGGAAGGAAATTCCTGATGCCGGGGTCAGGGATTTATTTTTGTGCTCCGGAGGTGAAAAATTTTTTTTGACCCAAATGTATAAACGGACGTCAGAATGGGATTCGGGGTTAAATTTTATGCTTAAAAAAGGTGCTTTTTGTAGTTTTTAAAAATTGAGCCGTTTTGGTGTCCAGGGAAGGAAATTCCTGATGCCGGTGTCAGGGATTTTTGTGCTCTGGCGGTGAAAATTTTATTTTCACCCAAATGTAAAAACAGACGTCAGAAAGGGATTCGGGGTTAAATTTCAAGCTTAAAAAAGGTCCTTTTTTAGTTTTTAAAAATTGAGCCGTTTTGGTGTCCAGGGAAGGAAATTCCTGATGCCGGGGTCAGGGATTTTTGTGCTCTGGAGGTGAAAATTTTTTTGACCCAAATGTAAAAACAGACGTCAGAATGGGATTCGGGGTTAAATTTGAAGCTTAAAAATGGTCCTTTTTTATTTTTTAAAAATTGAGCCGTTTTGTTGTCCAGGGAAGGAAATTCCTGATGCCGGGGTCAGGGATTTTTGTGCTCCGGAGGTGAAAATTTTTTTTTCACCCAAATGTATAAACGGACATCAGAATGGGATTCGGGGTTCAATTTCATCCTTAAAAAAGGTGCTTTTTGTAGTTTTTAAAAATTGAGACATTTTGGTGTCCAGGGAAGGAAATTCCTGATGCCGGGGTCAGGGATTTTTGTGCTCTGGAGGTGAAAATTTTATTTTCACCCAAATGTAAAAACAGACGTCAGAATGGGATTCGGGGTTAAATTTCATGCTTAAAAAAGGTGCTTTTTGTAGTTTTTAAAAATTGAGACGTTTTGGTGTCCAGGGAAGGAAATTCCTGATCCAGGGGTCAGGGATTTTTGTGCTCTAGAGGTGAAAATTTTTTTTTTGACCCAAATGTATAAACGGATGTCAGAATGGGATTCGGGGTTAAATTTCATCCTTAAAAAAGGTGCTTTTTGTAGTTTTTAAAAATTGAGACGTTTTGGTGTCCAGGGAAGGAATATCCTGATGCCGGGGTCAGGGATTTTTGTGCTCTGGAGGTGAAAATTTTATTTTTACCCAAATGTAAAAACAGACATCAGAATGGGATTCGGGGTTAAATTTCATCCTTAAAAATGGTCCTTTTTTAGTTTTTAAAAATTGAGCCGTTTTGTTGTCCAGGGAAGGAAATTCCTGATGCCGGGGTCAGGGATTTTGTGCTCCGGAGGTGAAAATTTTTTTTTCACCCAAATGTATAAACGGACATCAGAATGGGATTCGGGGTTCAATTTCATCCTTAAAAAAGGTGCTTTTTGTAGTTTTTAAAAATTGAGACATTTTGGTGTCCAGGGAAGGAAATTCCTGATGCCGGGGTCAGGGATTTTTGTGCTCTGGAGGTGAAAATTTTATTTTCACCCAAATGTAAAAACAGACGTCAGAATGGGATTCGGGGTTAAATTTCATGCTTAAAAAAGGTGCTTTTTGTAGTTTTTAAAAATTGAGACGTTTTGGTGTCCAGGGAAGGAAATTCCTAATCCAGGGGTCAGGGATTTTTGTGCTCTAGAGGTGAAAATTTTTTTTTTGACCCAAATGTATAAACGGATGTCAGAATGGGATTCGGGGTTAAATTTCATCCTTAAAAAAGGTGCTTTTTGTAGTTTTTAAAAATTGAGACGTTTTGGTGTCCAGGGAAGGAATATCCTGATGCCGGGGTCAGGGATTTTTGTGCTCTGGAGGTGAAAATTTTATTTTTACCCAAATGTAAAAACAGACATCAGAATGGGATTCGGGGTTAAATTTCATCCTTAAAAATGGTCCTTTTTTAGTTTTTAAAAATTGAGCCGTTTTGGTGTCCAGGGAAGGAAATTCCTGATGCCGGGGTCAGGGATTTTTGTGCTCCGGAGGTGAAAATTTTTTTTTGACCCAAATGTATAAACGGACGTCAGAATGGGATTCGGGGTTAAATTTCTGCTTAAAAAAGGTGCTTTTTGTAGTTTTTAAAAATTGAGACGTTTTGGTGTCCAGGGAAGGAAATTCCTGATCCAGGGGTCAGGGATTTTTGTGCTCTAGAGGTGAAAATTTTTTTTTGACCCAAATGTATAAACGGATGTCAGAATGGGATTCGGGGTTAAATTTGAAGCTTAAAAATGGTCCTTTTTTAGTTTTTAAAAATTGAGCCGTTTTGGTGTCCAGGGAAGGAAATTCCTGATGCCGGTGTCAGGGATTTTTGTGCTCTGGCGGTGAAAATTTTATTTTCACCCAAATGTAAAAACAGACGTCAGAAAGGGATTCGGGGTTAAATTTCAAGCTTAAAAAAGGTCCTTTTTTAGTTTTTAAAAATTGAGCCGTTTTGGTGTCCAGGGAAGGAAATTCCTGATGCCGGGGTCAGGGATTTTTGTGCTCTGGAGGTGAAATTTTTTTTGACCCAAATGTAAAAACAGACGTCAGAATGGGATTCGGGGTTAAATTTGAAGCTTAAAAATGGTCCTTTTTTATTTTTTAAAAATTGAGCCGTTTTGTTGTCCAGGGAAGGACATTCCTGATGCCGGGGTCAGGGATTTTTGTGCTCCGGAGGTGAAAATTTTTTTTTCACCCAAATGTATAAACGGACATCAGAATGGGATTCGGGGTTCAATTTCATCCTTAAAAAAGGTGCTTTTTGTAGTTTATAAAAATTGAGACATTTTGGTGTCCAGGGAAGGAAATTCCTGATGCCGGGGTCAGGGATTTTTGTGCTCTGGAGGTGAAAATTTTATTTTTACCCAAATGTAAAAACAGACATCAGAATGGGATTCGGGGTTAAATTTCATCCTTAAAAATGGTCCTTTTTTAGTTTTTAAAAATTGAGCCGTTTTGGTGTCCAGGGAAGGAAATTCCTGATGCCGGGGTCAGGGATTTTTGTGCTCCGGAGGTGAAAATTTTTTTTTCACCCAAATGTATAAACGGACGTCAGAATGGGATTCGGGGTTAAATTTCTGCTTAAAAAAGGTGCTTTTTGTAGTTTTTAAAAATTGAGACGTTTTGGTGTCCAGGGAAGGAAATTCCTGATCCAGGGGTCAGGGATTTTTGTGCTCTAGAGGTGAAAATTTTTTTTTGACCCAAATGTATAAACGGATGTCAGAATGGGATTCGGGGTTAAATTTGAAGCTTAAAAATGGTCCTTTTTTAGTTTTTAAAAATTGAGCCATTTTGGTGTCCAGGGAAGGAAATTCCTGATGCCGGGGTCAGGGATTTTTGTGCTCCGGAGGTGAAAATTTTTTTTTCACCCAAATGTATAAAGGGATGTCAGAATGGGATTCGGGGTTAAATTTCATCCTTAAAAAAGTGCTTTTTGTACTTTTTAAAAATTGAGACGTTTTGGTGACCACGGAAGGAAATTCCTGATGCCGGGGTCAGGGATTTATTTTTGTGCTCTTGAGGTGAAAATTTTATTTTCACCCAAATGTAAAAACAGACGTCAGAATGGGATTCGGGGTTAAATTTCATGCTTAAAAAAGGTGCTTTTTTAGTTTTTAAAAATTGAGCCGTTTTGGTGTCCAGGGAAGGAAATTCCTGATGCCGGTGTCAGGGATTTTTGTGCTCTGGCGGTGAAAATTTTATTTTCACCCAAATGTAAAAACAGACGTCAGAAAGGGATTCGGGGTTAAATTTCAAGCTTAAAAAAGGTCCTTTTTTAGTTTTTAAAAATTGAGCCGTTTTGGTGTCCAGGGAAGGAAATTCCTGATGCCGGGGTCAGGGATTTTTGTGCTCTGGAGGTGAAATTTTTTTTGACCCAAATGTAAAAACAGACGTCAGAATGGGATTCGGGGTTAAATTTGAAGCTTAAAAATGGTCCTTTTTCATTTTTTAAAAATTGAGCCGTTTTTTTGTCCAGGGAAGGAAATTCCTGATGCCGGGGTCAGGGATTTTTGTGCTCCGGAGGTGAAAATTTTTTTTTCACCCAAATGTATAAACGGACATCAGAATGGGATTCGGGGTTCAATTTCATCCTTAAAAAAGGTGCTTTTTGTAGTTTATAAAAATTGAGACATTTTGGTGTCCAGGGAAGGAAATTCCTGATGCCGGGGTCAGGGATTTTTGTGCTCTGGAGGTGAAAATTTTTTTGACCCAAATGTAAAAACAGACGTCAGAATGGGATTCGGGGTTAAATTTGAAGCTTAAAAATGGTCCTTTTTTATTTTTTAAAAATTGAGCCGTTTTGTTGTCCAGGGAAGGAAATTCCTGATGCCGGGGTCAGGGATTTTTGTGCTCCGGAGGTGAAAATTTTTGTTTATCCCAAATGTAAAAACGGACATCAGAATGTGATTCGGGGTTCAATTTCATCCTTAAAAAAGGTGCTTTTTGTAGTTTTTAAAAATTGAGACGTTTTGGTGTCCAGGGAAGGAAATTCCTGATGCCGGGGTCAGGGATTTTTGTGCTCCGGAGGTGAAAATTTTTTTTTGACCCAAATGTATAAACGGACGTCAGAATGGGATTCGGGGTTAAATTTTATGCTTAAAAAAGGTGCTTTTTGTAGTTTTTAAAAATTGAGCCGTTTTGGTGTCCAGGGAAGGAAATTCCTGATGCCGGTGTCAGGGATTTTTGTGCTCTGGCGGTGAAAATTTTATTTTCACCCAAATGTAAAAACAGACGTCAGAAAGGGATTCGGGGTTAAATTTCAAGCTTAAAAAAGGTCCTTTTTTAGTTTTTAAAAATTGAGCCGTTTTGGTGTCCAGGGAAGGAAATTCCTGATGCCGGGGTCAGGGATTTTTGTGCTCTGGAGGTGAAAATTTTATTTTCACCCAAATGTAAAAACAGACGTCAGAATGGGATTCGGGGTTAAATTTCATGCTTAAAAAAGGTGCTTTTTGTAGTTTTTAAAAATTGAGACGTTTTGGTGTCCAGGGAAGGAAATTCCTGATGCCGGTGTCAGGGATTTTTGTGCTCTGGCGGTGAAAATTTTATTTTCACCCAAATGTAAAAACAGATGTCAGAATGGGATTCGGGGTTAAATTTCAAGCTTAAAAAAGGTCCTTTTTTAGTTTTTAAAAATTGAGCCGTTTTGGTGTCCAGGGAAGGAAATTCCTGATGCCGGGGTCAGGGATTTTTGTGCTCCGGAGGTGAAAATTTTTTTTTCACCCAAATGTATAAACGGACGTCAGAATGGGATTCGGGGTTAAATTTCATGCTTAAAAAGGTGCTTTTTGTAGTTTTTAAAAATTGAGCCATTTTGGTGTCCACGGAAGGAAATTCCTGATGCCGGGGTCAGGGATTTATTTTTGTGCTCTTGAGGTGAAAATTTTATTTTCACCCAAATGTAAAAACAGACATCAGAATGGGATTCGGGGTTAAATTTCAAGCTTAAAAATGGTCCTTATTTAGTTTTTAAAAATTGAGCCATTTTGGATTCCAGGGAAGGAAATTCCTGATGCCGGGGTCTGGGATTTTTGTGCTCCGGAGGTGAAAATTTTATTTTCACCCAAATGTATAAAGGGATGTCAGAATGGGATTCGGGGTTAAATTTGAAGCTTAAAAAAGGTCCTTTTTTAGTTTTTAAAAATTGAGCCGTTTTGGTGTCCCGGGAAGGAAATTCCTGATGCCGGGGTCAGGATTTTTGTGCTCCGGAGGTGAAAATATTTTTTTGACCCAAATGTATAAACGGATGTCAGAATGGGATTCGGGGTTAAATTTGAAGCTTAAAAATGGTCCTTTTTTAGTTTTTAAAAATTGAGCCATTTTGGTGTCCAGGGAAGGAAATTCCTGATGCCGGGGTCAGGGATTTTTGTGCTCCGGAGGTGAAAATTTTTTTTTCACCCAAATGTATAAAGGGATGTCAGAATGGGATTCGGGGTTAAATTTCATCCTTAAAAAAGGTGCTTTTTGTAGTTTTTAAAAATTGAGACGTTTTGGTGTCCACGGAAGGAAATTCCTGATGCCGGGGTCAGGATTTTTGTGCTCCGGAGGTGAAAATTTTATTTTCACCCAAATGTAAAAACAGACGTCAGAATGGGATTCGGGGTTAAATTTCAAGCTTAAAAATGGTCCTTATTTAGTTTTTAAAACTTGAGCCATTTTGGTTTCCAGGGAAGGAAATTCCTGATGCCGGGGTCAGGAATTTTTGTGTTCTGGAGGTGAAAATTGTTTTGACCCAAATGTAAAAACAGACGTCAGAATGGGATTCGGGGTTAAATTTCAAGCTTAAAAATGGTCCTTTTTTTAGTTTTTAAAAATTGAGCCGTTTTGGTGTCCAGGGAAGGAAATTCCTGATGCCGGTGTCAGGGATTTTTGTGCTCTGGCGGTGAAAATTTTATTTTCACCCAAATGTAAAAACAGACGTCATAATGAGATTCGGGGTTAAATTTCAAGCTTAAAAAAGGTCCTTTTTTAGTTTTTAAAAATTGAGCCGTTTTGGTGTCGAGGGAAGGAAATTCCTGATGCCGGGGTCAGGATTTTTGTGCTCCGGAGGTGAAAATTTTTTTTCACCCAAATGTATAAAGGGATGTCAGAATGGGATTCGGGGTTAAATTTCATCCTTAAAAAAGGTGCTTTTTGTAGTTTTTAAAAATTGAGACGTTTTGGTGTCCAGGGAAGGAAATTCCTGATGCCGGGGTCAGGGATTTTTGTGCTCCGGAGGTGAAAGTTTTATTTTCACCCAAATATAAAAACAGATGTCAGAATGGGATTCGGGGTTAAATTTCATCCTTAAAAAGGGTGCTTTTTATAGTTTTTAAAAATTGAGCCATTTTGGATTCCAGGGAAGGAAATTCCTGATGCCGGGGTCTGGGATTTTTGTGCTCCGGAGGTGAAAATTTTATTTTCACCCAAATGTAAAAACAGACGTCAGAATGGGATTCGGGGTTACATTTCATCCTTAAAAAAGGTGCTTTTTGTAGTTTTTAAAAATTGAGACGTTTTGGTGTCCAGGGAAGGAAATTCCTGATGCCGGGGTCAGGGATTTTTGTGCTCTAGAGGTGAAAATTTTATTTTCACCCAAATGTAAAAACAGACATCAGAATGGGATTCAGAGTTAAATTTGAAGCTTTAAAAAGGTCCTTTTTTAGTTTTTAAAAATTGAGCCGTTTTGGTGTCCCGGGAAGGAAATTCCTGATGCCGGGGTCAGGATTTTTGTGCTCCGGAGGTGAAAATTTTTTTTTGACCCAAATGTATAAACGGATGTCAGAATGGGATTCGGGGTTAAATTTGAAGCTTAAAAATGGTCCTTTTTTAGTTTTTAAAAATTGAGCCATTTTGGTGTCCAGTAAGGAAATTCCTGATGCCGGGGTCAGGGATTTTTGTGCTCCGGAGGTGAAAATTTTTTTTTCACCCAAATGTATAAAGGGATGTCAGAATGGGATTCGGGGTTAAATTTCATCCTTTAAAAAGGTGCTTTTTGTAGTTTTTAAAAATTGAGACGTTTTGGTGTCCACGGAAGGAAATTCCTGATGCCGGGGTCAGGGATTTTTGTGCTCCGGAGGTGAAAATTTTTTTTTGACCCAAATGTAGAAACGGACGTCAGAATGGGATTCGGGGTTAAATTTCATGCTTTAAAAAGGTGCTTTTTATAGTTTTTAAAAATTGAGACGTTTTGGTGTCCAGGGAAGGAGATTCCTGATGCCGGGGTCAGGGATTTTTGTGCTCTGGAGGTGAAAGTTTTATTTTCACCCAAATATAAAAACAGATGTCAGAATGGGATTCGGGGTTAAATTTCATCCTTAAAAAGGGTGCTTTTTATAGTTTTTAAAAATTGAGCCGTTTTGGTGTCCAGGGAAGGAAATTCCTGATGCCGGGGTCAGGGATTTTTGTGCTCTGGAGGTGAAAGTTTTATTTTCACCCAAATATAAAAACAGATGTCAGAATGGGATTCGGGGTTAAATTTCATCCTTAAAAAGGGTGCTTTTTATAGTTTTTAAAAATTGAGCCGTTTTGGTGTCCAGGGAAGGAAATTCCTGATGCCGGGGTCAGGATTTTTGTGCTCCGGAGGTGAAAATTTTTTTTTGACCCAAATGTATAAACGGATGTCAGAATGGGATTCGGGGTTAAATTTGAAGCTTAAAAATGGTCCTTTTTTAGTTTTTAAAAATTGAGCCATTTTGGTGTCCAGGGAAGGAAATTCCTGATGCCGGGGTCAGGGATTTTTGTGCTCCGGAGGTGAAAATTTTTTTTTCACCCAAATGTATAAAGGGATGTCAGAATGGGATTCGGGGTTAAATTTCATCCTTTAAAAAGGTGCTTTTTGTAGTTTTTAAAAATTGAGACGTTTTGGTGTCCACGGAAGGAAATTCCTGATGCCGGGGTCAGGGATTTTTGTGCTCCGGAGGTGAAAATTTTTTTTTGACCCAAATGTAGAAACGGACGTCAGAATGGGATTCGGGGTTAAATTTCATGCTTTAAAAAGGTGCTTTTTATAGTTTTTAAAAATTGAGACGTTTTGGTGTCCAGGGAAGGAGATTCCTGATGCCGGGGTCAGGGATTTTTGTGCTCTGGAGGTGAAAGTTTTATTTTCACCCAAATATAAAAACAGATGTCAGAATGGGATTCGGGGTTAAATTTCATCCTTAAAAAGGGTGCTTTTTATAGTTTTTAAAAATTGAGCCGTTTTGGTGTCCAGGGAAGGAAATTCCTGATGCCGGGGTCAGGGATTTTTGTGCTCTGGAGGTGAAAGTTTTATTTTCACCCAAATATAAAAACAGATGTCAGAATGGGATTCGGGGTTAAATTTCATCCTTAAAAAGGGTGCTTTTTATAGTTTTTAAAAATTGAGACGTTTTGGTGTCCAGGGAAGGAAATTCCTGATGCCGGGGTCAGGAATTTTTGTGTTCTGGAGGTGAAAATTGTTTTGACCCAAATGTAAAAACAGACGTCAGAATGGGATTCGGGGTTAAATTTCAAGCTTAAAAATGGTCCTTTTGTAGTTTTTAAAAATTGAGACGTTTTGGTGTCCAGGGAAGGAAATTCCTGATGCAGGGGTCAGGGATTTTTGTGCTCTGGAGGTGAAAATTTTATTTTCACCCAAATGTAAAAACAGACGTCAGAATGGGATTCGGGGTTAAATTTCATCCTTAAAAAGGTGCTTTTTGTAGTTTTTAAAAATTGAGACGTTTTGGTGTCCAGGGTAGGAAATTCCTGATGCCGGGGTCAGGATTTTTGTGCTCCGGAGGTGAAATTTTTTTTTTGACCCAAATGTATAAACGGACGTCAGAATGGGATTCGGGGTTAAATTTCATCCTTAAAAATGGTCCTTTTTTATTTTTTAAAAATTGAGCCGTTTTGATGTCCAGGGAAGGAAATTCCTGATGCCGGGGTCAGGGATTTTTGTGCTCCGGAGGTGAAAATTTTTTTTTGACCCAAATGTAGAAACGGACGTCAGAATGGGATTCGGGGTTAAATTTCATGCTTTAAAAAGGTGCTTTTTATAGTTTTTAAAAATTGAGACGTTTTGGTGTCCAGGGAAGGAGATTCCTGATGCCGGGGTCAGGGATTTTTGTGCTCTGGAGGTGAAAGTTTTATTTTCACCCAAATATAAAAACAGATGTCAGAATGGGATTCAGGGTTAAATTTCATCCTTAAAAAGGGTGCTTTTTATAGTTTTTAAAAATTGAGACGTTTTGGTGTCCAGGGAAGGAAATTCCTGATGCCGGGGTCAGGGATTTTTGTGATCCGGAGGTGAAAATTTTATTTTCACCCAAATGTAAAAACAGACGTCAGAATGGGATTCGGGGTTAAATTTCATCCTTAAAAATGGTCCTTTTTTATTTTTTAAAAATTGAGCCGTTTTGGTGTCCAGGGAAGGAAATTCCTGATGCCGGGGTCAGGAATTTTTGTGTTCTGGAGGTGAAAATTGTTTTGACCCAAATGTAAAAACAGACGTCAGAATGGGATTCGGGGTTAAATTTCAAGCTTAAAAATGGTCCTTTTTTAGTTTTTAAAAATTGAGCCGTTTTGGTGTCCAGGGAAGGAAATTCCTGATGCCGGGGTCAGGGATTTTTGTGCTCTGGAGGTGAAAGTTTTATTTTCACCCAAATATAAAAACAGATGTCAGAATGGGATTCGGGGTTAAATTTCATCCTTAAAAAGGGTGCTTTTTATAGTTTTTAAAAATTGAGACGTTTTGGTGTCCAGGGAAGGAAATTCCTGATGCCGGGGTCAGGAATTTTTGTGTTCTGGAGGTGAAAATTGTTTTGACCCAAATGTAAAAACAGACGTCAGAATGGGATTCGGGGTTAAATTTCAAGCTTAAAAATGGTCCTTTTGTAGTTTTTAAAAATTGAGACGTTTTGCTGTCCAGGGAAGGAAATTCCTGATGCAGGGGTCAGGGATTTTTGTGCTCTGGAGGTGAAAATTTTATTTTCACCCAAATGTAAAAACAGACGTCAGAATGGGATTCGGGGTTAAATTTCATCCTTAAAAAGGTGCTTTTTGTAGTTTTTAAAAATTGAGACGTTTTGGTGTCCAGGGTAGGAAATTCCTGATGCCGGGGTCAGGATTTTTGTGCTCCGGAGGTGAAATTTTTTTTTTGACCCAAATGTATAAACGGACGTCAGAATGGGATTCGGGGTTAAATTTCATCCTTAAAAATGGTCCTTTTTTATTTTTTAAAAATTGAGCCGTTTTGGTGTCCAGGGAAGGAAATTCCTGATGCCGGGGTCAGGGATTTTTGTGCTGTGGAGGTGAAAATTGTTTTGACCCAAATGTAAAAACAGATGTCAGAATGGGATTCGGGGTTAAATTTCAAGCTTAAAAAAGGTCCTTTTTTAGTTTTTAAAAATTGAGCCGTTTTGTTGTCCAGGGAAGGAAATTCCTGATGCCGGGGTCAGGGATTTTTGTGCTCCGGAGGTGAAAATTTTTTTTTCACCCAAATGTATAAACGGACGTCAGAATGGGATTCGGGGTTAAATTTCATGCTTAAAAATGGTCCTTATTTAGTTTTTAAAAATTGAGCCATTTTTGATTCCAGGGAAGGAAATTCCTGATGCCGGGGTCTGGGATTTTTGTGCTCCGGAGGTGAAAATTTTATTTTCACCCAAATGTAAAAACAGACGTCAGAATGGGATTCGGGGTTACATTTCATCCTTAAAAAAGGTGCTTTTTGTAGTTTTTAAAAATTGAGACGTTTTGGTGTCCAGGGAAGGAAATTCCTGATGCCGGGGTCAGGATTTTTGTGCTCCGGAGGTGACAATTTTTTTTTGACCCAAATGTATAAACGGATGTCAGAATGGGATTCGGGGTTAAATTTGAAGCTTAAAAATGGTCCTTTTTTAGTTTTTAAAAATTGAGCCATTTTGGTGTCCAGGGAAGGAAATTCCTGATGCCGGGGTCAGGGATTTTTGTGCTCCGGAGGTGAAAATTTTTTTTTCACCCAAATGTATAAAGGGATGTCAGAATGGGATTCGGGGTTAAATTTCATCCTTAAAAAAGGTGCTTTTTGTAGTTTTTAAAAATTGAGACGTTTAGGTGTCCACGGAAGGAAATTCCTGATGCCGGGGTCAGGGATTTATTTTTGTGCTCTTGAGGTGAAAATTTTATTTTCACCCAAATGTAAAAACAGACGTCAGAATGGGATTCAGGGTTAAATTTGAAGCTTAAAAAAGGTCCTTTTTTAGTTTTTAAAAATTGAGACGTTTTGGTGTCCAGGGAAGGAGATTCCTGATGCCGGGGTCAGGGATTTTTGTGCTCTGGAGGCGAAAATTTTATTTTCACCCAAATATAAAAACAGATGTCAGAATGGGATTCGGGGTTAAATTTCATCCTTAAAAAGGGTGCTTTTTATAGTTTTAAAAATTGAGACGTTTTGGTGTCCAGGGAAGGAAATTCCTGATGCCGGGGTCAGGGATTTTTGTGATCCGGAGGTGAAAATTTTATTTTCACCCAAATGTAAAAACAGACGTCAGAATGGGATTCGGGGTTAAATTTCAAGCTTAAAAATGGTCCTTATTCAGTTTTTAAAACTTGAGCCATTTTGGTTTCCAGGGAAGGAAATTCCTGATGCCGGGGTCAGGAATTTTGGTGTTCTGGAGGTGAAAATTGTTTTGACCCAAATGTAAAAACAGACGTCAGAATGGGATTCGGGGTTAAATTTCAAGCTTAAAAATGGTCCTTTTTTAGTTTTCAAAAATTGAGCCATTTTGGTGTCCAGGGAAGGAAATTCCTGATGCCGGGGTCAGGAATTTTGGTGTTCTGGAGGTGAAAATTGTTTTGACCCAAATGTAAAAACAGACGTCAGAATGGGATTCGGGGTTCAATTTCATCCTTAAAAAAGGTGCTTTTTGTAGTTTTTAAAAATTGAGACATTTTGGTGTCCAGGGAAGGAAATTCCTGATGCCGGGGTCAGGGATTTTTGTGCTCTGGAGGTGAAAATTTTATATTCACCCAAATGTAAAAACAGACGTCAGAATGGGATTCGGGGTTAAATTTCATGCTTAAAAAAGGTGCTTTTTGTAGTTTTTAAAAATTGAGACGTTTTGGTGTCCAGGGAAGGAAATTCCTGATGCCGGTGTCAGGGATTTTTGTGCTCTGGCGGTGAAAATTTTATTTTCACCCAAATGTAAAAACAGACGTCAGAATGGGATTCGGGGTTAAATTTCAAGCTTAAAAAAGGTCCTTTTTTAGTTTTTAAAAATTGAGCCGTTTTGGTGTCCAGGGAAGGAAATTCCTGATGCTGGGGTCAGGGATTTTTGTGCTCTGGAGGTGAAAATTGTTTTGACCCAAATGTAAAAACAGACGTCAGAATGGGATTCGGGGTTAAATTTCAAGCTTAAAAAAGGTCCTTTTTTAGTTTTTAAAAATTGAGCCATTTTGGTGTCCAGGGAAGGAAATTCCTGATGCCGGGGTCAGGGATTTTTGTGCTCCGGAGGTGAAAATTTTTTTTTCACCCAAATGTATAAAGGGATGTCAGAATGGGATTCGGGGTTAAATTTCATCCTTAAAAAAGGTGCTTTTTGTAGTTTTTAAAAATTGAGACGTTTTGGTGTCCACGGAAGGAAATTCCTGATGCCGGGGTCAGGGATTTATTTTTGTGCTCTTGAGGTGAAAATTTTATTTTCACCCAAATGTAAAAACAGACGTCAGAATGGGATTCAGGGTTAAATTTGAAGCTTAAAAAAGGTCCTTTTTTAGTTTTTAAAAATTGAGCCGTTTTGGTGTCCAGGGAAGGAAATTCCTGATGCCGGGGTCAGGATTTTTGTGCTCCGGAGGTGAAAATTTTTTTTTCACCCAAATGTATAAAGGGATGTCAGAATGGGATTCGGGGTTAAATTTCATCCTTAAAAAAGGTGCTTTTTGTAGTTTTTAAAAATTGAGACGTTTTGGTGTCCACGGAAGGAAATTCCTGATGCCGGGGTCAGGGATTTTTGTGCTCCGGAGGTGAAAAATTTTTTTTGACCCAAATGTAGAAACGGACGTCAGAATGGGATTCGGGGTTAAATTTCATGCTTTAAAAAGGTGCTTTTTATAGTTTTTAAAAATTGAGACGTTTTGGTGTCCAGGGAAGGAGATTCCTGATGCCGGGGTCAGGGATTTTTGTGCTCTGGAGGTGAAAATTTTATTTTCACCCAAATATAAAAACAGATGTCAGAATGGGATTCGGGGTTAAATTTCATCCTTAAAAAGGGTGCTTTTTATAGTTTTTAAAAATTGAGACGTTTTGGTGTCCAGGGAAGGAAATTCCTGATGCCGGGGTCAGGATTTTTGTGATCCGGAGGTGAAATTTTTTTTTTAACCCAAATGTATAAACGGACGTCAGAATGGGATTCGGGATTAAATTTCATCCTTAAAAATGGTCCTTTTTTATTTTTTAAAAATTGAGCCGTTTTGGTGTCCAGGGAAGGAAATTCCTGATGCCGGGGTCAGGGATTTTTGTGCTCTGGAGGTGAAAATTGTTTTGACCCAAATGTAAAAACAGACGTCAGAATGGGATTCGGGGTTAAATTTCAAGCTTAAAAAAAGGTCCTTTTTTAGTTTTTAAATATTGAGCCGTTTTGTTGTCCAGGGAAGGAAATTCCTGATGCCGGTGTCAGGGATTTTTGTGCTCTGGAGGTGAAAATTTTTTTTTCACCCAAATGTATAAACGGACGTCAGAATGGGATTCGGGGTTAAATTTCTGCTTAAAAAAGGTGCTTTTTGTAGTTTTTAAAAATTGAGACGTTTTGGTGTCCAGGGAAGGAAATTCCTGATGCAGGGGTCAGGGATTTTTGTGCTCTGGAGGTGAAAATTTTATTTTCACCCAAATGTAAAAACAGACGTCAGAATGGGATTCGGGGTTAAATTTCATCCTTAAAAAGGTGCTTTTTGTAGTTTTTAACAATTGAGACGTTTTGGTGTCCAGGGTAGGAAATTCCTGATGCCGGGGTCAGGATTTTTGTGATCCGGAGGTGAAATTTTTTTTTTGACCCAAATGTATAAACGGACGTCAGAATGGGATTCGGGGTTAAATTTCATCCTTAAAAATGGTCCTTTTTTATTTTTTAAAAATTGAGCCGTTTTGGTGTCCAGGGAAGGAAATTCCTGATGCCGGGGTCAGGGATTTTTGTGCTCTGGAGGTGAAAATTGTTTTGACCCAAATGTAAAAACAGACGTCAGAATGGGATTCGGGGTTAAATTTCAAGCTTAAAAAAGGTCCTTTTTTAGTTTTTAAAAATTGAGCCGTTTTGTTGTCCAGGGAAGGAAATTCCTAATGCCGGGGTCAGGGATTTTTGTGCTCCGGAGGTGAAAATTTTTTTTTCACCCAAATGTATAAACGGACGTCAGAATGGGATTCGGGGTTAAATTTCATGCTTAAAAAGGTGCTTTTTGTAGTTTTTAAAAATTGAGCCATTTTGGTATCCACGGAAGGAAATTCCTGATGCCGGGGTCAGGGATTTATTTTTGTGCTTTTGAGGTGAAAATTTTATTTTCACCCAAATGTAAAAACAGACATCAGAATGGGATTCGGGGTTAAATTTCAAGCTTAAAAATGGTCCTTATTTAGTTTTTAAAAATTGAGCCATTTTGGATTCCAGGGAAGGAAATTCCTGATGCCGGGGTCTGGGATTTTTGTGCTCCGGAGGTGAGAATTTTATTTTCACCCAAATGTAAAAACAGACGTCAGAATGGGATTCGGGGTTACATTTCATCCTTAAAAAAGGTGCTTTTTGTAGTTTTTAAAAATTGAGACGTTTTGGTGTCCAGGGTAGGAAATTCCTGATGCCGGGGTCAGGATTTTTGTGATCCGGAGGTGAAATTTTTTTTTTGACCCAAATGTATAAACGGACGTCAGAATGGGATTCGGGGTTAAATTTCATCCTTAAAAATGGTCCTTTTTTATTTTTTAAAAATTGAGCCGTTTTGGTGTCCAGGGAAGGAAATTCCTGATGCCGGGGTCAGGGATTTTTGTGCTCTGGAGGTGAAAATTGTTTTGACCCAAATGTAAAAACAGACGTCAGAATGGGATTCGGGGTTAAATTTCAAGCTTAAAAAAGGTCCTTTTTTAGTTTTTAAATATTGAGCCGTTTTGTTGTCCAGGGAAGGAAATTCCTGATGCCGGGGTCAGGGATTTTTGTGCTCCGGAGGTGAAAATTTTTTTTTCACCCAAATGTATAAACGGACGTCAGAATGGGATTCGGGGTTAAATTTCATGCTTAAAAAGGTGCTTTTTGTAGTTTTTAAAAATTGAGCCATTTTGGTATCCACGGAAGGAAATTCCTGATGCCGGGGTCAGGGATTTATTTTTGTGCTTTTGAGGTGAAAATTTTATTTTCACCCAAATGTAAAAACAGACATCAGAATGGGATTCGGGGTTAAATTTCAAGCTTAAAAATGGTCCTTATTTAGTTTTTAAAAATTGAGCCATTTTGGATTCCAGGGAAGGAAATTCCTGATGCCGGGGTCTGGGATTTTTGTGCTCCGGAGGTGAGAATTTTATTTTCACCCAAATGTAAAAACAGACGTCAGAATGGGATTCGGGGTTACATTTCATCCTTAAAAAAGGTGCTTTTTGTAGTTTTTAAAAATTGAGACGTTTTGGTGTCCAGGGAAGGAAATTCCTGATGCCGGGGTCAGGGATTTTTGTGCTCTAGAGGTGAAAATTTTATTTTCACCCAAATGTAAAAACAGACGTCAGAATGGGATTCAGAGTTAAATTTGAAGCTTAAAAAAGGTCCTTTTTTAGTTTTTAAAAATTGAGCCGTTTTGGTGTCCCGGGAAGGAAATTCCTGATGCCGGGGTCAGGATTTTTGTGCTCCGGAGGTGAAAATTTTTTTTTGACCCAAATGTATAAACGGATGTCAGAATGGGATTCGGGGTTAAATTTGAAGCTTAAAAATGGTCCTTTTTTAGTTTTTAAAAATTGAGCCATTTTGGTGTCCAGGGAAGGAAATTCCTGATGCCGGGGTCAGGGATTTTTGTGCTCCGGAGGTGAAAATTTTTTTTTCACCCAAATGTATAAAGGGATGTCAGAATGGGATTCGGGGTTAAATTTCATCCTTAAAAAAGGTGCTTTTTGTAGTTTTTAAAAATTGAGACGTTTTGGTGTCCACGGAAGGAAATTCCTGATGCCGGGGTCAGGGATTTTTGTGCTCCGGAGGTGAAAATTTTTTTTTGACCCAAATGTAGAAACGGACGTCAGAATGGGATTCGGGGTTAAATTTCATGCTTTAAAAAGGTGCTTTTTATAGTTTTTAAAAATTGAGACGTTTTGGTGTCCAGGGAAGGAGATTCCTGATGCCGGGGTCAGGGATTTTTGTGCTCTGGAGGTGAAAGTTTTATTTTCACCCAAATATAAAAACAGATGTCAGAATGGGATTCGGGGTTAAATTTCATCCTTAAAAAGGGTGCTTTTTATAGTTTTTAAAAATTGAGACGTTTTGGTGTCCAGGGAAGGAAATTCCTGATGCCGGGGTCAGGGATTTTTGTGATCCGGAGGTGAAAATTTTATTTTCACCCAAATGTAAAAACAGACGTCAGAATGGGATTCGGGGTTAAATTTCATCCTTAAAAAGGGTGCTTTTTATAGTTTTTAAAAATTGAGACGTTTTGGTGTCCAGGGAAGGAAATTCCTGATGCCGGGGTCAGGAATTTTTGTGTTCTGGAGGTGAAAATTGTTTTGACCCAAATGTAAAAACAGACGTCAGAATGGGATTCGGGGTTAAATTTCAAGCTTAAAAATGGTCCTTTTGTAGTTTTTAAAAATTGAGACGTTTTGGTGTCCAGGGAAGGAAATTCCTGATGCAGGGGTCAGGGATTTTTGTGCTCTGGAGGTGAAAATTTTATTTTCACCCAAATGTAAAAACAGACATCAGAATGGGATTCGGGGTTAAATTTCATCCTTAAAAAGGTGCTTTTTGTAGTTTTTAAAAATTGAGACGTTTTGGTGTCCAGGGTAGGAAATTCCTGATGCCGGGGTCAGGATTTTTGTGCTCCAGAGGTGAAATTTTTTTTTTGACCCAAATGTATAAACGGACGTCAGAATGGGATTCGGGGTTAAATTTCATCCTTAAAAATGGTCCTTTTTTATTTTTTAAAAATTGAGCCGTTTTGGTGTCCAGGGAAGGAAATTCCTGATGCCGGGGTCAGGGATTTTTGTGCTCTGGAGGTGAAAATTGTTTTGACCCAAATGTAAAAACAGATGTCAGAATGGGATTCGGGGTTAAATTTCAAGCTTAAAAAAGGTCCTTTTTTAGTTTTTAAAAATTGAGCCGTTTTGTTGTCCACGGAAGGAAATTCCTGATGCCGGGGTCAGGGATTTTTGTGCTCCGGAGGTGAAAATTTTTTTTTCACCCAAATGTATAAACGGACGTCAGAATGGGATTCGGGGTTAAATTTCATGCTTAAAAATGGTCCTTATTTAGTTTTTAAAAATTGAGCCATTTTTGATTCCAGGGAAGGAAATTCCTGATGCCGGGGTCTGGGATTTTTGTGCTCCGGAGGTGAAAATTTTATTTTCACCCAAATGTAAAAACAGACGTCAGAATGGGATTCGGGGTTACATTTCATCCTTAAAAAAGGTGCTTTTTGTAGTTTTTAAAAATTGAGACGTTTTGGTGTCCAGGGAAGGAAATTCCTGATGCCGGGGTCAGGATTTTTGTGCTCCGGAGGTGACAATTTTTTTTTGACCCAAATGTATAAACGGATGTCAGAATGGGATTCGGGGTTAAATTTGAAGCTTAAAAATGGTCCTTTTTTAGTTTTTAAAAATTGAGCCATTTTGGTGTCCAGGGAAGGAAATTCCTGATGCCGGGGTCAAGGATTTTTGTGCTCCGGAGGTGAAAATTTTTTTTTCACCCAAATGTATAAAGGGATGTCAGAATGGGATTCGGGGTTAAATTTCATCCTTAAAAAAGGTGCTTTTTGTAGTTTTTAAAAATTGAGCCGTTTTGGTGTCCAGGGAAGGAAATTCCTGATGCCGGGGTCAGGGATTTTTGTGCTCTGGAGGTGAAAATTGTTTTGACCCAAATGTAAAAACAGATGTCAGAATGGGATTCGGGGTTAAATTTCAAGCTTAAAAAAGGTCCTTTTTTAGTTTTTAAAAATTGAGCCGTTTTGTTGTCCACGGAAGGAAATTCCTGATGCCGGGGTCAGGGATTTTTGTGCTCTGGAGGTGAAAATTTTATTTTCACCCAAATGTAAAAACAGACGTCAGAATGGGATTCAGGGTTAAATTTGAAGCTTAAAAAAGGTCCTTTTTTAGTTTTTAAAAATTGAGACGTTTTGGTGTCCAGGGAAGGAAATTCCTGATGCAGGGGTCAGGGATTTTTGTGCTCTGGAGGTGAAAATTTTATTTTCACCCAAATGTAAAAACAGACGTCAGAATGGGATTCGGGGTTAAATTTCATCCTTAAAAAGGTGCTTTTTGTAGTTTTTAAAAATTGAGACGTTTTGGTGTCCAGGGTAGGAAATTCCTGATGCCGGGGTCAGGATTTTTGTGCTCTGGAGGTGAAAATTGTTTTGACCCAAATGTAAAAACAGACGTCAGAATGGGATTCGGGGTTAAATTTCAAGCTTAAAAAAGGTCCTTTTTTAGTTTTTAAATATTGAGCCGTTTTGTTGTCCAGGGAAGGAAATTCCTGATGCCGGGGTCAGGGATTTTTGTGCTCCGGAGGTGAAAATTTTTTTTTCACCCAAATGTATAAACGGACGTCAGAATGGGATTCGGGGTTAAATTTCATGCTTAAAAAGGTGCTTTTTGTAGTTTTTAAAAATTGAGCCATTTTGGTGTCCACGGAAGGAAATTCCTGATGCCGGGGTCAGGGATTTATTTTTGTGCTTTTGAGGTGAAAATTTTATTTTCACCCAAATGTAAAAACAGACATCAGAATGGGATTCGGGGTTAAATTTCAAGCTTAAAAATGGTCCTTATTTAGTTTTTAAAAATTGAGCCATTTTGGATTCCAGGGAAGGAAATTCCTGATGCCGGGGTCTGGGATTTTTGTGCTCCGGAGGTGAAAATTTTATTTTCACCCAAATGTAAAAACAGACGTCAGAATGGGATTCGGGGTTAAATTTCATCCTTAAAAAAGGTGCTTTTTGTAGTTTTTAAAAATTGAGACGTTTTGGTGTCCAGGGAAGGAAATTCCTGATGCCGGGGTCAGGGATTTTTGTGCTCTAGAGGTGAAAATTTTATTTTCACCCAAATGTAAAAACAGACGTCAGAATGGGATTCAGAGTTAAATTTGAAGCTTAAAAAAGGTCCTTTTTTAGTTTTTAAAAATTGAGCCGTTTTGGTGTCCCGGGAAGGAAATTCCTGATGCCGGGGTCAGGATTTTTGTGCTCCGGAGGTGAAAATTTTTTTTTGACCCAAATGTATAAACGGATGTCAGAATGGGATTCGGGGTTAAATTTGAAGCTTAAAAATGGTCCTTTTTTAGTTTTTAAAAATTGAGCCATTTTGGTGTCCAGGGAAGGAAATTCCTGATGCCGGGGTCAGGGATTTTTGTGCTCCGGAGGTGAAAATTTTTTTTTCACCCAAATGTATAAAGGGATGTCAGAATGGGATTCGGGGTTATATTTCATCCTTAAAAAAGGTGCTTTTTGTAGTTTTTAAAAATTGAGACGTTTTGGTGTCCACGGAAGGAAATTCCTGATGCCGGGGTCAGGGATTTTTGTGCTCCGGAGGTGAAAATTTTTTTTTGACCCAAATGTAGAAACGGACGTCAGAATGGGATTCGGGGTTAAATTTCATGCTTTAAAAAGGTGCTTTTTATAGTTTTTAAAAATTGAGACGTTTTGGTGTCCATGGAAGGAGATTCCTGATGCCGGGGTCAGGGATTTTTGTGCTCTGGAGGTGAAAGTTTTATTTTCACCCAAATATAAAAACAGATGTCAGAATGGGATTCGGGGTTAAATTTCATCCTTAAAAAGGGTGCTTTTTATAGTTTTTAAAAATTGAGACGTTTTGGTGTCCAGGGAAGGAAATTCCTGATGCCGGGGTCAGGGATTTTTGTGATCCGGAGGTGAAAATTTTATTTTCACCTAAATGTATAAAGGGATGTCAGAATGGGATTCGGGGTTAAATTTCATCCTTAAAAAAGGTGCTTTTTGTAGTTTTTAAAAATTGAGCCGTTTTGGTGTCCAGGGAAGGAAATTCCTGATGCCGGGGTCAGGGATTTTTGTGCTCTGGAGGTGAAAATTGTTTTGACCCAAATGTAAAAACAGATGTCAGAATGGGATTCGGGGTTAAATTTCAAGCTTAAAAAAGGTCCTTTTTTAGTTTTTAAAAATTGAGCCGTTTTGTTGTCCACGGAAGGAAATTCCTGATGCCGGGGTCAGGGATTTTTGTGCTCTGGAGGTGAAAATTTTATTTTCACCCAAATGTAAAAACAGACGTCAGAATGGGATTCAGGGTTAAATTTGAAGCTTAAAAAAGGTCCTTTTTTAGTTTTTAAAAATTGAGACGTTTTGGTGTCCAGGGAAGGAAATTCCTGATGCAGGGGTCAGGGATTTTTGTGCTCTGGAGGTGAAAATTTTATTTTCACCCAAATGTAAAAACAGATGTCAGAATGGGATTCGGGGTTAAATTTCATCCTTAAAAAAGGTGCTTTTTGTAGTTTTTAAAAATTGAGACGTTTTGGTGTCCACGGAAGGAAATTCCTGATGCCGGGGTCAGGGATTTTTGTGCTCCGGAGGTGAAAATTTTTTTTTGACCCAAATGTAGAAACGGACGTCAGAATGGGATTCGGGGTTAAATTTCATGCTTTAAAAAGGTGCTTTTTATAGTTTTTAAAAATTGAGACGTTTTGGTGTCCATGGAAGGAGATTCCTGATGCCGGGGTCAGGGATTTTTGTGCTCTGGAGGTGAAAGTTTTATTTTCACCCAAATATAAAAACAGATGTCAGAATGGGATTCGGGGTTAAATTTCATCCTTAAAAAGGGTGCTTTTTATAGTTTTTAAAAATTGAGACGTTTTGGTGTCCAGGGAAGGAAATTCCTGATGCCGGGGTCAGGGATTTTTGTGATCCGGAGGTGAAAATTTTATTTTCACCCAAATGTAAAAACAGACGTCAGAATGGGATTCGGGGTTAAATTTCATCCTTAAAAAGGGTGCTTTTTATAGTTTTTAAAAATTGAGACGTTTTGGTGTCCAGGGAAGGAAATTCCTGATGCCGGGGTCAGGAATTTTTGTGTTCTGGAGGTGAAAATTGTTTTGACCCAAATGTAAAAACAGACGTCAGAATGGGATTCGGGGTTAAATTTGAAGCTTAAAAATGGTCCTTTTGTAGTTTTTAAAAATTGAGACGTTTTGGTGTCCAGGGAAGGAAATTCCTGATGCAGGGGTCAGGGATTTTTGTGCTCTGGAGGTGAAAATTTTATTTTCACCCAAATGTAAAAACAGACGTCAGAATGGGATTCGGGGTTAAATTTCATCCTTAAAAAGGTGCTTTTTGTAGTTTTTAAAAATTGAGACGTTTTGGTGTCCAGGGTAGGAAATTCCTGATGCCGGGGTCAGGATTTTTGTGCTCCAGAGGTGAAATTTTTTTTTTGACCCAAATGTATAAACGGACGTCAGAATGGGATTCGGGGTTAAATTTCATCCTTAAAAATGGTCCTTTTTTATTTTTTAAAAATTGAGCCGTTTTGGTGTCCAGGGAAGGAAATTCCTGATGCCGGGGTCAGGGATTTTTGTGCTCTGGAGGTGAAAATTGTTTTGACCCAAATGTAAAAACAGATGTCAGAATGGGATTCGGGGTTAAATTTCAAGCTTAAAAAAGGTCCTTTTTTAGTTTTTAAAAATTGAGCCGTTTTGTTGTCCACGGAAGGAAATTCCTGATGCCGGGGTCAGGGATTTTTGTGCTCCGGAGGTGAAAATTTTTTTTTCACCCAAATGTATAAACGGACGTCAGAATGGGATTCGGGGTTAAATTTCATGCTTAAAAATGGTCCTTATTTAGTTTTTAAAAATTGAGCCATTTTTGATTCCAGGGAAGGAAATTCCTGATGCCGGGGTCTGGGATTTTTGTGCTCCGGAGGTGAAAATTTTATTTTCACCCAAATGTAAAAACAGACGTCAGAATGGGATTCGGGGTTACATTTCATCCTTAAAAAAGGTGCTTTTTGTAGTTTTTAAAAATTGAGACGTTTTGGTGTCCAGGGAAGGAAATTCCTGATGCCGGGGTCAGGATTTTTGTGCTCCGGAGGTGAAAATTTTTTTTTGACCCAAATGTATAAACGGATGTCACAATGGGATTCGGGGTTAAATTTGAAGCTTAAAAATGGTCCTTTTTTAGTTTTTAAAAATTGAGCCATTTTGGTGTCCAGGGAAGGAAATTCCTGATGCCGGGGTCAAGGATTTTTGTGCTCCGGAGGTGAAAATTTTTTTTTCACCTAAATGTATAAAGGGATGTCAGAATGGGATTCGGGGTTAAATTTCATCCTTAAAAAAGGTGCTTTTTGTAGTTTTTAAAAATTGAGCCGTTTTGGTGTCCAGGGAAGGAAATTCCTGATGCCGGGGTCAGGGATTTTTGTGCTCTGGAGGTGAAAATTGTTTTGACCCAAATGTAAAAACAGATGTCAGAATGGGATTCGGGGTTAAATTTCAAGCTTAAAAAAGGTCCTTTTTTAGTTTTTAAAAATTGAGCCGTTTTGTTGTCCACGGAAGGAAATTCCTGATGCCGGGGTCAGGGATTTTTGTGCTCTGGAGGTGAAAATTTTATTTTCACCCAAATGTAAAAACAGACGTCAGAATGGGATTCAGGGTTAAATTTGAAGCTTAAAAAAGGTCCTTTTTTAGTTTTTAAAAATTGAGACGTTTTGGTGTCCAGGGAAGGAAATTCCTGATGCAGGGGTCAGGGATTTTTGTGCTCTGGAGGTGAAAATTTTATTTTCACCCAAATGTAAAAACAGATGTCAGAATGGGATTCGGGGTTAAATTTCATCCTTAAAAAGGTGCTTTTTGTAGTTTTTAAAAATTGAGACGTTTTGGTGTCCAGGGTAGGAAATTCCTGATGCCGGGGTCAGGATTTTTGTGATCCGGAGGTGAAATTTTTTTTTTGACCCAAATGTATAAACGGACGTCAGAATGGGATTCGGGGTTAAATTTCATCCTTAAAAATGGTCCTTTTTTTTTTTTAAAAAATTGAGCCGTTTTGGTGTCCAGGGAAGGAAATTCCTGATGCCGGGGTCAGGGATTTTTGTGCTCTGGAGGTGAAAATTGTTTTGACCCAAATGTAAAAACAGACGTCAGAATGGGATTCGGGGTTAAATTTCAAGCTTAAAAAAGGTCCTTTTTTAGTTTTTAAAAATTGAGCCGTTTTGTTGTCCAGGGAAGGAAATTCCTGATGCCGGGATCAGGGATTTTTGTGCTCCGGAGGTGAAAATTTTTTTTTCACCCAAATGTATAAACGGACGTCAGAATGGGATTCGGGGTTAAATTTCATGCTTAAAAAGGTGCTTTTTGTAGTTTTTAAAAATTGAGCCATTTTGGTGTCCACGGAAGGAAATTCCTGATGCCGGGGTCAGGGATTTATTTTTGTGCTCTTGAGGTGAAAATTTTATTTTCACCCAAATGTAAAAACAGACATCAGAATGGGATTCGGGGTTAAATTTCAAGCTTAAAAATGGTCCTTATTTAGTTTTTAAAAATTGAGCCATTTTGGATTCCAGGGAAGGAAATTCCTGATGCCGGGGTCTGGGATTTTTGTGCTCCGGAGGTGAAAATTTTATTTTCACCCAAATGTAAAAACAGACGTCAGAATGGGATTCGGGGTTACATTTCATCCTTAAAAAAGGTGCTTTTTGTAGTTTTTAAAAATTGAGACGTTTTGGTGTCCAGGGAAGGAAATTCCTGATGCCGGGGTCAGGGATTTTTGTGCTCTAGAGGTGAAAATTTTATTTTCACCCAAATGTAAAAACAGACGTCAGAATGGGATTCAGAGTTAAATTTGAAGCTTAAAAAAGGTCCTTTTTTAGTTTTTAAAAATTGAGCCGTTTTGGTGTCCCGGGAAGGAAATTCCTGATGCCGGGGTCAGGATTTTTGTGCTCCGGAGGTGAAAATTTTTTTTTGACCCAAATGTATAAACGGATGTCAGAATGGGATTCGGGGTTAAATTTGAAGCTTAAAAATGGTCCTTTTTTAGTTTTTAAAAATTGAGCCATTTTGGTGTCCAGGGAAGGAAATTCCTGATGCCGGGGTCAGGGATTTTTGTGCTCCGGAGGTGAAAATTTTTTTTTCACCCAAATGTATAAAGGGATGTCAGAATGGGATTCGGGGTTAAATTTCATCCTTAAAAAAGGTGCTTTTTGTAGTTTTTAAAAATTGAGACGTTTTGGTGTCCACGGAAGGAAATTCCTGATGCCGGGGTCAGGGATTTTTGTGCTCCGGAGGTGAAAATTTTTTTTTGACCCAAATGTAGAAACGGACGTCAGAATGGGATTCGGGGTTAAATTTCATGCTTTAAAAAGGTGCTTTTTATAGTTTTTAAAAATTGAGACGTTTTGGTGTCCAGGGAAGGAGATTCCTGATGCCGGGGTCAGGGATTTTTGTGCTCTGGAGGTGAAAGTTTTATTTTCACCCAAATATAAAAACAGATGTCAGAATGGGATTCGGGGTTAAATTTCATCCTTAAAAAGGGTGCTTTTTATAGTTTTTAAAAATTGAGACGTTTTGGTGTCCAGGGAAGGAAATTCCTGATGCCGGGGTCAGGGATTTTTGTGATCCGGAGGTGAAAATTTTATTTTCACCCAAATGTAAAAACAGACGTCAGAATGGGATTCGGGGTTAAATTTCATCCTTAAAAATGGTCCTTTTTTATTTTTTAAAAATTGAGCCGTTTTGGTGTCCAGGGAAGGAAATTCCTGATGCCGGGGTCAGGAATTTTTGTGTTCTGGAGGTGAAAATTGTTTTGACCCAAATGTAAAAACAGACGTCAGAATGGGATTCGGGGTTAAATTTCAAGCTTAAAAATGGTCCTTTTTTAGTTTTTAAAAATTGAGCCGTTTTGGTGTCCAGGGAAGGAAATTCCTGATGCCGGGGTCAGGGATTTTTGTGCTCTGGAGGTGAAAGTTTTATTTTCACCCAAATATAAAAACAGATGTCAGAATGGGATTCGGGGTTAAATTTCATCCTTAAAAAGGGTGCTTTTTATAGTTTTTAAAAATTGAGACGTTTTGGTGTCCAGGGAAGAAAATTCCTGATGCCGGGGTCAGGAATTTTTGTGTTCTGGAGGTGAAAATTGTTTTGACCCAAATGTAAAAACAGACGTCAGAATGGGATTCGGGGTTAAATTTCAAGCTTAAAAATGGTCCTTTTGTAGTTTTTAAAAATTGAGACGTTTTGGTGTCCAGGGAAGGAAATTCCTGATGCAGGGGTCAGGGATTTTTGTGCTCTGGAGGTGAAAATTTTATTTTCACCCAAATGTAAAAACAGACGTCAGAATGGGATTCGGGGTTAAATTTCATCCTTAAAAAGGTGCTTTTTGTAGTTTTTAAAAATTGAGACGTTTTGGTGTCCAGGGTAGGAAATTCCTGATGCCGGGGTCAGGATTTTTGTGCTCCAGAGGTGAAATTTTTTTTTTGACCCAAATGTATAAACGGACGTCAGAATGGGATTCGGGGTTAAATTTCATCCTTAAAAATGGTCCTTTTTTATTTTTTAAAAATTGAGCCGTTTTGGTGTCCAGGGAAGGAAATTCCTGATGCCGGGGTCAGGGATTTTTGTGCTCTGGAGGTGAAAATTGTTTTGACCCAAATGTAAAAACAGATGTCAGAATGGGATTCGGGGTTAAATTTCAAGCTTAAAAAAGGTCCTTTTTTAGTTTTTAAAAATTGAGCCGTTTTGTTGTCCAGGGAAGGAAATTCCTGATGCCGGGGTCAGGGATTTTTGTGCTCTGGAGGTGAAAATTGTTTTGACCCAAATGTAAAAACAGACGTCAGAATGGGATTCGGGGTTAAATTTCAAGCTTAAAAAAGGTCCTTTTTTAGTTTTTAAAAATTGAGCCGTTTTGTTGTCCAGGGAAGGAAATTCCTGATGCCGGGGTCAGGGATTTTTGTGCTCCGGAGGTGAAAATTTTTTTTTCACCCAAATGTATAAACGGACGTCAGAATGGGATTCGGGGTTAAATTTCATGCTTAAAAAGGTGCTTTTTGTAGTTTTTAAAAATTGAGCCATTTTGGTGTCCACGGAAGGAAATTCCTGATGCCGGGGTCAGGGATTTATTTTTGTGCTCTTGAGGTGAAAATTTTATTTTCACCCAAATGTAAAAACAGACATCAGAATGGGATTCGGGGTTAAATTTCAAGCTTAAAAATGGTCCTTATTTAGTTTTTAAAAATTGAGCCATTTTGGATTCCAGGGAAGGAAATTCCTGATGCCGGGGTCTGGGATTTTTGTGCTCCGGAGGTGAAAATTTTATTTTCACCCAAATGTAAAAACAGACGTCAGAATGGGATTCGGGGTTACATTTCATCCTTAAAAAAGGTGCTTTTTGTAGTTTTTAAAAATTGAGACTTTTTGGTGTCCAGGGAAGGAAATTCCTGATGCCGGGGTCAGGATTTTTGTGCTCCGGAGGTGAAAATTTTTTTTTGACCCAAATGTATAAACGGATGTCAGAATGGGATTCGGGGTTAAATTTGAAGCTTAAAAATGGTCCTTTTTTAGTTTTTAAAAATTGAGCCATTTTGGTGTCCAGGGAAGGAAATTCCTGATGCCGGGGTCAGGGATTTTTGTGCTCCGGAGGTGAAAATTTTTTTTTCACCCAAATGTATAAAGGGATGTCAGAATGGGATTCGGGGTTAAATTTCATCCTTAAAAAAGGTGCTTTTTGTAGTTTTTAAAAATTGAGACGTTTAGGTGTCCACGGAAGGAAATTCCTGATGCCGGGGTCAGGGATTTATTTTTGTGCTCTTGAGGTGAAAATTTTATTTTCACCCAAATGTAAAAACAGACGTCAGAATGGGATTCAGGGTTAAATTTGAAGCTTAAAAAAGGTCCTTTTTTAGTTTTTAAAAATTGAGACGTTTTGGTGTCCAGGGAAGGAGATTCCTGATGCCGGGGTCAGGGATTTTTGTGCTCTGGAGGTGAAAATTTTATTTTCACCCAAATATAAAAACAGATGTCAGAATGGGATTCGGGGTTAAATTTCATCCTTAAAAAGGGTGCTTTTTATAGTTTTAAAAATTGAGACGTTTTGGTGTCCAGGGAAGGAAATTCCTGATGCCGGGGTCAGGGATTTTTGTGATCCGGAGGTGAAAATTTTATTTTCACCCAAATGTAAAAACAGACGTCAGAATGGAATTCGGGGTTAAATTTCAAGCTTAAAAATGGTCCTTATTTAGTTTTTAAAACTTGAGCCATTTTGGTTTCCAGGGAAGGAAATTCCTGATGCCGGGGTCAGGAATTTTGGTGTTCTGGAGGTGAAAATTGTTTTGACCCAAATGTAAAAACAGACGTCAGAATGGGATTCGGGGTTAAATTTCAAGCTTAAAAATGGTCCTTTTTTAGTTTTCAAAAATTGAGCCATTTTGGTGTCCAGGGAAGGAAATTCCTGATGCCGGGGTCTGGGATTTTTGTGCTCCGGAGGTGAAAATTTTTTTTTCACCCAAATGTAAAAACAGACGTCAGAATGGGATTCGGGGTTACATTTCATCCTTAAAAAAGGTGCTTTTTGTAGTTTTTAAAAATTGAGACGTTTTGGTGTCCAGGGAAGGAAATTCCTGATGCCGGGGTCAGGGATTTTTGTGCTCTAGAGGTGAAAATTTTATTTTCACCCAAATGTAAAAACAGACGTCAGAATGGGATTCAGAGTTAAATTTGAAGCTTAAAAAAGGTCCTTTTTTAGTTTTTAAAAATTGAGCCGTTTTGGTGTCCCGGGAAGGAAATTCCTGATGCCGGGGTCAGGATTTTTGTGCTCCAGAGGTGAAAATTTTTTTTTGACCCAAATGTATAAACGGATGTCAGAATGGGATTCGGGGTTAAATTTGAAGCTTAAAAATGGTCCTTTTTTAGTTTTTAAAAATTGAGCCATTTTGGTGTCCAGGGAAGGAAATTCCTGATGCCGGGGTCAGGGATTTTTGTGCTCCGGAGGTGAAAATTTTTTTTTCACCCAAATGTATAAAGGGATGTCAGAATGGGATTCGGGGTTAAATTTCATCCTTAAAAAAGGTGCTTTTTGTAGTTTTTAAAAATTGAGACGTTTTGGTGTCCACGGAAGGAAATTCCTGATGCCGGGGTCAGGGATTTTTGTGCTCCGGAGGTGAAAATTTTTTTTTGACCCAAATGTAGAAACGGACGTCAGAATGGGATTCGGGGTTAAATTTCATGCTTTAAAAAGGTGCTTTTTATAGTTTTTAAAAATTGAGACGTTTTGGTGTCCAGGGAAGGAGATTCCTGATGCCGGGGTCAGGGATTTTTGTGCTCTGGAGGTGAAAGTTTTATTTTCACCCAAATATAAAAACAGATGTCAGAATGGGATTCGGGGTTAAATTTCATCCTTAAAAAGGGTGCTTTTTATAGTTTTTAAAAATTGAGACGTTTTGGTGTCCAGGGAAGGAAATTCCTGATGCCGGGGTCAGGGATTTTTGTGATCCGGAGGTGAAAATTTTATTTTCACCCAAATGTAAAAACAGACGTCAGAATGGGATTCGGGGTTAAATTTCATCCTTAAAAATGGTCCTTTTTTATTTTTTAAAAATTGAGCCGTTTTGGTGTCCAGGGAAGGAAATTCCTGATGCCGGGGTCAGGAATTTTTGTGTTCTGGAGGTGAAAATTGTTTTGACCCAAATGTAAAAACAGACGTCAGAATGGGATTCGGGGTTAAATTTCAAGCTTAAAAATGGTCCTTTTTTAGTTTTTAAAAATTGAGCCGTTTTGGTGTCCAGGGAAGGAAATTCCTGATGCCGGGGTCAGGGATTTTTGTGCTCTGGAGGTGAAAGTTTTATTTTCACCCAAATGTAAAAACAGACGTCAGAATGGGATTCGGGGTTAAATTTCATCCTTAAAAATGGTCCTTTTTTATTTTTTAAAAATTGAGCCGTTTTGGTGTCCAGGGAAGGAAATTCCTGATGCCGGGGTCAGGAATTTTTGTGTTCTGGAGGTGAAAATTGTTTTGACCCAAATGTAAAAACAGACGTCAGAATGGGATTCGGGGTTAAATTTCAAGCTTAAAAATGGTCCTTTTTTAGTTTTTAAAAATTGAGCCGTTTTGGTGTCCAGGGAAGGAAATTCCTGATGCCGGGGTCAGGGATTTTTGTGCTCTGGAGGTGAAAGTTTTATTTTCACCCAAATATAAAAACAGATGTCAGAATGGGATTCGGGGTTAAATTTCATCCTTAAAAAGGGTGCTTTTTATAGTTTTTAAAAATTGAGACGTTTTGGTGTCCAGGGAAGAAAATTCCTGATGCCGGGGTCAGGAATTTTTGTGTTCTGGAGGTGAAAATTGTTTTGACCCAAATGTAAAAACAGACGTCAGAATGGGATTCGGGGTTAAATTTCAAGCTTAAAAATGGTCCTTTTGTAGTTTTTAAAAATTGAGACGTTTTGGTGTCCAGGGAAGGAAATTCCTGATGCAGGGGTCAGGGATTTTTGTGCTCTGGAGGTGAAAATTTTATTTTCACCCAAATGTAAAAACAGACGTCAGAATGGGATTCGGGGTTAAATTTCATCCTTAAAAAGGTGCTTTTTGTAGTTTTTAAAAATTGAGACGTTTTGGTGTCCAGGGTAGGAAATTCCTGATGCCGGGGTCAGGATTTTTGTGCTCCAGAGGTGAAATTTTTTTTTTGACCCAAATGTATAAACGGACGTCAGAATGGGATTCGGGGTTAAATTTCATCCTTAAAAATGGTCCTTTTTTATTTTTTAAAAATTGAGCCGTTTTGGTGTCCAGGGAAGGAAATTCCTGATGCCGGGGTCAGGGATTTTTGTGCTCTGGAGGTGAAAATTGTTTTGACCCAAATGTAAAAACAGATGTCAGAATGGGATTCGGGGTTAAATTTCAAGCTTAAAAAAGGTCCTTTTTTAGTTTTTAAAAATTGAGCCGTTTTGTTGTCCAGGGAAGGAAATTCCTGATGCCGGGGTCAGGGATTTTTGTGCTCTGGAGGTGAAAATTGTTTTGACCCAAATGTAAAAACAGACGTCAGAATGGGATTCGGGGTTAAATTTCAAGCTTAAAAAAGGTCCTTTTTTAGTTTTTAAAAATTGAGCCGTTTTGTTGTCCAGGGAAGGAAATTCCTGATGCCGGGGTCAGGGATTTTTGTGCTCCGGAGGTGAAAATTTTTTTTTCACCCAAATGTATAAACGGACGTCAGAATGGGATTCGGGGTTAAATTTCATGCTTAAAAAGGTGCTTTTTGTAGTTTTTAAAAATTGAGCCATTTTGGTGTCCACGGAAGGAAATTCCTGATGCCGGGGTCAGGGATTTATTTTTGTGCTCTTGAGGTGAAAATTTTATTTTCACCCAAATGTAAAAACAGACATCAGAATGGGATTCGGGGTTAAATTTCAAGCTTAAAAATGGTCCTTATTTAGTTTTTAAAAATTGAGCCATTTTGGATTCCAGGGAAGGAAATTCCTGATGCCGGGGTCTGGGATTTTTGTGCTCCGGAGGTGAAAATTTTATTTTCACCCAAATGTAAAAACAGACGTCAGAATGGGATTCGGGGTTACATTTCATCCTTAAAAAAGGTGCTTTTTGTAGTTTTTAAAAATTGAGACTTTTTGGTGTCCAGGGAAGGAAATTCCTGATGCCGGGGTCAGGATTTTTGTGCTCCGGAGGTGAAAATTTTTTTTTGACCCAAATGTATAAACGGATGTCAGAATGGGATTCGGGGTTAAATTTGAAGCTTAAAAATGGTCCTTTTTTAGTTTTTAAAAATTGAGCCATTTTGGTGTCCAGGGAAGGAAATTCCTGATGCCGGGGTCAGGGATTTTTGTGCTCCGGAGGTGAAAATTTTTTTTTCACCCAAATGTATAAAGGGATGTCAGAATGGGATTCGGGGTTAAATTTCATCCTTAAAAAAGGTGCTTTTTGTAGTTTTTAAAAATTGAGACGTTTAGGTGTCCACGGAAGGAAATTCCTGATGCCGGGGTCAGGGATTTATTTTTGTGCTCTTGAGGTGAAAATTTTATTTTCACCCAAATGTAAAAACAGACGTCAGAATGGGATTCAGGGTTAAATTTGAAGCTTAAAAAAGGTCCTTTTTTAGTTTTTAAAAATTGAGACGTTTTGGTGTCCAGGGAAGGAGATTCCTGATGCCGGGGTCAGGGATTTTTGTGCTCTGGAGGTGAAAATTTTATTTTCACCCAAATATAAAAACAGATGTCAGAATGGGATTCGGGGTTAAATTTCATCCTTAAAAAGGGTGCTTTTTATAGTTTTAAAAACTGAGACTTTTTGGTGTCCAGGGAAGGAAATTCCTGATGCCGGGGTCAGGGATTTTTGTGCTCCGGAGGTGAAAATTTTTTTTTCACCCAAATGTATAAACGGACGTCAGAATGGGATTCGGGGTTAAATTTCATGCTTAAAAAGGTGCTTTTTGTAGTTTTTAAAAATTGAGCCATTTTGGTATCCACGGAAGGAAATTCCTGATGCCGGGGTCAGGGATTTATTTTTGTGCTTTTGAGGTGAAAATTTTATTTTCACCCAAATGTAAAAACAGACATCAGAATGGGATTCGGGGTTAAATTTCAAGCTTAAAAATGGTCCTTATTTAGTTTTTAAAAATTGAGCCATTTTGGATTCCAGGGAAGGAAATTCCTGATGCCGGGGTCTGGGATTTTTGTGCTCCGGAGGTGAGAATTTTATTTTCACCCAAATGTAAAAACAGACGTCAGAATGGGATTCGGGGTTACATTTCATCCTTAAAAAAGGTGCTTTTTGTAGTTTTTAAAAATTGAGACGTTTTGGTGTCCAGGGTAGGAAATTCCTGATGCCGGGGTCAGGATTTTTGTGATCCGGAGGTGAAATTTTTTTTTTGACCCAAATGTATAAACGGACGTCAGAATGGGATTCGGGGTTAAATTTCATCCTTAAAAATGGTCCTTTTTTATTTTTTAAAAATTGAGCCGTTTTGGTGTCCAGGGAAGGAAATTCCTGATGCCGGGGTCAGGGATTTTTGTGCTCTGGAGGTGAAAATTGTTTTGACCCAAATGTAAAAACAGACGTCAGAATGGGATTCGGGGTTAAATTTCAAGCTTAAAAAAGGTCCTTTTTTAGTTTTTAAATATTGAGCCGTTTTGTTGTCCAGGGAAGGAAATTCCTGATGCCGGGGTCAGGGATTTTTGTGCTCCGGAGGTGAAAATTTTTTTTTCACCCAAATGTATAAACGGACGTCAGAATGGGATTCGGGGTTAAATTTCATGCTTAAAAAGGTGCTTTTTGTAGTTTTTAAAAATTGAGCCATTTTGGTATCCACGGAAGGAAATTCCTGATGCCGGGGTCAGGGATTTATTTTTGTGCTTTTGAGGTGAAAATTTTATTTTCACCCAAATGTAAAAACAGACATCAGAATGGGATTCGGGGTTAAATTTCAAGCTTAAAAATGGTCCTTATTTAGTTTTTAAAAATTGAGCCATTTTGGATTCCAGGGAAGGAAATTCCTGATGCCGGGGTCTGGGATTTTTGTGCTCCGGAGGTGAGAATTTTATTTTCACCCAAATGTAAAAACAGACGTCAGAATGGGATTCGGGGTTACATTTCATCCTTAAAAAAGGTGCTTTTTGTAGTTTTTAAAAATTGAGACGTTTTGGTGTCCAGGGAAGGAAATTCCTGATGCCGGGGTCAGGGATTTTTGTGCTCTAGAGGTGAAAATTTTATTTTCACCCAAATGTAAAAACAGACGTCAGAATGGGATTCAGAGTTAAATTTGAAGCTTAAAAAAGGTCCTTTTTTAGTTTTTAAAAATTGAGCCGTTTTGGTGTCCCGGGAAGGAAATTCCTGATGCCGGGGTCAGGATTTTTGTGCTCCGGAGGTGAAAATTTTTTTTTGACCCAAATGTATAAACGGATGTCAGAATGGGATTCGGGGTTAAATTTGAAGCTTAAAAATGGTCCTTTTTTAGTTTTTAAAAATTGAGCCATTTTGGTGTCCAGGGAAGGAAATTCCTGATGCCGGGGTCAGGGATTTTTGTGCTCCGGAGGTGAAAATTTTTTTTTCACCCAAATGTATAAAGGGATGTCAGAATGGGATTCGGGGTTAAATTTCATCCTTAAAAAAGGTGCTTTTTGTAGTTTTTAAAAATTGAGACGTTTTGGTGTCCACGGAAGGAAATTCCTGATGCCGGGGTCAGGGATTTTTGTGCTCCGGAGGTGAAAATTTTTTTTTGACCCAAATGTAGAAACGGACGTCAGAATGGGATTCGGGGTTAAATTTCATGCTTTAAAAAGGTGCTTTTTATAGTTTTTAAAAATTGAGACGTTTTGGTGTCCAGGGAAGGAGATTCCTGATGCCGGGGTCAGGGATTTTTGTGCTCTGGAGGTGAAAGTTTTATTTTCACCCAAATATAAAAACAGATGTCAGAATGGGATTCGGGGTTAAATTTCATCCTTAAAAAGGGTGCTTTTTATAGTTTTTAAAAATTGAGACGTTTTGGTGTCCAGGGAAGGAAATTCCTGATGCCGGGGTCAGGGATTTTTGTGATCCGGAGGTGAAAATTTTATTTTCACCCAAATGTAAAAACAGACGTCAGAATGGGATTCGGGGTTAAATTTCATCCTTAAAAAGGGTGCTTTTTATAGTTTTTAAAAATTGAGACGTTTTGGTGTCCAGGGAAGGAAATTCCTGATGCCGGGGTCAGGAATTTTTGTGTTCTGGAGGTGAAAATTGTTTTGACCCAAATGTAAAAACAGACGTCAGAATGGGATTCGGGGTTAAATTTCAAGCTTAAAAATGGTCCTTTTGTAGTTTTTAAAAATTGAGACGTTTTGGTGTCCAGGGAAGGAAATTCCTGATGCAGGGGTCAGGGATTTTTGTGCTCTGGAGGTGAAAATTTTATTTTCACCCAAATGTAAAAACAGACGTCAGAATGGGATTCGGGGTTAAATTTCATCCTTAAAAAGGTGCTTTTTGTAGTTTTTAAAAATTGAGACGTTTTGGTGTCCAGGGTAGGAAATTCCTGATGCCGGGGTCAGGATTTTTGTGCTCCAGAGGTGAAATTTTTTTTTTGACCCAAATGTATAAACGGACGTCAGAATGGGATTCGGGGTTAAATTTCATCCTTAAAAATGGTCCTTTTTTATTTTTTAAAAATTGAGCCGTTTTGGTGTCCAGGGAAGGAAATTCCTGATGCCGGGGTCAGGGATTTTTGTGCTCTGGAGGTGAAAATTGTTTTGACCCAAATGTAAAAACAGATGTCAGAATGGGATTCGGGGTTAAATTTCAAGCTTAAAAAAGGTCCTTTTTTAGTTTTTAAAAATTGAGCCGTTTTGTTGTCCACGGAAGGAAATTCCTGATGCCGGGGTCAGGGATTTTTGTGCTCCGGAGGTGAAAATTTTTTTTTCACCCAAATGTATAAACGGACGTCAGAATGGGATTCGGGGTTAAATTTCATGCTTAAAAATGGTCCTTATTTAGTTTTTAAAAATTGAGCCATTTTTGATTCCAGGGAAGGAAATTCCTGATGCCGGGGTCTGGGATTTTTGTGCTCCGGAGGTGAAAATTTTATTTTCACCCAAATGTAAAAACAGACGTCAGAATGGGATTCGGGGTTACATTTCATCCTTAAAAAAGGTGCTTTTTGTAGTTTTTAAAAATTGAGACGTTTTGGTGTCCAGGGAAGGAAATTCCTGATGCCGGGGTCAGGATTTTTGTGCTCCGGAGGTGACAATTTTTTTTTGACCCAAATGTATAAACGGATGTCAGAATGGGATTCGGGGTTAAATTTGAAGCTTAAAAATGGTCCTTTTTTAGTTTTTAAAAATTGAGCCATTTTGGTGTCCAGGGAAGGAAATTCCTGATGCCGGGGTCAAGGATTTTTGTGCTCCGGAGGTGAAAATTTTTTTTTCACCCAAATGTATAAAGGGATGTCAGAATGGGATTCGGGGTTAAATTTCATCCTTAAAAAAGGTGCTTTTTGTAGTTTTTAAAAATTGAGCCGTTTTGGTGTCCAGGGAAGGAAATTCCTGATGCCGGGGTCAGGGATTTTTGTGCTCTGGAGGTGAAAATTGTTTTGACCCAAATGTAAAAACAGATGTCAGAATGGGATTCGGGGTTAAATTTCAAGCTTAAAAAAGGTCCTTTTTTAGTTTTTAAAAATTGAGCCGTTTTGTTGTCCACGGAAGGAAATTCCTGATGCCGGGGTCAGGGATTTTTGTGCTCTGGAGGTGAAAATTTTATTTTCACCCAAATGTAAAAACAGACGTCAGAATGGGATTCAGGGTTAAATTTGAAGCTTAAAAAAGGTCCTTTTTTAGTTTTTAAAAATTGAGACGTTTTGGTGTCCAGGGAAGGAAATTCCTGATGCAGGGGTCAGGGATTTTTGTGCTCTGGAGGTGAAAATTTTATTTTCACCCAAATGTAAAAACAGACGTCAGAATGGGATTCGGGGTTAAATTTCATCCTTAAAAAGGTTCTTTTTGTAGTTTTTAAAAATTGAGACGTTTTGGTGTCCAGGGTAGGAAATTCCTGATGCCGGGGTCAGGATTTTTGTGCTCTGGAGGTGAAAATTGTTTTGACCCAAATGTAAAAACAGACGTCAGAATGGGATTCGGGGTTAAATTTCAAGCTTAAAAAAGGTCCTTTTTTAGTTTTTAAATATTGAGCCGTTTTGTTGTCCAGGGAAGGAAATTCCTGATGCCGGGGTCAGGGATTTTTGTGCTCCGGAGGTGAAAATTTTTTTTTCACCCAAATGTATAAACGGACGTCAGAATGGGATTCGGGGTTAAATTTCTGCTTAAAAAAGGTGCTTTTTGTAGTTTTTAAAAATTGAGACGTTTTGGTGTCCAGGGAAGGAAATTCCTGATGCAGGGGTCAGGGATTTTTGTGCTCTGGAGGTGAAAATTTTATTTTCACCCAAATGTAAAAACAGACGTCAGAATGGGATTCGGGGTTAAATTTCATCCTTAAAAAGGTGCTTTTTGTAGTTTTTAAAAATTGAGACGTTTTGGTGTCCAGGGTAGGAAATTCCTGATGCCGGGGTCAGGATTTTTGTGATCCGGAGGTGAATTTTTTTTTTTGACCCAAATGTATAAACGGACGTCAGAATGGGATTCGGGGTTAAATTTCATCCTTAAAAATGGTCCTTTTTTATTTTTTAAAAATTGAGCCGTTTTGGTGTCCAGGGAAGGAAATTCCTGATGCCGGGGTCAGGGATTTTTGTGCTCTGGAGGTGAAAATTGTTTTGACCCAAATGTAAAAACAGACGTCAGAATGGGATTCGGGGTTAAATTTCAAGCTTAAAAAAGGTCCTTTTTTAGTTTTTAAAAATTGAGCCGTTTTGGTGTCCAGGGAAGGAAATTCCTGATGCCGGGGTCAGGGATTTTTGTGCTCCGGAGGTGAAAATTTTTTTTTCACCCAAATGTATAAACGGACGTCAGAATGGGATTCGGGGTTAAATTTCTGCTTAAAAAAGGTGCTTTTTGTAGTTTTTAAAAATTGAGACGTTTTGGTGTCCAGGGAAGGAAATTCCTGATGCAGGGGTCAGGGATTTTTGTGCTCTGGAGGTGAAAATTTTATTTTCACCCAAATGTAAAAACAGACGTCAGAATGGGATTCGGGGTTAAATTTCATCCTTAAAAAGGTGCTTTTTGTAGTTTTTAAAAATTGAGACGTTTTGGTGTCCAGGGAAGGAAATTCCTGATGCAGGGGTCAGGGATTTTTGTGCTCTGGAGGTGAAAATTTTATTTTCACCCAAATGTAAAAACAGACGTCAGAATGGGATTCGGGGTTAAATTTCATCCTTAAAAAGGTCCTTTTTTAGTTTTTAAAAATTGAGCCGTTTTGTTGTCCAGGGAAGGAAATTCCTGATGCCGGGGTCAGGGATTTTTGTGCTCCGGAGGTGAAAATTTTTTTTTCACCCAAATGTATAAACGGACGTCAGAATGGGATTCGGGGTTAAATTTCATGCTTAAAAAGGTGCTTTTTGTAGTTTTTAAAAATTGAGCCATTTTGGTGTCCACGGAAGGAAATTCCTGATGCCGGGGTCAGGGATTTATTTTTGTGCTTTTGAGGTGAAAATTTTATTTTCACCCAAATGTAAAAACAGACATCAGAATGGGATTCGGGGTTAAATTTCAAGCTTAAAAATGGTCCTTATTTAGTTTTTAAAAATTGAGCCATTTTGGATTCCAGGGAAGGAAATTCCTGATGCCGGGGTCTGGGATTTTTGTGCTCCGGAGGTGAAAATTTTATTTTCACCCAAATGTAAAAACAGACGTCAGAATGGGATTCGGGGTTAAATTTCATCCTTAAAAAAGGTGCTTTTTGTAGTTTTTAAAAATTGAGACGTTTTGGTGTCCAGGGAAGGAAATTCCTGATGCCGGGGTCAGGGATTTTTGTGCTCTAGAGGTGAAAATTTTATTTTCACCCAAATGTAAAAACAGACGTCAGAATGGGATTCAGAGTTAAATTTGAAGCTTAAAAAAGGTCCTTTTTTAGTTTTTAAAAATTGAGCCGTTTTGGTGTCCCGGGAAGGAAATTCCTGATGCCGGGGTCAGGATTTTTGTGCTCCGGAGGTGAAAATTTTTTTTTGACCCAAATGTATAAACGGATGTCAGAATGGGATTCGGGGTTAAATTTGAAGCTTAAAAATGGTCCTTTTTTAGTTTTTAAAAATTGAGCCATTTTGGTGTCCAGGGAAGGAAATTCCTGATGCCGGGGTCAGGGATTTTTGTGCTCCGGAGGTGAAAATTTTTTTTTCACCCAAATGTATAAAGGGATGTCAGAATGGGATTCGGGGTTATATTTCATCCTTAAAAAAGGTGCTTTTTGTAGTTTTTAAAAATTGAGACGTTTTGGTGTCCACGGAAGGAAATTCCTGATGCCGGGGTCAGGGATTTTTGTGCTCCGGAGGTGAAAATTTTTTTTTGACCCAAATGTAGAAACGGACGTCAGAATGGGATTCGGGGTTAAATTTCATGCTTTAAAAAGGTGCTTTTTATAGTTTTTAAAAATTGAGACGTTTTGGTGTCCATGGAAGGAGATTCCTGATGCCGGGGTCAGGGATTTTTGTGCTCTGGAGGTGAAAGTTTTATTTTCACCCAAATATAAAAACAGATGTCAGAATGGGATTCGGGGTTAAATTTCATCCTTAAAAAGGGTGCTTTTTATAGTTTTTAAAAATTGAGACGTTTTGGTGTCCAGGGAAGGAAATTCCTGATGCCGGGGTCAGGGATTTTTGTGATCCGGAGGTGAAAATTTTATTTTCACCCAAATGTAAAAACAGACGTCAGAATGGGATTCGGGGTTAAATTTCATCCTTAAAAAGGGTGCTTTTTATAGTTTTTAAAAATTGAGACGTTTTGGTGTCCAGGGAAGGAAATTCCTGATGCCGGGGTCAGGAATTTTTGTGTTCTGGAGGTGAAAATTGTTTTGACCCAAATGTAAAAACAGACGTCAGAATGGGATTCGGGGTTAAATTTCAAGCTTAAAAAAGGTCCTTTTTTAGTTTTTAAAAATTGAGCCGTTTTGTTGTCCACGGAAGGAAATTCCTGATGCCGGGGTCAGGGATTTTTGTGCTCCGGAGGTGAAAATTTTTTTTTCACCCAAATGTATAAACGGACGTCAGAATGGGATTCGGGGTTAAATTTCATGCTTAAAAATGGTCCTTATTTAGTTTTTAAAAATTGAGCCATTTTTGATTCCAGGGAAGGAAATTCCTGATGCCGGGGTCTGGGATTTTTGTGCTCCGGAGGTGAAAATTTTATTTTCACCCAAATGTAAAAACAGACGTCAGAATGGGATTCGGGGTTACATTTCATCCTTAAAAAAGGTGCTTTTTGTAGTTTTTAAAAATTGAGACGTTTTGGTGTCCAGGGAAGGAAATTCCTGATGCCGGGGTCAAGATTTTTGTGCTCCGGAGGTGAAAATTTTTTTTTGACCCAAATGTATAAACGGATGTCAGAATGGGATTCGGGGTTAAATTTGAAGCTTAAAAATGGTCCTTTTTTAGTTTTTAAAAATTGAGCCATTTTGGTGTCCAGGGAAGGAAATTCCTGATGCCGGGGTCAAGGATTTTTGTGCTCCGGAGGTGAAAATTTTTTTTTCACCTAAATGTATAAAGGGATGTCAGAATGGGATTCGGGGTTAAATTTCATCCTTAAAAAAGGTGCTTTTTGTAGTTTTTAAAAATTGAGCCGTTTTGGTGTCCAGGGAAGGAAATTCCTGATGCCGGGGTCAGGGATTTTTGTGCTCTGGAGGTGAAAATTGTTTTGACCCAAATGTAAAAACAGATGTCAGAATGGGATTCGGGGTTAAATTTCAAGCTTAAAAAAGGTCCTTTTTTAGTTTTTAAAAATTGAGCCGTTTTGTTGTCCACGGAAGGAAATTCCTGATGCCGGGGTCAGGGATTTTTGTGCTCTGGAGGTGAAAATTTTATTTTCACCCAAATGTAAAAACAGACGTCAGAATGGGATTCAGGGTTAAATTTGAAGCTTAAAAAAGGTCCTTTTTTAGTTTTTAAAAATTGAGACGTTTTGGTGTCCAGGGAAGGAAATTCCTGATGCAGGGGTCAGGGATTTTTGTGCTCTGGAGGTGAAAATTTTATTTTCACCCAAATGTAAAAACAGATGTCAGAATGGGATTCGGGGTTAAATTTCATCCTTAAAAAAGGTGCTTTTTGTAGTTTTTAAAAATTGAGACGTTTTGGTGTCCACGGAAGGAAATTCCTGATGCCGGGGTCAGGGATTTTTGTGCTCCGGAGGTGAAAATTTTTTTTTGACCCAAATGTAGAAACGGACGTCAGAATGGGATTCGGGGTTAAATTTCATGCTTTAAAAAGGTGCTTTTTATAGTTTTTAAAAATTGAGACGTTTTGGTGTCCATGGAAGGAGATTCCTGATGCCGGGGTCAGGGATTTTTGTGCTCTGGAGGTGAAAGTTTTATTTTCACCCAAATATAAAAACAGATGTCAGAATGGGATTCGGGGTTAAATTTCATCCTTAAAAAGGGTGCTTTTTATAGTTTTTAAAAATTGAGACGTTTTGGTGTCCAGGGAAGGAAATTCCTGATGCCGGGGTCAGGGATTTTTGTGATCCGGAGGTGAAAATTTTATTTTCACCCAAATGTAAAAACAGACGTCAGAATGGGATTCGGGGTTAAATTTCATCCTTAAAAAGGGTGCTTTTTATAGTTTTTAAAAATTGAGACGTTTTGGTGTCCAGGGAAGGAAATTCCTGATGCCGGGGTCAGGAATTTTTGTGTTCTGGAGGTGAAAATTGTTTTGACCCAAATGTAAAAACAGACGTCAGAATGGGATTCGGGGTTAAATTTGAAGCTTAAAAATGGTCCTTTTGTAGTTTTTAAAAATTGAGACGTTTTGGTGTCCAGGGAAGGAAATTCCTGATGCAGGGGTCAGGGATTTTTGTGCTCTGGAGGTGAAAATTTTATTTTCACCCAAATGTAAAAACAGACGTCAGAATGGGATTCGGGGTTAAATTTCATCCTTAAAAAGGTGCTTTTTGTAGTTTTTAAAAATTGAGACGTTTTGGTGTCCAGGGTAGGAAATTCCTGATGCCGGGGTCAGGATTTTTGTGCTCCAGAGGTGAAATTTTTTTTTTGACCCAAATGTATAAACGGACGTCAGAATGGGATTCGGGGTTAAATTTCATCCTTAAAAATGGTCCTTTTTTATTTTTTAAAAATTGAGCCGTTTTGGTGTCCAGGGAAGGAAATTCCTGATGCCGGGGTCAGGGATTTTTGTGCTCTGGAGGTGAAAATTGTTTTGACCCAAATGTAAAAACAGATGTCAGAATGGGATTCGGGGTTAAATTTCAAGCTTAAAAAAGGTCCTTTTTTAGTTTTTAAAAATTGAGCCGTTTTGTTGTCCACGGAAGGAAATTCCTGATGCCGGGGTCAGGGATTTTTGTGCTCCGGAGGTGAAAATTTTTTTTTCACCCAAATGTATAAACGGACGTCAGAATGGGATTCGGGGTTAAATTTCATGCTTAAAAATGGTCCTTATTTAGTTTTTAAAAATTGAGCCATTTTTGATTCCAGGGAAGGAAATTCCTGATGCCGGGGTCTGGGATTTTTGTGCTCCGGAGGTGAAAATTTTATTTTCACCCAAATGTAAAAACAGACGTCAGAATGGGATTCGGGGTTACATTTCATCCTTAAAAAAGGTGCTTTTTGTAGTTTTTAAAAATTGAGACGTTTTGGTGTCCAGGGAAGGAAATTCCTGATGCCGGGGTCAGGATTTTTGTGCTCCGGAGGTGAAAATTTTTTTTTGACCCAAATGTATAAACGGATGTCACAATGGGATTCGGGGTTAAATTTGAAGCTTAAAAATGGTCCTTTTTTAGTTTTTAAAAATTGAGCCATTTTGGTGTCCAGGGAAGGAAATTCCTGATGCCGGGGTCAAGGATTTTTGTGCTCCGGAGGTGAAAATTTTTTTTTCACCTAAATGTATAAAGGGATGTCAGAATGGGATTCGGGGTTAAATTTCATCCTTAAAAAAGGTGCTTTTTGTAGTTTTTAAAAATTGAGCCGTTTTGGTGTCCAGGGAAGGAAATTCCTGATGCCGGGGTCAGGGATTTTTGTGCTCTGGAGGTGAAAATTGTTTTGACCCAAATGTAAAAACAGATGTCAGAATGGGATTCGGGGTTAAATTTCAAGCTTAAAAAAGGTCCTTTTTTAGTTTTTAAAAATTGAGCCGTTTTGTTGTCCACGGAAGGAAATTCCTGATGCCGGGGTCAGGGATTTTTGTGCTCTGGAGGTGAAAATTTTATTTTCACCCAAATGTAAAAACAGACGTCAGAATGGGATTCAGGGTTAAATTTGAAGCTTAAAAAAGGTCCTTTTTTAGTTTTTAAAAATTGAGACGTTTTGGTGTCCAGGGAAGGAAATTCCTGATGCAGGGGTCAGGGATTTTTGTGCTCTGGAGGTGAAAATTTTATTTTCACCCAAATGTAAAAACAGATGTCAGAATGGGATTCGGGGTTAAATTTCATCCTTAAAAAGGTGCTTTTTGTAGTTTTTAAAAATTGAGACGTTTTGGTGTCCAGGGTAGGAAATTCCTGATGCCGGGGTCAGGATTTTTGTGATCCGGAGGTGAAATTTTTTTTTTGACCCAAATGTATAAACGGATGTCAGAATGGGATTCGGGGTTAAATTTCATCCTTAAAAATGGTCCTTTTTTTTTTTTAAAAAATTGAGCCGTTTTGGTGTCCAGGGAAGGAAATTCCTGATGCCGGGGTCAGGGATTTTTGTGCTCTGGAGGTGAAAATTGTTTTGACCCAAATGTAAAAACAGACGTCAGAATGGGATTCGGGGTTAAATTTCAAGCTTAAAAAAGGTCCTTTTTTAGTTTTTAAAAATTGAGCCGTTTTGTTGTCCAGGGAAGGAAATTCCTGATGCCGGGATCAGGGATTTTTGTGCTCCGGAGGTGAAAATTTTTTTTTCACCCAAATGTATAAACGGACGTCAGAATGGGATTCGGGGTTAAATTTCATGCTTAAAAAGGTGCTTTTTGTAGTTTTTAAAAATTGAGCCATTTTGGTGTCCACGGAAGGAAATTCCTGATGCCGGGGTCAGGGATTTATTTTTGTGCTCTTGAGGTGAAAATTTTATTTTCACCCAAATGTAAAAACAGACATCAGAATGGGATTCGGGGTTAAATTTCAAGCTTAAAAATGGTCCTTATTTAGTTTTTAAAAATTGAGCCATTTTGGATTCCAGGGAAGGAAATTCCTGATGCCGGGGTCTGGGATTTTTGTGCTCCGGAGGTGAAAATTTTATTTTCACCCAAATGTAAAAACAGACGTCAGAATGGGATTCGGGGTTACATTTCATCCTTAAAAAAGGTGCTTTTTGTAGTTTTTAAAAATTGAGACGTTTTGGTGTCCAGGGAAGGAAATTCCTGATGCCGGGGTCAGGGATTTTTGTGCTCTAGAGGTGAAAATTTTATTTTCACCCAAATGTAAAAACAGACGTCAGAATGGGATTCAGAGTTAAATTTGAAGCTTAAAAAAGGTCCTTTTTTAGTTTTTAAAAATTGAGCCGTTTTGGTGTCCCGGGAAGGAAATTCCTGATGCCGGGGTCAGGATTTTTGTGCTCCGGAGGTGAAAATTTTTTTTTGACCCAAATGTATAAACGGATGTCAGAATGGGATTCGGGGTTAAATTTGAAGCTTAAAAATGGTCCTTTTTTAGTTTTTAAAAATTGAGCCATTTTGGTGTCCAGGGAAGGAAATTCCTGATGCCGGGGTCAGGGATTTTTGTGCTCCGGAGGTGAAAATTTTTTTTTCACCCAAATGTATAAAGGGATGTCAGAATGGGATTCGGGGTTAAATTTCATCCTTAAAAAAGGTGCTTTTTGTAGTTTTTAAAAATTGAGACGTTTTGGTGTCCACGGAAGGAAATTCCTGATGCCGGGGTCAGGGATTTTTGTGCTCCGGAGGTGAAAATTTTTTTTTGACCCAAATGTAGAAACGGACGTCAGAATGGGATTCGGGGTTAAATTTCATGCTTTAAAAAGGTGCTTTTTATAGTTTTTAAAAATTGAGACGTTTTGGTGTCCAGGGAAGGAGATTCCTGATGCCGGGGTCAGGGATTTTTGTGCTCTGGAGGTGAAAGTTTTATTTTCACCCAAATATAAAAACAGATGTCAGAATGGGATTCGGGGTTAAATTTCATCCTTAAAAAGGGTGCTTTTTATAGTTTTTAAAAATTGAGACGTTTTGGTGTCCAGGGAAGGAAATTCCTGATGCCGGGGTCAGGGATTTTTGTGATCCGGAGGTGAAAATTTTATTTTCACCCAAATGTAAAAACAGACGTCAGAATGGGATTCGGGGTTAAATTTCATCCTTAAAAATGGTCCTTTTTTATTTTTTAAAAATTGAGCCGTTTTGGTGTCCAGGGAAGGAAATTCCTGATGCCGGGGTCAGGAATTTTTGTGTTCTGGAGGTGAAAATTGTTTTGACCCAAATGTAAAAACAGACGTCAGAATGGGATTCGGGGTTAAATTTCAAGCTTAAAAATGGTCCTTTTTTAGTTTTTAAAAATTGAGCCGTTTTGGTGTCCAGGGAAGGAAATTCCTGATGCCGGGGTCAGGGATTTTTGTGCTCTGGAGGTGAAAGTTTTATTTTCACCCAAATATAAAAACAGATGTCAGAATGGGATTCGGGGTTAAATTTCATCCTTAAAAAGGGTGCTTTTTATAGTTTTTAAAAATTGAGACGTTTTGGTGTCCAGGGAAGAAAATTCCTGATGCCGGGGTCAGGAATTTTTGTGTTCTGGAGGTGAAAATTGTTTTGACCCAAATGTAAAAACAGACGTCAGAATGGGATTCGGGGTTAAATTTCAAGCTTAAAAATGGTCCTTTTGTAGTTTTTAAAAATTGAGACGTTTTGGTGTCCAGGGAAGGAAATTCCTGATGCAGGGGTCAGGGATTTTTGTGCTCTGGAGGTGAAAATTTTATTTTCACCCAAATGTAAAAACAGACGTCAGAATGGGATTCGGGGTTAAATTTCATCCTTAAAAAGGTGCTTTTTGTAGTTTTTAAAAATTGAGACGTTTTGGTGTCCAGGGTAGGAAATTCCTGATGCCGGGGTCAGGATTTTTGTGCTCCAGAGGTGAAATTTTTTTTTTGACCCAAATGTATAAACGGACGTCAGAATGGGATTCGGGGTTAAATTTCATCCTTAAAAATGGTCCTTTTTTATTTTTTAAAAATTGAGCCGTTTTGGTGTCCAGGGAAGGAAATTCCTGATGCCGGGGTCAGGGATTTTTGTGCTCTGGAGGTGAAAATTGTTTTGACCCAAATGTAAAAACAGATGTCAGAATGGGATTCGGGGTTAAATTTCAAGCTTAAAAAAGGTCCTTTTTTAGTTTTTAAAAATTGAGCCGTTTTGTTGTCCAGGGAAGGAAATTCCTGATGCCGGGGTCAGGGATTTTTGTGCTCTGGAGGTGAAAATTGTTTTGACCCAAATGTAAAAACAGACGTCAGAATGGGATTCGGGGTTAAATTTCAAGCTTAAAAAAGGTCCTTTTTTAGTTTTTAAAAATTGAGCCGTTTTGTTGTCCAGGGAAGGAAATTCCTGATGCCGGGGTCAGGGATTTTTGTGCTCCGGAGGTGAAAATTTTTTTTTCACCCAAATGTATAAACGGACGTCAGAATGGGATTCGGGGTTAAATTTCATGCTTAAAAAGGTGCTTTTTGTAGTTTTTAAAAATTGAGCCATTTTGGTGTCCACGGAAGGAAATTCCTGATGCCGGGGTCAGGGATTTATTTTTGTGCTCTTGAGGTGAAAATTTTATTTTCACCCAAATGTAAAAACAGACATCAGAATGGGATTCGGGGTTAAATTTCAAGCTTAAAAATGGTCCTTATTTAGTTTTTAAAAATTGAGCCATTTTGGATTCCAGGGAAGGAAATTCCTGATGCCGGGGTCTGGGATTTTTGTGCTCCGGAGGTGAAAATTTTATTTTCACCCAAATGTAAAAACAGACGTCAGAATGGGATTCGGGGTTACATTTCATCCTTAAAAAAGGTGCTTTTTGTAGTTTTTAAAAATTGAGACTTTTTGGTGTCCAGGGAAGGAAATTCCTGATGCCGGGGTCAGGATTTTTGTGCTCCGGAGGTGAAAATTTTTTTTTGACCCAAATGTATAAACGGATGTCAGAATGGGATTCGGGGTTAAATTTGAAGCTTAAAAATGGTCCTTTTTTAGTTTTTAAAAATTGAGCCATTTTGGTGTCCAGGGAAGGAAATTCCTGATGCCGGGGTCAGGGATTTTTGTGCTCCGGAGGTGAAAATTTTTTTTTCACCCAAATGTATAAAGGGATGTCAGAATGGGATTCGGGGTTAAATTTCATCCTTAAAAAAGGTGCTTTTTGTAGTTTTTAAAAATTGAGACGTTTAGGTGTCCACGGAAGGAAATTCCTGATGCCGGGGTCAGGGATTTATTTTTGTGCTCTTGAGGTGAAAATTTTATTTTCACCCAAATGTAAAAACAGACGTCAGAATGGGATTCAGGGTTAAATTTGAAGCTTAAAAAAGGTCCTTTTTTAGTTTTTAAAAATTGAGACGTTTTGGTGTCCAGGGAAGGAGATTCCTGATGCCGGGGTCAGGGATTTTTGTGCTCTGGAGGTGAAAATTTTATTTTCACCCAAATATAAAAACAGATGTCAGAATGGGATTCGGGGTTAAATTTCATCCTTAAAAAGGGTGCTTTTTATAGTTTTAAAAATTGAGACGTTTTGGTGTCCAGGGAAGGAAATTCCTGATGCCGGGGTCAGGGATTTTTGTGATCCGGAGGTGAAAATTTTATTTTCACCCAAATGTAAAAACAGACGTCAGAATGGAATTCGGGGTTAAATTTCAAGCTTAAAAATGGTCCTTATTTAGTTTTTAAAACTTGAGCCATTTTGGTTTCCAGGGAAGGAAATTCCTGATGCCGGGGTCAGGAATTTTGGTGTTCTGGAGGTGAAAATTGTTTTGACCCAAATGTAAAAACAGACGTCAGAATGGGATTCGGGGTTAAATTTCAAGCTTAAAAATGGTCCTTTTTTAGTTTTCAAAAATTGAGCCATTTTGGTGTCCAGGGAAGGAAATTCCTGATGCCGGGGTCTGGGATTTTTGTGCTCCGGAGGTGAAAATTTTTTTTTCACCCAAATGTAAAAACAGACGTCAGAATGGGATTCGGGGTTACATTTCATCCTTAAAAAAGGTGCTTTTTGTAGTTTTTAAAAATTGAGACGTTTTGGTGTCCAGGGAAGGAAATTCCTGATGCCGGGGTCAGGGATTTTTGTGCTCTAGAGGTGAAAATTTTATTTTCACCCAAATGTAAAAACAGACGTCAGAATGGGATTCAGAGTTAAATTTGAAGCTTAAAAAAGGTCCTTTTTTAGTTTTTAAAAATTGAGCCGTTTTGGTGTCCCGGGAAGGAAATTCCTGATGCCGGGGTCAGGATTTTTGTGCTCCAGAGGTGAAAATTTTTTTTTGACCCAAATGTATAAACGGATGTCAGAATGGGATTCGGGGTTAAATTTGAAGCTTAAAAATGGTCCTTTTTTAGTTTTTAAAAATTGAGCCATTTTGGTGTCCAGGGAAGGAAATTCCTGATGCCGGGGTCAGGGATTTTTGTGCTCCGGAGGTGAAAATTTTTTTTTCACCCAAATGTATAAAGGGATGTCAGAATGGGATTCGGGGTTAAATTTCATCCTTAAAAAAGGTGCTTTTTGTAGTTTTTAAAAATTGAGACGTTTTGGTGTCCACGGAAGGAAATTCCTGATGCCGGGGTCAGGGATTTTTGTGCTCCGGAGGTGAAAATTTTTTTTTGACCCAAATGTAGAAACGGACGTCAGAATGGGATTCGGGGTTAAATTTCATGCTTTAAAAAGGTGCTTTTTATAGTTTTTAAAAATTGAGACGTTTTGGTGTCCAGGGAAGGAGATTCCTGATGCCGGGGTCAGGGATTTTTGTGCTCTGGAGGTGAAAGTTTTATTTTCACCCAAATATAAAAACAGATGTCAGAATGGGATTCGGGGTTAAATTTCATCCTTAAAAAGGGTGCTTTTTATAGTTTTTAAAAATTGAGACGTTTTGGTGTCCAGGGAAGGAAATTCCTGATGCCGGGGTCAGGGATTTTTGTGATCCGGAGGTGAAAATTTTATTTTCACCCAAATGTAAAAACAGACGTCAGAATGGGATTCGGGGTTAAATTTCATCCTTAAAAATGGTCCTTTTTTATTTTTTAAAAATTGAGCCGTTTTGGTGTCCAGGGAAGGAAATTCCTGATGCCGGGGTCAGGAATTTTTGTGTTCTGGAGGTGAAAATTGTTTTGACCCAAATGTAAAAACAGACGTCAGAATGGGATTCGGGGTTAAATTTCAAGCTTAAAAATGGTCCTTTTTTAGTTTTTAAAAATTGAGCCGTTTTGGTGTCCAGGGAAGGAAATTCCTGATGCCGGGGTCAGGGATTTTTGTGCTCTGGAGGTGAAAGTTTTATTTTCACCCAAATGTAAAAACAGACGTCAGAATGGGATTCGGGGTTAAATTTCATCCTTAAAAATGGTCCTTTTTTATTTTTTAAAAATTGAGCCGTTTTGGTGTCCAGGGAAGGAAATTCCTGATGCCGGGGTCAGGAATTTTTGTGTTCTGGAGGTGAAAATTGTTTTGACCCAAATGTAAAAACAGACGTCAGAATGGGATTCGGGGTTAAATTTCAAGCTTAAAAATGGTCCTTTTTTAGTTTTTAAAAATTGAGCCGTTTTGGTGTCCAGGGAAGGAAATTCCTGATGCCGGGGTCAGGGATTTTTGTGCTCTGGAGGTGAAAGTTTTATTTTCACCCAAATATAAAAACAGATGTCAGAATGGGATTCGGGGTTAAATTTCATCCTTAAAAAGGGTGCTTTTTATAGTTTTTAAAAATTGAGACGTTTTGGTGTCCAGGGAAGAAAATTCCTGATGCCGGGGTCAGGAATTTTTGTGTTCTGGAGGTGAAAATTGTTTTGACCCAAATGTAAAAACAGACGTCAGAATGGGATTCGGGGTTAAATTTCAAGCTTAAAAATGGTCCTTTTTTAGTTTTCAAAAATTGAGACGTTTTGGTGTCCAGGGAAGGAAATTCCTGATGCCGGGGTCAGGGATTTTTGTGCTCTGGAGGTGAAAATTTTATTTTCACCCAAATGTAAAAACAGACGTCAGAATGGGATTCGGGGTTAAATTTCATCCTTAAAAAGGTGCTTTTTGTAGTTTTTAAAAATTGAGACGTTTTGGTGTCCAGGGTAGGAAATTCCTGATGCCGGGGTCAGGATTTTTGTGCTCCAGAGGTGAAATTTTTTTTTTGACCCAAATGTATAAACGGACGTCAGAATGGGATTCGGGGTTAAATTTCATCCTTAAAAATGGTCCTTTTTTATTTTTTAAAAATTGAGCCGTTTTGGTGTCCAGGGAAGGAAATTCCTGATGCCGGGGTCAGGGATTTTTGTGCTCTGGAGGTGAAAATTGTTTTGACCCAAATGTAAAAACAGATGTCAGAATGGGATTCGGGGTTAAATTTCAAGCTTAAAAAAGGTCCTTTTTTAGTTTTTAAAAATTGAGCCGTTTTGTTGTCCAGGGAAGGAAATTCCTGATGCCGGGGTCAGGGATTTTTGTGCTCCGGAGGTGAAAATTTTTTTTTCACCCAAATGTATAAACGGACGTCAGAATGGGATTCGGGGTTAAATTTCATGCTTAAAAAGGTGCTTTTTGTAGTTTTTAAAAATTGAGCCATTTTGGTGTCCACGGAAGGAAATTCCTGATGCCGGGGTCAGGGATTTATTTTTGTGCTCTTGAGGTGAAAATTTTATTTTCACCCAAATGTAAAAACAGACATCAGAATGGGATTCGGGGTTAAATTTCAAGCTTAAAAATGGTCCTTATTTAGTTTTTAAAAATTGAGCCATTTTGGATTCCAGGGAAGGAAATTCCTGATGCCGGGGTCTGGGATTTTTGTGCTCCGGAGGTGAAAATTTTATTTTCACCCAAATGTAAAAACAGACGTCAGAATGGGATTCGGGGTTACATTTCATCCTTAAAAAAGGTGCTTTTTGTAGTTTTTAAAAATTGAGACTTTTTGGTGTCCAGGGAAGGAAATTCCTGATGCCGGGGTCAGGATTTTTGTGCTCCGGAGGTGAAAATTTTTTTTTGACCCAAATGTATAAACGGATGTCAGAATGGGATTCGGGGTTAAATTTGAAGCTTAAAAATGGTCCTTTTTTAGTTTTTAAAAATTGAGCCATTTTGGTGTCCAGGGAAGGAAATTCCTGATGCCGGGGTCAGGGATTTTTGTGCTCCGGAGGTGAAAATTTTTTTTTCACCCAAATGTATAAAGGGATGTCAGAATGGGATTCGGGGTTAAATTTCATCCTTAAAAAAGGTGCTTTTTGTAGTTTTTAAAAATTGAGACGTTTAGGTGTCCACGGAAGGAAATTCCTGATGCCGGGGTCAGGGATTTATTTTTGTGCTCTTGAGGTGAAAATTTTATTTTCACCCAAATGTAAAAACAGACGTCAGAATGGGATTCAGGGTTAAATTTGAAGCTTAAAAAAGGTCCTTTTTTAGTTTTTAAAAATTGAGACGTTTTGGTGTCCAGGGAAGGAGATTCCTGATGCCGGGGTCAGGGATTTTTGTGCTCTGGAGGTGAAAATTTTATTTTCACCCAAATATAAAAACAGATGTCAGAATGGGATTCGGGGTTAAATTTCATCCTTAAAAAGGGTGCTTTTTATAGTTTTAAAAATTGAGACGTTTTGGTGTCCAGGGAAGGAAATTCCTGATGCCGGGGTCAGGGATTTTTGTGATCCGGAGGTGAAAATTTTATTTTCACCCAAATGTAAAAACAGACGTCAGAATGGAATTCGGGGTTAAATTTCAAGCTTAAAAATGGTCCTTATTTAGTTTTTAAAACTTGAGCCATTTTGGTTTCCAGGGAAGGAAATTCCTGATGCCGGGGTCAGGAATTTTGGTGTTCTGGAGGTGAAAATTGTTTTGACCCAAATGTAAAAACAGACGTCAGAATGGGATTCGGGGTTAAATTTCAAGCTTAAAAATGGTCCTTTTTTAGTTTTCAAAAATTGAGCCATTTTGGTGTCCAGGGAAGGAAATTCCTGATGCCGGGGTCTGGGATTTTTGTGCTCCGGAGGTGAAAATTTTTTTTTCACCCAAATGTAAAAACAGACGTCAGAATGGGATTCGGGGTTACATTTCATCCTTAAAAAAGGTGCTTTTTGTAGTTTTTAAAAATTGAGACGTTTTGGTGTCCAGGGAAGGAAATTCCTGATGCCGGGGTCAGGGATTTTTGTGCTCTAGAGGTGAAAATTTTATTTTCACCCAAATGTAAAAACAGACGTCAGAATGGGATTCAGAGTTAAATTTGAAGCTTAAAAAAGGTCCTTTTTTAGTTTTTAAAAATTGAGCCGTTTTGGTGTCCCGGGAAGGAAATTCCTGATGCCGGGGTCAGGATTTTTGTGCTCCGGAGGTGAAAATTTTTTTTTGACCCAAATGTATAAACGGATGTCAGAATGGGATTCGGGGTTAAATTTGAAGCTTAAAAATGGTCCTTTTTTAGTTTTTAAAAATTGAGCCATTTTGGTGTCCAGGGAAGGAAATTCCTGATGCCGGGGTCAGGGATTTTTGTGCTCCGGAGGTGAAAATTTTTTTTTCACCCAAATGTATAAAGGGATGTCAGAATGGGATTCGGGGTTAAATTTCATCCTTAAAAAAGGTGCTTTTTGTAGTTTTTAAAAATTGAGACGTTTTGGTGTCCACGGAAGGAAATTCCTGATGCCGGGGTCAGGGATTTTTGTGCTCCGGAGGTGAAAATTTTTTTTTGACCCAAATGTAGAAACGGACGTCAGAATGGGATTCGGGGTTAAATTTCATGCTTTAAAAAGGTGCTTTTTATAGTTTTTAAAAATTGAGACGTTTTGGTGTCCAGGGAAGGAGATTCCTGATGCCGGGGTCAGGGATTTTTGTGCTCTGGAGGTGAAAGTTTTATTTTCACCCAAATATAAAAACAGATGTCAGAATGGGATTCGGGGTTAAATTTCATCCTTAAAAAGGGTGCTTTTTATAGTTTTTAAAAATTGAGACGTTTTGGTGTCCAGGGAAGGAAATTCCTGATGCCGGGGTCAGGGATTTTTGTGATCCGGAGGTGAAAATTTTATTTTCACCCAAATGTAAAAACAGACGTCAGAATGGGATTCGGGGTTAAATTTCATCCTTAAAAATGGTCCTTTTTTATTTTTTAAAAATTGAGCCGTTTTGGTGTCCAGGGAAGGAAATTCCTGATGCCGGGGTCAGGAATTTTTGTGTTCTGGAGGTGAAAATTGTTTTGACCCAAATGTAAAAACAGACGTCAGAATGGGATTCGGGGTTAAATTTCAAGCTTAAAAATGGTCCTTTTTTAGTTTTTAAAAATTGAGCCGTTTTGGTGTCCAGGGAAGGAAATTCCTGATGCCGGGGTCAGGGATTTTTGTGCTCTGGAGGTGAAAGTTTTATTTTCACCCAAATATAAAAACAGATGTCAGAATGGGATTCGGGGTTAAATTTCATCCTTAAAAAGGGTGCTTTTTATAGTTTTTAAAAATTGAGACGTTTTGGTGTCCAGGGAAGAAAATTCCTGATGCCGGGGTCAGGAATTTTTGTGTTCTGGAGGTGAAAATTGTTTTGACCCAAATGTAAAAACAGACGTCAGAATGGGATTCGGGGTTAAATTTCAAGCTTAAAAATGGTCCTTTTGTAGTTTTTAAAAATTGAGACGTTTTGGTGTCCAGGGAAGGAAATTCCTGATGCAGGGGTCAGGGATTTTTGTGCTCTGGAGGTGAAAATTTTATTTTCACCCAAATGTAAAAACAGACGTCAGAATGGGATTCGGGGTTAAATATCATCCTTAAAAAGGTGCTTTTTGTAGTTTTTAAAAATTGAGACGTTTTGGTGTCCAGGGTAGGAAATTCCTGATGCCGGGGTCAGGATTTTTGTGCTCCAGAGGTGAAATTTTTTTTTTGACCCAAATGTATAAACGGACGTCAGAATGGGATTCGGGGTTAAATTTCATCCTTAAAAATGGTCCTTTTTTATTTTTTAAAAATTGAGCCGTTTTGGTGTCCAGGGAAGGAAATTCCTGATGCCGGGGTCAGGGATTTTTGTGCTCTGGAGGTGAAAATTGTTTTGACCCAAATGTAAAAACAGATGTCAGAATGGGATTCGGGGTTAAATTTCAAGCTTAAAAAAGGTCCTTTTTTAGTTTTTAAAAATTGAGCCGTTTTGTTGTCCAGGGAAGGAAATTCCTGATGCCGGGGTCAGGGATTTTTGTGCTCTGGAGGTGAAAATTGTTTTGACCCAAATGTAAAAACAGACGTCAGAATGGGATTCGGGGTTAAATTTGAAGCTTAAAAAAGGTCCTTTTTTAGTTTTTAAAAATTGAGCCGTTTTGTTGTCCAGGGAAGGAAATTCCTGATGCCGGGGTCAGGGATTTTTGTGCTCCGGAGGTGAAAATTTTTTTTTCACCCAAATGTATAAACGGACGTCAGAATGGGATTCGGGGTTAAATTTCATGCTTAAAAAGGTGCTTTTTGTAGTTTTTAAAAATTGAGCCATTTTGGTGTCCACGGAAGGAAATTCCTGATGCCGGGGTCAGGGATTTATTTTTGTGCTCTTGAGGTGAAAATTTTATTTTCACCCAAATGTAAAAACAGACATCAGAATGGGATTCGGGGTTAAATTTCAAGCTTAAAAATGGTCCTTATTTAGTTTTTAAAAATTGAGCCATTTTGGATTCCAGGGAAGGAAATTCCTGATGCCGGGGTCTGGGATTTTTGTGCTCCGGAGGTGAAAATTTTATTTTCACCCAAATGTAAAAACAGACGTCAGAATGGGATTCGGGGTTACATTTCATCCTTAAAAAAGGTGCTTTTTGTAGTTTTTAAAAATTGAGACTTTTTGGTGTCCAGGGAAGGAAATTCCTGATGCCGGGGTCAGGATTTTTGTGCTCCGGAGGTGAAAATTTTTTTTTGACCCAAATGTATAAACGGATGTCAGAATGGGATTCGGGGTTAAATTTGAAGCTTAAAAATGGTCCTTTTTTAGTTTTTAAAAATTGAGCCATTTTGGTGTCCAGGGAAGGAAATTCCTGATGCCGGGGTCAGGGATTTTTGTGCTCCGGAGGTGAAAATTTTTTTTTCACCCAAATGTATAAACGGACATCAGAATGGGATTCGGGGTTCAATTTCATCCTTAAAAAAGGTGCTTTTTGTAGTTTTTAAAAATTGAGACATTTTGGTGTCCAGCGTAGGAAATTCCTGATGCCGGGGTCAGGGATTTTTGTGCTCTGGAGGTGAAAATTTTATTTTCACCCAAATGTAAAAACAGACGTCAGAATGGGATTCGGGGTTAAATTTCATGCTTAAAAAAGGTGCTTTTTGTAGTTTTTAAAAATTGAGACGTTTTGGTGTCCAGGGAAGGAAATTCCTGATACCGGTGTCAGGGATTTTTGTGCTCTGGTGGTGAAAATTTTATTTTCACCCAAATGTAAAAACAGACGTCAGAATGGGATTCGGGGTTAAATTTCAACCTTAAAAAAGGTCCTTTTTTAGTTTTTAAAAATTGAGCCGTTTTGGTGTCCAGGGAAGGAAATTCCTGATGCCAGGGTCAGGGATTTTGTGCTCCGGAGGTGAAAATTTTTTTTTCACCCAAATGTATAAACGGACGTCAGAATGGATTCGGGGTTAAATTTCATGCTTAAAAAGGTGCTTTTTGTAGTTTTTAAAAATTGAGCCATTTTGGTGTCCACGGAAGGAAATTCCTGATGCCGGGGTCAGGGATTTTTGTGCTCCGGAGGTGAAAATTTTTTTTGACCCAAATGTATAAACGGACGTCAGAATGGGATTCGGGGTTAAATTTCTGCTTAAAAAAGGTGCTTTTTGTAGTTTTTAAAAATTGAGACGTTTTGGTGTCCAGGGAAGGAAATTCCTAATGCAGGGGTCAGGGATTTTTGTGATCCGGAGGTGAAAATTTTATTTTCACCCAAATGTAAAAACAGACGTCAGAATGGGATTCGGGGTTAAATTTCATCCTTAAAAATGGTCCTTTTTTATTTTTTAAAAATTGAGCCTTTTTGGTGTCCAGGGAAGGAAATTCCTGATGCCGGGGTCAGGAATTTTTGTGTTCTGGAGGTGAAAATTGTTTTGACCCAAATGTAAAAACAGACGTCAGAATGGGATTCGGGGTTAAATTTCAAGCTTAAAAATGGTCCTTTTTTAGTTTTTAAAAATTGAGCCGTTTTGGTGTCCAGGGAAGGAAATTCCTGATGCCGGGGTCAGGGATTTTTGTGCTCCGGAGGTGAAAATTTTTTTTTGACCCAAATGTATAAACGGACGTCAGAATGGGATTCGGGGTTAAATTTCTGCTTAAAAAAGGTGCTTTTTGTAGTTTTTAAAAATTGAGACGTTTTGGTGTCCAGGGAAGGAAATTCCTGATGCCGGGGTCAGGGATTTTTGTGCTCTGGAGGTGAAAATTTTATTTTCACCCAAATGTAAAAACAGACGTCAGAATGGGATTCGGGGTTAAATTTCATCCTTAAAAAGGTGCTTTTTGTAGTTTTTAAAAATTGAGACGTTTTGGTGTCCAGGGTAGGAAATTCCTGATGCCGGGGTCAGGATTTTTGTGCTCCGGAGGTGAAATTTTTTTTTTGACCCAAATGTATAAACGGACGTCAGAATGGGATTCGGGGTTAAATTTCATCCTTAAAAATGGTCCTTTTTATTTTTTAAAAATTGAGCCGTTTTGTTGTCCAGGGAAGGAAATTCCTGATGCCGGGGTCAGGGATTTTTGTGCTCTTGAGGTGAAAATTTTATTTTCACCCAAATGTAAAAACAGACATCAGAATGGGATTCGGGGTTAAATTTCAAGCTTAAAAATGGTCCTTATTTAGTTTTTAAAAATTGAGCCATTTTGGATTCCAGGGAAGGAAATTCCTGATGCCGGGGTCAGGGATTTTTGTGCTCCGGAGGTGAAAATTTTATTTTCACCCAAATGTAAAAACAGACGTCAGAATGGGATTCGGGGTTACATTTCATCCTTAAAAAAGGTGCTTTTTTAGTTTTTAAAAATTGAGCCGTTTTGGTGTCCAGGGAAGGAAATTCCTGATGCCGGGGTCAGGGATTTTTGTGCTCTAGAGGTGAAAATTGTTTTGACCCAAATGTAAAAACAGACGTCAGAATGGGATTCGGGGTTAAATTTCAACCTTAAAAAAGGTCCTTTTTTAGTTTTTAAAAATTGAGCCGTTTTGGTGTCCAGGGAAGGAAATTCCTGATGCCAGGGTCAGGGATTTTTGTGCTCCGGAGGTGAAAATTTTTTTTTCACCCAAATGTATAAACGGACGTCAGAATGGGATTCGGGGTTAAATTTCTGCTTAAAAAAGGTGCTTTTTGTAGTTTTTAAAAATTGAGACGTTTTGGTGTCCAGGGAAGGAAATTCCTAATGCAGGGGTCAGGGATTTTTTTTTTTTTTTTTATTTTATTAAAAGTTTTATAAATTTTACAAAAGAAGAAAAACAATACAAAACAATAGACAACATATACAAAAAAAGAAAACTAAACAATACATATATAAAAAAAACCCCCACCCCTCCCAAAAACCCTCCCTTCCCCCCCCTGAGCTTCCCAGAGCAGAATATAGGCTTAAGATAATAAAATAAAAAATAAAAATTAAATTAAAAACTTTATATTTATATATATAAAAAATATCTATAACATATATGAAAATAAAACTTATGAAAAGGCTATATAATATTTTTGTATACCCAATCTAAATTGTATAAATTTTATCCATTTGTCCCAAACAACCAAAAACTTCTCTTGAGATTGTTGCTTTAAGAAAGCCGAAATCTTTGCCATTTCCGCCAGATAAGCTACTTTAAGAAACCATTCCTGCAATGTAGGCAAAGATTCCTTCTTCCAATATTGTCCTACTAACAGCCTAGCGGCTGTAATCAGATTTAACATCAATACAACCTCCTTTGTATCACAATCTGTAACAATACCTAACAAAAATAATTGCGGAGTAAATTTTACCCTCCTTCTAAAGATTCTCTGGATATTCCACCATATTTTGATCCAAAATGCTTTTATCTCTCTACATGACCACCAAATATGATAATAGGAAGCCTCCTTGTAACCACATCTCCAACATTTAGGTTGCACGTCAGGGTACATATAAGACATTTTTTGTGGATCAAGGTGCCATCTATAAAACATTTTATAGAAATTCTCCCTTAAGTTCTGTGCTTGAGTAAATTTGACATTCCTCACCCAAATAATTTCCCAGGTGTCCAATGAAACTGGCTCACCAAAATTCTGCGCCCATCTAATCATACAATCTTTAATTAGTTCCGTTTCTGAATCCAATTCAACTAAGACCCCATAAATTCTCTTAATGTGGGTTTGTCTTTGATCTTTGACTTGGTTAATAAGATTTTCATCTTCTCTAAGAAAACCCACCTTACAATCCATCTTCCATCTATCTAGTAATTGCCTATATTGGAACCAAGAATAAGTAAAGTTTTCTTGTACCAAGTCTTCCCGTGATTTTAATTGCCAGTTTTGTCCATCCCATTTAAGTAACTGTCTATAAGACACTATATCCATTTTGACCCCTCTTTTTATTCCTTCTATCGCATGCCAAGGTATAGCCCATAATGGTACTTTAAAATCACTTTTATAATATTTTCTCCAAGTCCTAAGTAAAGAAATTCTTAAAATATGAGATTTAAAAGCCCAATCCATTTTTTTGTTAAATATTAAATAGGCATGCCACCCATAAAGTAAATCCCATCCCTCTAAGTGGAGTATTTCAGGATTTGTCAAATTTACCCAATCACTAATTAATGTTAAAACCACCGCATCATAATATAATTTCAAATTTGGTACCTTAAGTCCACCCCTCTCTCGGAAGTCTTGCATAATTTTGAACTTAACCCTTGGCTTTTTCCCTGCCCAAATAAATTTATTAAGACCCTTCTGCCAGTCATTTAAGTTAATCTCATTTTTCAAAATTGGTAACATTTGAAACAAAAAAAGAAACTTGGGTAGAATATTCATTTTTATCACTGCAATTCTTCCCATGAGGGATAATTGCAACTTTTCCCAATTCTTCAAGTCCTTCTGTACCCTGACCCACAACCTTTCATAATTATTTTTAAATAATTTTACATTAGAAACAGACAGCATCACCCCCAAATATTTTACCTTATTAACAATCTCGAAACCTGTCAAATTAGCCAAAATCTGCTTCTCCTGAGTAGACATATTTTTAGGTAAAATTTTGGTCTTATTTACATTAATCTTAAAACCCGAGACCAAACCATAATTATGAATCAACTGTAATAAATTTACTACAGAATGATCCGGTTGCGACAAAGTAACAACCAAGTCATCCGCAAAGGCTCTCAACTTATATTCTTTTTTATTAACATATATTCCTTTAATTTCCTGAGACTCTCGGATTTTGATCAATAATATTTCCAATGTTAAAACAAACAACAATGGCGATAAAGGACAGCCCTGTCTAGTACCTTTCTCTATTGTAAAAACCTCCGACAAACCTCCATTAACAATAAGTTGTGCCGTTTGTTTTTGATATATTACCGTAAGGGCTTGTAATATCTTTTCACCAAAATTCATTTCTTCCATTACTCTTAACATAAAATGCCAATTCAATTGATCAAATGCTTTTTCAGCATCTAAAAATATGAGCCCTGCAGGAACTTGGTTGTTCTTGTCTAAATATTCTAATAGATTAATAATTTGTCTAACATTATTTTTCATATACCTTCCTGTTATAAACCCTGATTGATCTTTATGGACAAGATGATGCACCACCCTCATAAGCCTATTTACCAAAATTTTTACAAATATCTTGTAATCCACATTTAAAAGAGATATAGGCCTATAATTTTTTGGTAAAGTAAGATCTTGATCCTCTTTTGGAATCAATGATATAAAAGCACTACGCCATGAAGGAGGAATCTCTAAACCCTGTAAGATACCATTAAAAAGATCATTTAATGGTTGAATCATCTCCTCCATTAAAGCTTTATAATAAACAGCTGTTAACCCATCCGTACCCGGTGCTTTCCCTAATTTCAATTGTTGAATTGCTGAGGCGATTTCTTCCTTAGTAATTAAGCCATTAATTTCATATTTCTGATCCTCAGTCAATTTAGGAAAACTTGCCTCAGCTAGATATTTATTTATATCTAGCAATTGTACATTAGTAGATTTGTATAGGTTTTGATAATAATCCAAAAAAGATTTTTTAATCAATTCCTTCTGAGAAACTAGTTTACCCTTGTAGTTTATTTTCTCTATTATTCTCTGTCTCTGTTTCTTTCTTAATTGATAAGCCAACCATCTCCCAGGCTTATTAGCATTACAAAATGTATTTTGTTTCATAAACAATAAGTTGGTTGCAGCTTGATCTGCTATCAACATATTAAATTGTGACCTTAATAACTTTACAGATTCTTTAATACTTTCATCAGAAGGATTTAGAATCAAGGCCATTTCTTTTAATTTAATTTCATCTTCAAGTTCTCTACGTTTCTGAATCTGCTTTCGCTTATGAAAATTATTCATTTTTATCAAAACACCGCGCATAAATGCTTTACCTGCATCCCATACCATTGACATTGAAGTCCCCTTATACATATTCAAAGCAAAATAGTCCTTTAAACACTCCTTTAGTTTTTGAACATTTTTCTCTTGTCTAAACAAATTTTCATTAACTCTCCAGGATCTCCTTTCCTCTTTGTCTTGAATCAGCTCCATCCAAACTGGGCTATGATCCGTCAGTGATCTAGGGAAAATCTTTACATTCTTTACTTTATTATACAAGTCCGTAGTAATCAAGAAAAAGTCAATTCTTGAAAAAGATTGGTGTCTATCAGAAAAAAAAGTAAAGTCTCTCTCCTCTTGATTACGTTCCCGCCAATAATCCCTTAGTTCCCAGTCTTCTTTCATATCAAAAAAGGCTTTAGGTAACCTTGCTTGTTTAAGAAAAGGAGAGGAACCTTTCTTGTCCCTTTGTATATCTAAGACACCATTCCAATCACCCATTAATACCACTGATCTATAATCAAGCAATGTTATTTTTTGATGTAACTGCTTATAAAATTGTTCCTGTTGTTGATTTGGAGCGTAAAGTCCAACTATAAGTACTTTCTTACCATATATGCCAAGTTCAATCATCACATATCTCCCCTGAGGATCTGATTCTACCAGACAAGCTGGTAGATTTTGTTTAACATATATAACAACACCCCCTTTCTTCCCAGGAGCAGAAGATATAAAATGAGATCCCAAACGAGCATTGACTAAATATTTCTGATCTTTAGATAAAATATGAGTTTCCTGTAAACAAATAACATCATTAGTATGTTGCTTCAAATAATAAAAGATTTTTTTCCGTTTCTGAGGAGAATTCAATCCATTAACATTCCAGGTCAAAAACTTTGCCATCTCCCTTGGCACGCAGCCTGGAGAAGACACCATCAAATTCTGAAAGAGCTGCGTGCGTTGCATAACTCTTGGGTCTTGCTCCTCCCACCGGCGGTGATACACTTCCAGGAGAACTCTCTTTAGGCTCTTTTTTACGTTGCTCCTTCTCTTTACGCTTATAGGCTGCACGAGTCATCCTCTGCTCTTTAACCTCCATCTGGCGTTGCTTTACAGCTTCTATCATCCCAGCGGAAACCAAATCTAATGCCTCAGATTGATGCTCAACTTCCTTGCCACTCAAAGATTTCCGACCCGATGAAGTTGAGCCTGCACCCAGGACCGAAGTGTAAAAATCTCTAGCTTTATCAACTGTATTCAATCTGTAACGTGTCCCAGCATGGCTCAAAACAATACCCATCGGAATTTCCCATCTGAATGGCATCGATCTAACTTTAAGCTCATTGGTTAAAAAAGCAAAGTCTTTCCTGCTTCTCAAAATTTTGGATGGGATTTCCTTTAGAATAATGACATCTTGGGCGGCAATCTGAAATCTTTTGTTGTAAAAAGCTTGTATAATCTCATTCCGCAGGGACTTCTTTGTAAAATAAATCACCACATCTCTAGGCAAATTCTTCTGCTTAGCAATCCAGGAGTTGAGTCTATAAATTTTTTCCACATCTCTCTGTAATTCTCCTTTATCCATATCCAAGGCCAGCGCCAGATCAGTAAGGACCACCTCCACCAAATCTTGATTCATATCTTCCTTAAGGCCTCTAATCCTCAGGGCGTACTCCATCTGTCTGTACTGAAACATCAAGATATCTTCTTGTGAGGAGTCCACCTTCCTTTCCACATCTTGAATTTTGTCATCCAAAGAGTCAACTTTGTCTTCCACTTCCTCAAGCCTTGCATCGAGGTTAACCACCACAGTAGCCAAACCTGAAACAGCTGCCAGTATATCATGTCGTAATTCATTATTATTTTCTTGCAATTTAGACTTTATCCCCGTTATCTCTTCTTTAAGATCAGATTTAATTTCTGATTTAATCTGTGAAACAAATTGAGTCATTTCCTCTCTCATTTGAACTACAATCTCTCCCATTATGCCTCTAACCTCTTGTGCTGAAAGTCCAGGTAGAGGAGGGGAGGGTGGTGGCTGAGCCGGTGGTGCATGTTTAGATTGTTGTTGTGGCTGTGCAGTGGAAGTTATAGGAGAAGAAATAACCTTAGGTATTGAGGAAGGCTGCTGCCTCTTTGAAGCCATTTTAAAAAACACAATTGTCACTTCCCTTTCCCCTCCAGCCAAAAAGGGAGGAGGAAAAAAAAGGAAAAAAAAAATTTTTTTAAAAAGAGACAAACTATAATCATTAGAAGTCCAAAGAAAATCCAGAGAGTAAGTAATTAAAGAGCAAACAATTCAAAAGAAAAAATTCTGAGCCAAAAGCAAAAGCAAAAGCAAAAAAAAACAGTCCTTAAAAAGGGAAAGTAAAACAAAAGAGAAAGGAAAAAAAAACTCCGACACTTTCAAAACGCCATCTTAAATCCTTTCACTAGTATAACAAAGAAAAGGAGGAAAAATAGTGAAAATCAAAAGATAAAAAAATAAAGACCTAAAATATAACAAAAAATCCTTTAAACTGCTCCGTCCGTTTAAAAATAACTCACCAGAATGCTGTAAGCACGGAGATAGAAGCGGCGGTTTCTTTTGCTTCGTAGGAAGCAAAAACAGCTGGGAGGCGGAGATCAGCAAGAGCTCCGAGGGAACACTCCTTTCACCCCCTCTGGAATTAAATCCAGAGGGGGTTCAGGGGTTCTACCTCTACTCTTGCGTTCTCTATCCCTTCCCTTTGCCCAGGAAGGGATTTCCAAGCCGCGGGCCAGCTGATACGCGCTGCGCTCCGCGGCTTTGACACTTCCCCAGCTGGACGGCTAAAAGCTAGCCGCCATCGCCGTCGCCTCCCACCGGAAGTCCGCCTGCAGGGGTCAGGGATTTTTGTGATCCGGAGGTGAAAATTTTATTTTCACCCAAATGTAAAAACAGACGTCAGAATGGGATTCGGGGTTAAATTTCATCCTTAAAAATGGTCCTTTTTTATTTTTTAAAAATTGAGCCTTTTTGGTGTCCAGGGAAGGAAATTCCTGATGCCGGGGTCAGGAATTTTTGTGTTCTGGAGGTGAAAATTGTTTTGACCCAAATGTAAAAACAGACGTCAGAATGGGATTCGGGGTTAAATTTCAAGCTTAAAAATGGTCCTTTTTTAGTTTTTAAAAATTGAGCCGTTTTGGTGTCCAGGGAAGGAAATTCCTGATGCCGGGGTCAGGGATTTTTGTGCTCCGGAGGTGAAAATTTTTTTTTGACCCAAATGTATAAACGGACGTCAGAATGGGATTCGGGGTTAAATTTCTGCTTAAAAAAGGTGCTTTTTGTAGTTTTTAAAAATTGAGACGTTTTGGTGTCCAGGGAAGGAAATTCCTGATGCCGGGGTCAGGGATTTTTGTGCTCTGGAGGTGAAAATTTTATTTTCACCCAAATGTAAAAACAGATGTCAGAATGGGATTCGGGGTTAAATTTCATCCTTAAAAAGGTGCTTTTTGTAGTTTTTAAAAATTGAGACGTTTTGGTGTCCAGGGTAGGAAATTCCTGATGCCGGGGTCAGGATTTTTGTGCTCCGGAGGTGAAATTTTTTTTTTGACCCAAATGTATAAACGGACGTCAGAATGGGATTCGGGGTTAAATTTCATCCTTAAAAATGGTCCTTTTTTATTTTTTAAAAATTGAGCCGTTTTGTTGTCCAGGGAAGGAAATTCCTGATGCCGGGGTCAGGGATTTTTGTGCTCTTGAGGTGAAAATTTTATTTTCACCCAAATGTAAAAACAGACATCAGAATGGGATTCGGGGTTAAATTTCAAGCTTAAAAATGGTCCTTATTTAGTTTTTAAAAATTGAGCCATTTTGGATTCCAGGGAAGGAAATTCCTGATGCCGGGGTCAGGGATTTTTGTGCTCCGGAGGTGAAAATTTTATTTTCACCCAAATGTAAAAACAGACGTCAGAATGGGATTCGGGGTTACATTTCATCCTTAAAAAAGGTGCTTTTTGTAGTTTTTAAAAATTGAGACGTTTTGGTGTCCAGGGAAGGAAATTCCTGATGCCGGGGTCAGGGATTTTTGTGCTCTAGAGGTGAAAATTTTATTTTCACCCAAATGTAAAAACAGACGTCAGAATGGGATTCAGGGTTAAATTTGAAGCTTAAAAAAGGTCCTTTTTTAGTTTTTAAAAATTGAGCCGTTTTGGTGTCCCGGGAAGGAAATTCCTGATGCCGGGGTCAGGATTTTTGTGCTCCGGAGGTGAAAATTTTTTTTTGACCCAAATGTATAAACGGATTTCAGAATGGGATTCGGGGTTAAATTTGAAGCTTAAAAATGGTCCTTTTTTAGTTTTTAAAAATTGAGCCATTTTGGTGTCCAGGGAAGGAAATTCCTGATGCCGGGGTCAGGGATTTTTGTGCTCCGGAGGTGAAAATTTTTTTTTCACCCAAATGTATAAAGGGATGTCAGAATGGGATTCGGGGTTAAATTTCATCCTTAAAAAAGGTGCTTTTTGTAGTTTTTAAAAATTGAGACGTTTAGGTGTCCACGGAAGGAAATTCCTGATGCCGGGGTCAGGGATTTATTTTTGTGCTCTTGAGGTGAAAATTTTATTTTCACCCAAATGTAAAAACAGACGTCAGAATGGGATTCAGGGTTAAATTTGAAGCTTAAAAAAGGTCCTTTTTTAGTTTTTAAAAATTGAGCCGTTTTGGTGTCCAGGGAAGGAAATTCCTGATGCCGGGGTCAGGATTTTTGTGCTCCGGAGGTGAAAATTTTTTTTTCACCCAAATGTATAAAGGGATGTCAGAATGGGATTCGGGGTTAAATTTCATGCTTTAAAAAGGTGCTTTTTGTAGTTTTTAAAAATTGAGCCATTTTGGTGTCCACGGAAGGAAATTCCTGATGCCGGGGTCAGGGATTTATTTTTGTGCTCTTGAGGTGAAAATTTTATTTTCACCCAAATGTAAAAACAGACATCAGAATGGGATTCGGGGTTAAATTTCAAGCTTAAAAATGGTCCTTATTTAGTTTTTAAAAATTGAGCCATTTTGGATTCCAGGGAAGGAAATTCCTGATGCCGGGGTCTGGGATTTTTGTGCTCCGGAGGTGAAAATTTTATTTTCACCCAAATGTAAAAACAGACGTCAGAATGGGATTCGGGGTTACATTTCATCCTTAAAAAAGGTGCTTTTTGTAGTTTTTAAAAATTGAGACGTTTTGGTGTCCAGGGAAGGAAATTCCTGATGCCGGGGTCAGGGATTTTTGTGCTCTAGAGGTGAAAATTTTATTTTCACCCAAATGTAAAAACAGAAGTCAGAATGGGATTCAGGGTTAAATTTGAAGCTTAAAAAAGGTCCTTTTTTAGTTTTTAAAAATTGAGCCGTTTTGGTGTCCCGGGAAGGAAATTCCTGATGCCGGGGTCAGGATTTTTGTGCTCCGGAGGTGAAAATTTTTTTTTGACCCAAATGTATAAACGGATGTCAGAATGTGATTCGGGGTTAAATTTGAAGCTTAAAAATGGTCCTTTTTTAGTTTTTAAAAATTGAGCCATTTTGGTGTCCAGGGAAGGAAATTCCTGATGCCGGGGTCAGGGATTTTTGTGCTCCGGAGGTGAAAATTTTCTTTTCACCCAAATGTATAAAGGGATGTCAGAATGGGATTCGGGGTTAAATTTCATCCTTAAAAAAGGTGCTTTTTGTAGTTTTTAAAAATTGAGACGTTTAGGTGTCCACGGAAGGAAATTCCTGATGCCGGGGTCAGGGATTTATTTTTGTGCTCTTGAGGTGAAAATTTTATTTTCACCCAAATGTAAAAACAGACGTCAGAATGGGATTCAGGGTTAAATTTGAAGCTTAAAAAAGGTCCTTTTTTAGTTTTTAAAAATTGAGCCGTTTTGGTGTCCAGGGAAGGAAATTCCTGATGCCGGGGTCAGGATTTTTGTGCTCCGGAGGTGAAAATTTTTTTTTCACCCAAATGTATAAAGGGATGTCAGAATGGGATTCGGGGTTAAATTTCATCCTTAAAAAAGGTGCTTTTTGTAGTTTTTAAAAATTGAGACGTTTTGGTGTCCACGGAAGGAAATTCCTGATGCCGGGGTCAGGGATTTTTGTGCTCCGGAGGTGAAAATTTTTTTTTGACCCAAATGTAGAAACGGACGTCAGAATGGGATTCGGGGTTAAATTTCATGCTTTAAAAAGGTGCTTTTTATAGTTTTTAAAAATTGAGACGTTTTGGTGTCCAGGGAAGGAAATTCCTGATGCCGGGGTCAGGGATTTTTGTGATCCGGAGGTGAAAATTTTATTTTCACCCAAATGTAAAAACAGACGTCAGAATGGGATTCGGGGTTAAATTTCAAGCTTAAAAATGGTCCTTATTTAGTTTTTAAAACTTGAGCCATTTTGGTTTCCAGGGAAGGAAATTCCTGATGCCGGGGTCAGGAATTTTTGTGTTCTGGAGGTGAAAATTGTTTTGACCCAAATGTAAAAACAGACGTCAGAATGGGATTCGGGGTTAAATTTCAAGCTTAAAAATGGTCCTTATTTAGTTTTTAAAAATTGAGCCATTTTGTATTCCAGGGAAGGAAATTCCTGATGCCGAGGTCTGGGATTTTTGTGCTCCGGAGGTGAAAATTTTATTTTCACCCAAATGTAAAAACAGACGTCAGAATGGGATTCAGGGTTAAATTTGAAGCTTAAAAAAGGTCCTTTTTTAGTTTTTAAAAATTGAGCCGTTTTGGTGTCCCGGGAAGGAAATTCCTGATGCCGGGGTCAGGATTTTTGTGCTCCGGAGGTGAAAATTTTTTTTTGACCCAAATGTATAAACGGATGTCAGAATGGGATTCGGGGTTAAATTTGAAGCTTAAAAATGGTCCTTTTTTAGTTTTTAAAAATTGAGCCATTTTGGTGTCCAGGGAAGGAAATTCCTGATGCCGGGGTCAGGATTTTTGTGCTCCGGAGGTGAAAATTTTTTTTTCACCCAAATGTATAAAGGGATGTCAGAATGGGATTCGGGGTTAAATTTCATCCTTAAAAAAGGTGCTTTTTGTAGTTTTTAAAAATTGAGACGTTTTGGTGTCCACGGAAGGAAATTCCTGATGCCGGGGTCAGGGATTTTTGTGCTCCGGAGGTGAAAATTTTTTTTTGACCCAAATGTATAAACGGACGTCAGAATGGGATTCGGGGTTAAATTTCATGCTTAAAAAGGTGCTTTTTGTAGTTTTTAAAAATTGAGCCGTTTTGGTGTCCAGGGAAGGAAATTCCTGATGCCGGGGTCAGGGATTTTTGTGCTCCGGAGGTGAAAATTTTTTTTTCACCCAAATGTATAAACGGACGTCAGAATGGGATTCGGGGTTAAATTTCATGCTTAAAAAGGTGCTTTTTGTAGTTTTTAAAAATTGAGCCATTTTGGTGTCCACGGAAGGAAATTCCTGATGCCGGGGTCAGGGATTTATTTTTGTGCTCTTGAGGTGAAAATTTTATTTTCACCCAAATGTAAAAACAGACATCAGAATGGGATTCGGGGTTAAATTTCAAGCTTAAAAATGGTCCTTATTTAGTTTTTAAAAATTGAGCCATTTTGTATTCCAGGGAAGGAAATTCCTGATGCCAAGGTCTGGGATTTTTGTGCTCCGGAGGTGAAAATTTTATTTTCACCCAAATGTAAAAACAGACGTCAGAATGGGATTCGGGGTTAAATTTCATCCTTAAGAAAGGTGCTTTTTGTAGTTTTTAAAAATTGAGACGTTTTGGTGTCCAGGGAAGGAAATTCCTGATACCGGGGTCAGGGATTTTTGTGATCCGGAGGTGAAAATTGTATTTTCACCCAAATGTAAAAACAGACGTCAGAATGGGATTCGGGGTTAAATTTCAAGCTTAAAAATGGTCCTTATTTAGTTTTTAAAACTTGAGCCATTTTGGTGTCCAGGAAGGAAATTCCTGATGCCGGGGTCAGGGATTTTTGTGCTCCGGAGGTGAAAATTTTATTTTCACCCAAATGTAAAAACAGACGTCAGAATGGGATTCGGGGTTAAATTTCAAGCTTAAAAATGGTCCTTATTTAGTTTTTAAAACTTGAGCCATTTTGGTTTCCAGGGAAGGAAATTCCTGATGCCGGGGTCAGGAATTTTTGTGCTCTGGAGGTGAAAATTTTTTTTTGACCCAAATGTATAAACGGATGTCAGAATGGGATTCGGGGTTAAATTTGAAGCTTAAAAATGGTCCTTTTTTAGTTTTTAAAAATTGAGCCATTTTGGTGTCCAGGGAAGGAAATTCCTGATGCCGGGGTCAGGGATTTTTGTGCTCCGGAGGTGAAAATTTTTTTTTCACCCAAATGTAAAAACAGACGTCAGAATGGGATTCGGAGTTAAAATTCATGCTTAAAAAAGGTGCTTTTTGTAGTTTTTAAAAATTGAGACGTTTTGGTGTCCAGGGAAGGAAATTCCTGATGCCGGGGTAAGGGGTTTTTGTGCTCCGGAGGTGAAAAATTTTTTTTGACCCAAATGTATAAACGGACGTCAGAATGGGATACGGGGTTAAATTTCATGCTTAAAAAGGTGCTTTTTGTAGTTTTTAAAAATTGAGCCATTTTGGTGTCCACGGAAGGAAATTCCTGATGCCGGGGTCAGGGATTTATTTTTGTGCTCTTGAGGTGAAAATTTTATTTTCACCCAAATGTAAAAACAGACATCAGAATGGGATTCGGGGTTAAATTTCAAGCTTAAAAATGGTCCTTATTTAGTTTTTAAAAATTGAGCCATTTTGTATTCCAGGGAAGGAAATTCCTGATGCCAAGGTCTGGGATTTTTGTGCTCCGGAGGTGAAAATTTTATTTTCACCCAAATGTAAAAACAGACGTCAGAATGGGATTCGGGGTTAAATTTCATCCTTAAGAAAGGTGCTTTTTGTAGTTTTTAAAAATTGAGACGTTTTGGTGTCCAGGGAAGGAAATTCCTGATGCCGGGGTCAGGGATTTTTGTGATCCGGAGGTGAAAATTGTATTTTCACCCAAATGTAAAAACAGACGTCAGAATGGGATTTGGGGTTAAATTTCAAGCTTAAAAATGGTCCTTATTTAGTTTTTAAAACTTGAGCCATTTTGGTGTCCAGGAAGGAAATTCCTGATGCCGGGGTCAGGGATTTTTGTGCTCCGGAGGTGAAAATTTTATTTTCACCCAAATGTAAAAACAGACGTCAGAATGGGATTCGGGGTTAAATTTCAAGCTTAAAAATGGTCCTTATTTAGTTTTTAAAACTTGAGCCATTTTGGTTTCCAGGGAAGGAAATTCCTGATGCCGGGGTCAGGAATTTTTGTGCTCTGGAGGTGAAAATTTTTTTTTGACCCAAATGTATAAACGGATGTCAGAATGGGATTCGGGGTTAAATTTGAAGCTTAAAAATGGTCCTTTTTTAGTTTTTAAAAATTGAGCCATTTTGGTGTCCAGGGAAGGAAATTCCTGATGCCGGGGTCAGGGATTTTTGTGCTCCGGAGGTGAAAATTTTTTTTTCACCCAAATGTAAAAACAGATGTCAGAATGGGATTCGGAGTTAAATTTCATGCTTAAAAAAGGTGCTTTTTGTAGTTTTTAAAAATTGAGACGTTTTGGTGTCCAGGGAAGGAATTTCCTGATGCCGGGGTAAGGGGTTTTTGTGCTCCGGAGGTGAAAAATTTTTTTTGACCCAAATGTATAAACGGACGTCAGAATGGGATTCGGGGTTAAATTTCATGCTTAAAAAAGGTGCTTTTTGTAGTTTTTAAAAATTGAGCCGTTTTGGTGTCCAGGGAAGGAAATTCCTGATGCCGGGGTCAGGGATTTTTGTGCTCCGGAGGTGAAAATTTTATTTTCACCCAAATGTAAAAACAGACGTCAGAATGGGATTCGGGGTTAAATTTCATGCTTAAAAAAGGTGCTTTTTGTAGTTTTTAAAAATTGAGACGTTTTGGTGTCCAGGGAAGGAAATTCCTGATGCCGGTGTCAGGGATTTTTGTGCTCTGGCGGTGAAAATTTTATTTTCACCCAAATGTAAAAACAGACGTCAGAATGGGATTCGGGGTTAAATTTCAAGCTTAAAAAAGGTGCTTTTTGTAGTTTTAAAAAATTGAGACGTTTTGGTGTCCAGGGAAGGAAATTCCTGATGCCGGTGTCAGGGATATTTGTGCTCTGGCGGGAAAAATTTTATTTTCACCCAAATGTAAAAACAGACGTCAGAATGGGATTCGGGGTTAAATTTCATGCTTAAAAAAGGTGCTTTTTGTAGTTTTAAAAAATTGAGACATTTTGGTGTCCAGGGAAGGAAATTCCTGATGCCGGTGTCAGGGATTTTTGTGTTCTGGCGGTGAAAATTTTATTTTCACCCAAATGTAAAAACAGACGTCAGAATGGGATTCGGGGTTAAATTTGAAGCTTAAAAAAGGTCCTTTTTTAGTTTTTAAAAATTGAGCCGTTTTGGTGTCCAGGGAAGGAAATTCCTGATGCCGGGGTCAGGGATTTTTGTGCTCTGGAGGTGAAAATTGTTTTGACCCAAATGTAAAAACAGACGTCAGAATGGGATTCGGGGTTAAATTTCAACCTTAAAAAAGGTCCTTTTTTAGTTTTTAAAAATTGAGCCGTTTTGGTGTCCAGGGAAGGAAATTCCTGATGCCGGGGTCAGGGATTTTTGTGCTCCGGAGGTGAAAATTTTTTTTTCACCCAAATGTAAAAACAGACGTCAGAATGGGATTCGGGGTTAAATTTGAAGCTTAAAAATGGTCCTTTTTTATTTTTTAAAAATTGAGCCGTTTTGTTGTCCAGGGAAGGAAATTCCTGATGCCAGGGTCAGGGATTTTTGTGCTCCGGAGGTGAAAATTTTTTTTTTCACCCAAATGTATAAACGGACATCAGAATGGGATTCGGGGTTCAATTTCATCCTTAAAAAAGGTGCTTTTTGTAGTTTTTAAAAATTGAGACATTTTGGTGTCCAGGGAAGGAAATTCCTGATGCCGGGGTCAGGGATTTTTGTGCTCTGGAGGTGAAAATTTTATTTTCACCCAAATGTAAAAACAGACGTCAGAATGGGATTCGGGGTTAAATTTCATGCTTAAAAAAGGTGCTTTTTGTAGTTTTTAAAAATTGAGACGTTTTGGTGTCCAGGGAAGGAAATTCCTGATGCCGGTGTCAGGGATTTTTGTGCTCTGGCGGTGAAAATTTTATTTTCACCCAAATGTAAAAACAGACGTCAGAATGGGATTCGGGGTTAAATTTCAAGCTTAAAAAAGGTCCTTTTTTAGTTTTTAAAAATTGAGCCGTTTTGGTGTCCAGGGAAGGAAATTCCTGATGCTGGGGTCTGGGATTTTTGTGCTCCGGAGGTGAAAATTTTATTTTCACCCAAATGTAAAAACAGACGTCAGAATGGGATTCGGGGTTAAATTTCATCCTTAAAAAAGGTGCTTTTTGTAGTTTTTAAAAATTGAGACATTTTGGTGTCCAGGGAAGGAAATTCCTGATGCCGGGGTCAGGGATTTTTGTGCTCCGGAGGTGAAAATTTTTTTTGACCCAAATGTATAAACGGACGTCAGAATGGGATTCGGGGTTAAATTTCTGCTTAAAAAAGGTGCTTTTTGTAGTTTTTAAAAATTGAGACGTTTTGGTGTCCAGGGAAGGAAATTCCTGATGCAGGGGTCAGGGATTTTTGTGCTCTAGAGGTGAAAATTTAATTTTCACCCAAATGTAAAAACAGACGTCAGAATGGGATTCAGGGTTAAATTTGAAGCTTAAAAAAGGTCCTTTTTTAGTTTTTAAAAATTGACCCGTTTTGGTGTCCAGGGAAGGAAATTCCTGATGCCGGGGTCAGGGATTTTTGAGCTCCGGAGGTGAAAATTTTTTTTTCACCCAAATGTATAAAGGGATGTCAGAATGGGATTCGGGGTTAAATTTCATCCTTAAAAAAGGTGCTTTTTGTAGTTTTTAAAAATTGAGACGTTTTGGTGTCCACGGAAGGAAATTCCTGATGCCGGGGTCAGGGATTTTTGTGCTCCGGAGGTGAAAATATTTTTTTGACCCAAATGTAGAAACGGACGTCAGAATGGGATTCGGGGTTAAATTTCATGCTTTAAAAAGGTGCTTTTTATAGTTTTTAAAAATTGAGACGTTTTGGTGTCCAGGGAAGGAGATTCCTGATGCCGGGGTCAGGGATTTTTGTGCTCTGGAGGTGAAAATTTTATTTTCACCCAAATATAAAAACAGATGTCAGAATGGGATTCGGGGTTAAATTTCATCCTTAAAAAGGGTGCTTTTTATAGTTTTTAAAAATTGAGACGTATTGGTGTCCAGGGAAGGAAATTCCTGATGCCGGGGTCAGGGATTTTTGTGATCCGGAGGTGAAAATTTTATTTTCACCCAAATGTAAAAACAGACGTCAGAATGGGATTCGGGGTTAAATTTCAAGCTTAAAAATGGTCCTTATTTAGTTTTTAAAACTTGAGCCATTTTGGTTTCCAGGGAAGGAAATTCCTGATGCCGGGGTCAGGAATTTTTGTGTTCTGGAGGTGAAAATTGTTTTGACCCAAATGTAAAAACAGACGTCAGAATGGGATTCGGGGTTAAATTTCAAGCTTAAAAATGGTCCTTTTTTAGTTTTTAAAAATTGAGCTGTTTTGGTGTCCAGGGAAGGAAATTCCTGATGCCGGGGTCAGGGATTTTTGTGCTCCGGAGGTGAAAATTTTTTTTTGACCCAAATGTATAAACGGACGTCAGAATGGGATTCGGGGTTAAATTTCTGCTTAAAAAAGGTGCTTTTTGTAGTTTTTAAAAATTGAGACGTTTTGGTGTCCAGGGAAGGAAATTCCTGATGCAGGGGTCAGGATTTTTGTGCTCTGGAGGTGAAATTTTTTTTTTGACCCAAATGTATAAACGGACGTCAGAATGGGATTCGGGGTTAAATTTCATCCTTAAAAATGGTCCTTTTTTATTTTTTAAAAATTGAGCCGTTTTGGTGTCCACGGAAGGAAATTCCTGATGCCGGGGTCAGGGATTTTTGTGCTCTGGAGGTGAAAATTGTTTTGACCCAAATGTAAAAACAGACGTCAGAATGGGATTCGGGGTTAAATTTCAAGCTTAAAAAAGGTCCTTTTTTAGTTTTTTAAAATTGAGCCATTTTGGTGTCCAGGGAAGGAAATTCCTGATGCCGGGGTCAGGGATTTTTGTGCTCCGGAGGTGAAAATTTTTTTTCACCCAAATGTAAAAACAGACGTCAGAATGGGATTCGGGGTTAAATTTCATGCTTAAAAAAGGTGCTTTTTGTAGTTTTTAAAAATTGAGCCGTTTTGGTGTCCAGGGAAGGAAATTCCTGATGCCGGGGTCAGGGAATTTTGTGCTCCGGAGGTGAAAATTTTATTTTCACCCAAATGTAAAAACAGACGACAGAATGGGATTCGGGGTTAAATTTCATGCTTAAAAAAGGTGCTTTTTGTAGTTTTTAAAAATTGAGACGTTTTGGTGTCCAGGGAAGGAAATTCCTGATGCCGGTGTCAGGGATTTTTGTGCTCTGGCAGTGAAAATTTTATTTTCACCGAAATGTAAAAACAGACATCAGAATGGGATTCGGGGTTAAATTTCAAGCTTAAAAAAGGTCCTTTTTTAGTTTTTAAAAATTGAGCCGTTTTGGTGTCCAGGGAAGGAAATTCCTGATGCCGGGGTCAGGGATTTTTGTGCTCTGGAGGTGAAAATTTTATTTTCACCCAAATGTAAAAACAGACGTCAGAATGGGATTCGGGGTTAAATTTCAAGCTTAAAAAAGGTCCATTTTTAGTTTTTAAAAATTGAGCCGTTTTGGTGTCCAGGGAAGGAAATTCCTGATGCCGGGGTCAGGGATTTTTGTGCTCCGGAGGTGAAAATTTTTTTTTCACCCAAATGTATAAACGGACGTCAGAATGGGATTCGGGGTTAAATTTCATGCTTAAAAAGGTGCTTTTTGTAGTTTTTAAAAATTGAGCCGTTTTGGTGTCCACGGAAGGAAATTCCTGATGCCGGGGTCAGGGATTTATTTTTGTGCTCTTGAGGTGAAAATTTAATTTTCACCCAAATGTAAAAACAGACATCAGAATGGGATTCGGGGTTAAATTTCATCCTTAGAAAAGGTGCTTTTTGTAGTTTTTAAAAATTGAGCCGTTTTGGTGTCCAGGGAAGGAAATTCCTGATGCCGGGGTCAGGGATTCTTGTGCTCCGGAAGTGAAAATTTTTTTTTCACCCAAATGTATAAACGGACGTCAGAATGGGATTCGGGGTTAAATTTCATGCTTAAAAAGGTGCTTTTTGTAGTTTTTAAAAATTGAGCCATTTTGGTGTCCAGGGAAGGAAATTCCTGATGCCGGGGTCAGGGATTTTTGTGCTCTGGAGGTGAAAATTTTATTTTTACCGAAATGTAAAAACAGACGTCAGAATGGGATTCAGGGTTAAATTTGAAGCTTAAAAAAGGTCCTTTTTTAGTTTTTAAAAATTGAGCCGTTTTGGTGTCCAGGGAAGGAAATTCCTGATGCCGGGGTCAGGATTTTTGTGCTCCGGAGGTGAAAATTTTTTTTTGACCCAAATGTATAAACGGATGTCAGAATGGGATTCGGGGTTAAATTTGAAGCTTAAAAATGGTCCTTTTTTAGTTTTTAAAAATTGAGCCATTTTGGTGTCCAGGGAAGGAAATTCCTGATGCCGGGGTCAGGGATTTTTGTGCTCCGAAGGTGAAAATTTTTTTTTCACCCAAATGTATAAAGGGATGTCAGAATGGGATTCGGGGTTAAATTTCATCCTTAAAAAAGGTGCTTTTTGTAGTTTTTAAAAATTGAGACGTTTTGGTGTCCACGGAAGGAAATTCCTGATGCCGGGGTCAGGGATTTATTTTTGTGCTCTTGAGGTGAAAATTTTATTTTCACCCAAATGTAAAAACAGACGTCAGAATGGGATTCGGGGTTAAATTTCATGCTTAAAAAAGGTGCTTTTTGTAGTTTTTAAAAATTGAGACGTTTTGGTGTCCAGGGAAGGAAATTCCTGATGCCGGTGTCAGGGATTTTTGTGCTCTGGCGGTGAAAATTTTATTTTCACCCAAATGTAAAAACAGACGTCAGAATGGGATTCGGGGTTAAATTTCAAGCTTAAAAAAGGTCCTTTTTTAGTTTTTAAAAATTGAGCCGTTTTGGTGTCCAGGGAAGGAAATTCCTGATGCCGGGGTCAGGGATTTTTGTGCTCTGGAGGTGAAAATTTTATTTTCACCCAAATGTAAAAACAGACGTCAGAATGGGATTCGGGGTTAAATTTCATCCTTAAAAAAGGTGCTTTTTGTAGTTTTTAAAAATTGAGACGTTTTGGTGTCCAGGGAAGGAAATTCCTGATGCCGGGGTCAGGGATTTTTGTGCTCTGGAGGTGAAAATTTTATTTTTACCCAAATGTAAAAACAGACGTCAGAATGGGATTCAGGGTTAAATTTGAAGCTTAAAAAAGGTCCTTTTTTAGTTTTTAAAAATTGAGCCGTTTTGGTGTCCAGGGAAGGAAATTCCTGATGCCGGGGTCAGGATTTTTGTGCTCCGGAGGTGAAAATTTTTTTTTGACCCAAATGTATAAAGGGATGTCAGAATGGGATTCGGGGTTAAATTTCATCCTTAAAAAAGGTGCTTTTTGTAGTTTTTAAAAATTGAGACGTTTTGGTGTCCACGGAAGGAAATTCCTGATGCCGGGGTCAGGGATTTATTTTTGTGCTCTTGAGGTGAAAATTTTATTTTCACCCAAATGTAAAAACAGACGTCAGAATGGGATTCGGGGTTAAATTTCATGCTTAAAAAAGGTGCTTTTTGTAGTTTTTAAAAATTGAGCCGTTTTGGTGTCCAGGGAAGGAAATTCCTGATGCCGGGGTCAGGTATTTTTGTGCTCCGGAGGTGAAAATTTTATTTTCACCCAAATGTAAAAACAGACGTCAGAATGATATTCGGGGTTAAATTTCATACTTAAAAAATGTGCTTTTTGTAGTTTTTAAAAATTGAGACGTTTTGGTGTCCAGGGAAGGAAATTCCTGATGCCGGTGTCAGGGATTTTTGTGCTCTGGCGGTGAAAATTTTATTTTCACCCAAATGTAAAAACAGACGTCAGAATGGGATTCGGGGTTAAATTTGAAGCTTAAAAAAGGTCCTTTTTTAGTTTTTAAAAATTGAGCCGTTTTGGTGTCCAGGGAAGGAAATTCCTGATGCCGGGGTCAGGGATTTTTGTGCTCTGGAGGTGAAAATTGTTTTGACCCAAATGTAAAAACAGACGTCAGAATGGGATTCGGGGTTAAATTTCATGCTTAAAAAGGTGCTTTTTGTAGTTTTTAAAAATTGAGCCGTTTTGGTGTCCACGGAAGGAAATTCCTGATGCCGGGGTCAGGGATTTATTTTTGTGCTCTTGAGGTGAAAATTTTATTTTCACCCAAATGTAAAAACAGACATCAGAATGGGATTCGGGGTTAAATTTCAAGCTTAAAAATGGTCCTTATTTAGTTTTTAAAAATTGAGCCATTTTGGATTCCAGGGAAGGAAATTCCTGATGCCGGGGTCAGGGATTTTTGTCCTCTGGAGGTGAAAATTTTATTTTTACCCAAATGTAAAAACAGACGTCAGAATGGGATTCAGGGTTAAATTTGAAGCTTAAAAAAGGTCCTTTTTTAGTTTTTAAAAATTGAGCCGTTTTGGTGTCCAGGGAAGGAAATTCCTGATGCCGGGGTCAGGATTTTTGTGCTCCGGAGGTGAAAATTGTTTTGACCCAAATGTAAAAACAGACGTCAGAATGGGATTCGGGGTTAAATTTCATGCTTAAAAAGGTGCTTTTTGTAGTTTTTAAAAATTGAGCCGTTTTGGTGTCCACGGAAGGAAATTCCTGATGCCGGGGTCAGGGATTTATTTTTGTGCTCTTGAGGTGAAAATTTTATTTTCACCCAAATGTAAAAACAGACATCAGAATGGGATTTGGGGTTAAATTTGAAGCTTAAAAATGGTCCTTTTTTATTTTTTAAAAATTGAGCCGTTTTATTGTCCAGGGAAGGAAATTCCTGATGCCGGGGTCAGGGATTTTTGTGCTCCGGAGGTGAAAATTTTTTTTCACCCAAATGTATAAACGGACATCAGAATGGGATTCGGGGTTAAATTTCATGCTTAAAAAAGGTGCTTTTTGTAGTTTTTAAAAATTGAGACGTTTTGGTGTCCAGGGAAGGAAATTCCTGATGCCGGTGTCAGGGATTTTTGTGCTCTGGCGGTGAAAATTTTATTTTCACCCAAATGTAAAAACAGACGTCAGAATGGGATTCGGGGTTAAATTTGAAGCTTAAAAAAGGTCCTTTTTTAGTTTTTAAAAATTGAGCCGTTTTGGTGTCCAGGGAAGGAAATTCCTGATGCCGGGGTCAGGGATTTTTGTGCTCTGGAGGTGAAAATTGTTTTGACCCAAATGTAAAAACAGACATCAGAATGGGATTCGGGGTTAAATTTGAAGCTTAAAAAAGGTCCTTTTTTAGTTTTTAAAAATTGAGCCGTTTTGGTGTCCAGGGAAGGAAATTCCTGATGCCGGGGTCAGGGATTTTTGTGCTCTGGAGGTGAAAATTGTTTTGACCCAAATGTAAAAACAGACATCAGAATGGGATTCGGGGTTAAATTTCAAGCTTAAAAAAGGTCCTTTTTTAGTTTTTAAAAATTGAGCCGTTTTGGTGTCCAGGGAAGGAAATTCCTGATGCCGGGGTAAGGGATTTATTTTTGTGCTCTTGAGGTGAAAATTTTATTTTCACCCAAATGTAAAAACAGACATCAGAATGGGATTCGGGGTTAAATTTCAAGCTTAAAAATGGTCCTTATTTAGTTTTTAAAAATTGAGCCATTTTGGATTCCAGGGAAGGAAATTCCTGATGCCGGGGTCAGGGATTTTTGTCCTCTGGAGGTGAAAATTTTATTTTTACCCAAATGTAAAAACAGACGTCAGAATGGGATTCAGGGTTAAATTTGAAGCTTAAAAAAGGTCCTTTTTTAGTTTTTAAAAATTGAGCCGTTTTGGTGTCCAGGGAAGGAAATTCCTGATGCCGGGGTCAGGATTTTTGTGCTCCGGAGGTGAAAATTGTTTTGACCCAAATGTAAAAACAGACGTCAGAATGGGATTCGGGGTTAAATTTCATGCTTAAAAAGGTGCTTTTTGTAGTTTTTAAAAATTGAGCCGTTTTGGTGTCCACGGAAGGAAATTCCTGATGCCGGGGTCAGGGATTTATTTTTGTGCTCTTGAGGTGAAAATTTTATTTTCACCCAAATGTAAAAACAGACATCAGAATGGGATTTGGGGTTAAATTTGAAGCTTAAAAATGGTCCTTTTTTATTTTTTAAAAATTGAGCCGTTTTATTGTCCAGGGAAGGAAATTCCTGATGCCGGGGTCAGGGATTTTTGTGCTCCGGAGGTGAAAATTTTTTTTCACCCAAATGTATAAACGGACATCAGAATGGGATTCGGGGTTCAATTTCATCCTTAAAAAAGGTGCTTTTTGTAGTTTTTAAAAATTGAGACATTTTGGTGTCCAGGGAAGGAAATTCCTGATGCCGGGGTCAGGGATTTTTGTGCTCTGGAGGTGAAAATTTTATTTTCACCCAAATGTAAAAACAGACGTCAGAATGGGATTCGGGGTTAAATTTCATGCTTAAAAAAGGTGCTTTTTGTAGTTTTTAAAAATTGAGACGTTTTGGTGTCCAGGGAAGGAAATTCCTGATGCCGGTGTCAGGGATTTTTGTGCTCTGGCGGTGAAAATTTTATTTTCACCCAAATGTAAAAACAGACGTCAGAATGGGATTCGGGGTTAAATTTCAAGCTTAAAAAAGGTCCTTTTTTAGTTTTTAAAAATTGAGCCGTTTTGGTGTCCAGGGAAGGAAATTCCTGATGCCGGGGTCAGGGATTTTTGTGCTCTGGAGGTGAAAATTGTTTTGACCCAAATGTAAAAACAGACATCAGAATGGGATTCGGGGTTAAATTTCAAGCTTAAAAAAGGTCCTTTTTTAGTTTTTAAAAATTGAGCCGTTTTGGTGTCCAGGGAAGGAAATTCCTGATGCCGGGGTCAGGGATTTTTGTGCTCCGGAGGTGAAAAATTTTTTTTCACCCAAATGTATAAAGGGATGTCAGAATGGGATTCGGGGTTAAATTTCATCCTTAAAAAAGGTGCTTTTTGTAGTTTTTAAAAATTGAGCCGTTTTGGTGTCCAGGGAAGGAAATTCCTGATGCCGGGGTCAGGGATTTTTGTGCTCTGGAGGTGAAAATTTTATTTTCACCCAAATGTAAAAACAGACGTCAGAATGGGATTCGGGGTTAAATTTCATGCTTAAAAAAGGTGCTTTTTGTAGTTTTTAAAAATTGAGCCGTTTTGGTGTCCAGGGAAGGAAATTCCTGATGACGGGGTCAGGGATTTTTGTGCTCTGGAGGTGAAAATTTTATTTTCACCCAAATGTAAAAACAGACATCAGAATGGGATTCGGGGTTAAATTTTATGCTTAAAAAAGGTGCTTTTTATAGTTTTTAAAAATTGACACGTTTTGGTGTCCAGGGAAGGAAATTCCTGATGCCGGGGTCAGGGATTTTTGTGCTCTGGAGGTGAAAATTATATTTTCACCCAAATGTAAAAACAGACGTCAGAATGGGATTCGGGGTTAAATTTCATGCTTAAAAAAGGTGCTTTTTGTAGTTTTTAAAAATTGAGACGTTTTGGTGTCCAGGGAAGGAAATTCCTGATGCCGGGGTCAGGGATTTTTGTGCTCCGGAGGTGAAAATTTTTTTTTGACCCAAATGTATAAACGGACGTCAGAATGGGATTCGGGGTTAAATTTCATCCTTAAAAATGGTCCTTTTTTAGTTTTTAAAAATTGAGCCATTTTGGTGTCCAGGGAAGGAAATTCCTGATGCCGGGGTCAGGGATTTTTGTGCTCCGGAGGTGAAAAATTTTTTTTCACCCAAATGTATAAAGGGATGTCAGAATGGGATTCGGGGTTAAATTTCATCCTTAAAAAAGGTGCTTTTTGTAGTTTTTAAAAATTGAGACGTTTTGGTGTCCACGGAAGGAAATTCCTGATGCCGGGGTCAGGGATTTTTGTGCTCTGGAGGTGAAAATTTTATTTTCACCCAAATGTAAAAACAGACGTCAGAATGGGATTCGGGGTTAAATTTCATGCTTAAAAAAGGTGCTTTTTGTAGTTTTTAAAAATTGAGACGTTTTGGTGTTCAGGGAAGGAAATTCCTGATGCCGGGGTCAGGGATTTTTGTGCTCCGGAGGTGAAAATTTTTTTTTGACCCAAATGTATAAAGGGATGTCAGAATGGGATTCGGGGTTAAATTTCATCCTTAAAAAAGGTGCTTTTTGTAGTTTTTAAAAATTGAGACGTTTTGGTGTCCACGGAAGGAAATTCCTGAGGCCGGGGTCAGGGATTTTTGTGCTCCGGAGGTGAAAATTTTATTTTCACCCAAAAGTAAAAACAGACGTCCGAATGGGATTCGGGGTTAAATTTGAAGCTTAAAAATGGTCCTTTTTTATTTTTTAATAATTGAGCCGTTTTGGTGTCCAGGGAAGGAAATTCCTGACGCCGGGGTCAGGGATTTTTGTGCTCTGGAGGTGAAAATTTTATTTTCACCCAAATGTAAAAACAGACGTCAGAATGTGATTCGGGGTTAAATTTCATGCTTAAAAAAGGTGCTTTTTGTAGTTTTTAAAAATTGAGACGTTTTGGTGTCCAGGGAAGGAAATTCCTGATGCCGGGGTCAGGGATTTTTGTGCTCCGGAGGTGAAAATTTTTTTTTGACCCAAATGTATAAACGGACGTCAGAATGGGATTCGGGGTTAAATTTCATCCTTAAAAATGGTCCTTTTTTAGTTTTTAAAAATTGAGCCATTTTGGTGTCCAGGGAAGGAAATTCCTGATGCCGGGGTCAGGGATTTTTGTGCTCCGGAGGTGAAAAATTTTTTTTCACCCAAATGTATAAAGGGATGTCAGAATGGGATTCGGGGTTAAATTTCATCCTTAAAAAAGGTGCTTTTTGTAGTTTTTAAAAATTGAGACGTTTTGGTGTCCACGGAAGGAAATTCCTGATGCCGGGGTCAGGGATTTTTGTGCTCTGGAGGTGAAAATTTTATTTTCACCCAAATGTAAAAACAGACGTCAGAATGGGATTCGGGGTTAAATTTCATGCTTAAAAAAGGTGCTTTTTGTAGTTTTTAAAAATTGAGACGTTTTGGTGTTCAGGGAAGGAAATTCCTGATGCCGGGGTCAGGGATTTTTGTGCTCCGGAGGTGAAAATTTTTTTTTGACCCAAATGTATAAAGGGATGTCAGAATGGGATTCGGGGTTAAATTTCATCCTTAAAAAAGGTGCTTTTTGTAGTTTTTAAAAATTGAGACGTTTTGGTGTCCACGGAAGGAAATTCCTGAGGCCGGGGTCAGGGATTTTTGTGCTCCGGAGGTGAAATTTTTTTTTCACCCAAATGTATAAACGGACGTCAGAATGGGATTCGGGGTTAAATTTCATGCTTAAAAAAGGTGCTTTTTGTAGTTTTTAAAAATTGAAACGTTTTGGTGTCCAGGGAAGGAAATTCCTGATGCCGGGGTCAGGGATTTTTGTGCTCCGGAGGTGAAAATTTTTTTTTGACCCAAATGTATAAACGGACGTCAGAATGGGATTCGGGGTTAAATTTCATGCTTAAAAAAGGTGCTTTTTGTAGTTTTTAAAAATTGAGACGTTTTGGTGTCCAGGGAAGGAAATTCCTGATGCGGGGGTCAGGATTTTTGTGCTCCGGAGGTGAAAATTTTTTTTTGACCCAAATGTATAAACGGATGTCAGAATGGGATTCGGGGTTAAATTTGAAGCTTTAAAATGGTCCTTTTTTAGTTTTTAAAAATTGAGCCATTTTGGTGTCCAGGGAAGGAAATTCCTGATGCCGGGGTCAGGGATTTTTGTGCTCCGGAGGTGAAAAAATTTTTTTCACCCAAATGTATAAAGGGATGTCAGAATGGGATTCGGGGTTAAATTTCATGCTTAAAAAAGGTGCTTTTTGTAGTTTTTAAAAATTGAGACGTTTTGGTGTCCACGGAAGGAAATTCCTGATGCCGGGGTCAGGGATTTTTGTGCTCCGGAGGTGAAAATTTTTTTTCACCCAAATGTATAAACGGACGTCAGAATGGGATTCGGGGTTAAATTTCATGCTTAAAAAAGGTGCTTTTTGTAGTTTTTAAAAATTGAAACGTTTTGGTGTCCAGGGAAGGAAATTCCTGATGCCGGGGTCAGGGATTTTTGTGCTCCGGAGGTGAAAATTTTTTTTTGACCCAAATGTATAAACGGACGTCAGAATGGGATTCGGGGTTAAATTTCATGCTTAAAAAGGGTGCTTTTTGTAGTTTTTAAAAATTGAGACGTTTTGGTGTCCAGGGAAGGAAATTCCTGATGCGGGGGTCAGGATTTTTGTGCTCCGGAGGTGAAAATTTTTTTTTGACCCAAATGTATAAACGGATGTCAGAATGGGATTCGGGGTTAAATTTGAAGCTTTAAAATGGTCCTTTTTTAGTTTTTAAAAATTGAGCCATTTTGGTGTCCAGGGAAGGAAATTCCTGATGCCGGGGTCAGGGATTTTTGTGCTCCGGAGGTGAAAAATTTTTTTTCACCCAAATGTATAAAGGGATGTCAGAATGGGATTCGGGGTTAAATTTCATGCTTAAAAAAGGTGCTTTTTGTAGTTTTTAAAAATTGAGACGTTTTGGTGTCCACGGAAGGAAATTCCTGATGCCGGGGTCAGGGATTTTTGTGCTCCGGAGGTGAAAATTTTTTTTCACCCAAATGTATAAACGGACGTCAGAATGGGATTCGGGGTTAAATTTCATGCTTAAAAAAGGTGCTTTTTGTAGTTTTTAAAAATTGAAACGTTTTGGTGTCCAGGGAAGGAAATTCCTGATGCCGGGGTCAGGGATTTTTGTGCTCCGGAGGTGAAAATTTTTTTTTGACCCAAATGTATAAACGGACGTCAGAATGGGATTCGGGGTTAAATTTCATGCTTAAAAAGGGTGCTTTTTGTAGTTTTTAAAAATTGAGACGTTTTGGTGTCCAGGGAAGGAAATTCCTGATGCCGGGGTCAGGATTTTTGTGCTCCGGAGGTGAAAATTTTTTTTTGACCCAAATGTATAAACGGATGTCAGAATGGGATTCGGGGTTAAATTTGAAGCTTTAAAATGGTCCTTTTTTAGTTTTTAAAAATTGAGCCATTTTGGTGTCCAGGGAAGGAAATTCCTGATGCCGGGGTCAGGGATTTTTGTGCTCCGGAGGTGAAAAATTTTTTTTCACCCAAATGTATAAAGGGATGTCAGAATGGGATTCGGGGTTAAATTTCATGCTTAAAAAAGGTGCTTTTTGTAGTTTTTAAAAATTGAGACGTTTTGGTGTCCACGGAAGGAAATTCCTGATGCCGGGGTCAGGGATTTTTGTGCTCCGGAGGTGAAAATTTTTTTTCACCCAAGTGTATAAACGGACGTCAGAATGGGATTCGGGGTTAAATTTCATGCTTAAAAAAGGTGCTTTTTGTAGTTTTTAAAAATTGAAACGTTTTGGTGTCCAGGGAAGGAAATTCCTGATGCCGGGGTCAGGGATTTTTGTGCTCCGGAGGTGAAAATTTTTTTTTGACCCAAATGTATAAACGGACGTCAGAATGGGATTCGGGGTTAAATTTCATGCTTAAAAAGGGTGCTTTTTGTAGTTTTTAAAAATTGAGACGTTTTGGTGTCCAGGGAAGGAAATTCCTGATGCGGGGGTCAGGATTTTTGTGCTCCGGAGGTGAAAATTTTTTTTTGACCCAAATGTATAAACGGATGTCAGAATGGGATTCGGGGTTAAATTTGAAGCTTTAAAATGGTCCTTTTTTAGTTTTTAAAAATTGAGCCATTTTGGTGTCCAGGGAAGGAAATTCCTGATGCCGGGGTCAGGGATTTTTGTGCTCCGGAGGTGAAAAATTTTTTTTCACCCAAATGTATAAACGGACGTCAGAATGGGATTCGGGGTTAAATTTCATGCTTAAAAAAGGTGCTTTTTGTAGTTTTTAAAAATTGAAACGTTTTGGTGTCCAGGGAAGGAAATTCCTGATGCCGGGGTCAGGGATTTTTGTGCTCCGGAGGTGAAAATTTTTTTTTGACCCAAATGTATAAACGGACGTCAGAATGGGATTCGGGGTTAAATTTCATGCTTAAAAAGGGTGCTTTTTGTAGTTTTTAAAAATTGAGACGTTTTGGTGTCCAGGGAAGGAAATTCCTGATGCGGGGGTCAGGATTTTTGTGCTCCGGAGGTGAAAATTTTTTTTTGACCCAAATGTATAAACGGATGTCAGAATGGGATTCGGGGTTAAATTTGAAGCTTTAAAATGGTCCTTTTTTAGTTTTTAAAAATTGAGCCATTTTGGTGTCCAGGGAAGGAAATTCCTGATGCCGGGGTCAGGGATTTTTGTGCTCCGGAGGTGAAAAATTTTTTTTCACCCAAATGTATAAAGGGATGTCAGAATGGGATTCGGGGTTAAATTTCATGCTTAAAAAAGGTGCTTTTTGTAGTTTTTAAAAATTGAGACGTTTTGGTGTCCACGGAAGGAAATTCCTGATGCCGGGGTCAGGGATTTTTGTGCTCCGGAGGTGAAAATTTTTTTTCACCCAAATGTATAAACGGACGTCAGAATGGGATTCGGGGTTAAATTTCATGCTTAAAAAAGGTGCTTTTTGTAGTTTTTAAAAATTGAAACGTTTTGGTGTCCAGGGAAGGAAATTCCTGATGCCGGGGTCAGGGATTTTTGTGCTCCGGAGGTGAAAATTTTTTTTTGACCCAAATGTATAAACGGACGTCAGAATGGGATTCGGGGTTAAATTTCATGCTTAAAAAGGGTGCTTTTTGTAGTTTTTAAAAATTGAGACGTTTTGGTGTCCAGGGAAGGAAATTCCTGATGCCGGGGTCAGGATTTTTGTGCTCCGGAGGTGAAAATTTTTTTTTGACCCAAATGTATAAACGGATGTCAGAATGGGATTCGGGGTTAAATTTGAAGCTTTAAAATGGTCCTTTTTTAGTTTTTAAAAATTGAGCCATTTTGGTGTCCAGGGAAGGAAATTCCTGATGCCGGGGTCAGGGATTTTTGTGCTCCGGAGGTGAAAAAATTTTTTTCACCCAAATGTATAAAGGGATGTCAGAATGGGATTCGGGGTTAAATTTCATGCTTAAAAAAGGTGCTTTTTGTAGTTTTTAAAAATTGAGACGTTTTGGTGTCCACGGAAGGAAATTCCTGATGCCGGGGTCAGGGATTTTTGTGCTCGGGAGGTGAAAATTTTTTTTCACCCAAATGTATAAACGGATGTCAGAATGGGATTCGGGGTTAAATTTCATGCTTAAAAAGGGTGCTTTTTGTAGTTTTTAAAAATTGAGACGTTTTGGTGTCCAGGGAAGGAAATTCCTGATGCCGGGGTCAGGGATTTTTGTGCTCCGGAGGTGAAAAATTTTTTTTCACCCAAATGTATAAAGGGATGTCAGAATGGGATTCGGGGTTAAATTTCTTCCTTAAGAAAGGTGCTTTTTTTAATTTTTAAAAATTGAGACGTTTTGGTGTCCACGGAAGGAAATTCCTGATGCCGGGGTCTGGGATTTTTGTGCTCCGGAGGTGAAAATTTTTTTTCACCCAAATGTATAAACGGACGTCAGAATGGGATTCGGGGTTAAATTTCATGCTTAAAAAAGGTGCTTTTTGTAGTTTTTAAAAATTGAAACGTTTTGGTGTCCAGGGAAGGAAATTCCTGATGCCGGGGTCAGGGATTTTTGTGCTCCGGAGGTGAAAATTTTTTTTTGACCCAAATGTATAAACGGACGTCAGAATGGGATTCGGGGTTAAATTTCATGCTTAAAAAAGGTGCTTTTTGTAGTTTGTAAAAATTGAGACGTTTTGGTGTCCAGGGAAGGAAATTCCTGATGCCGGGGTCAGGATTTTTGTGCTCCGGAGGTGAAAATTTTTTTTTGACCCAAATGTATAAACGGATGTCAGAATGGGATTCGGGGTTAAATTTGAAGCTTTAAAATGGTCCTTTTTTAGTTTTTAAAAATTGAGCCATTTTGGTGTCCAGGGAAGGAAATTCCTGATGCCGGGGTCAGGGATTTTTGTGCTCCGGAGGTGAAAATTTTTTTTCACCCAAATGTATAAACGGATGTCAGAATGGGATTCGGGGTTAAATTTCATGCTTAAAAAGGGTGCTTTTTGTAGTTTTTAAAAATTGAGACGTTTTGGTGTCCAGGGAAGGAAATTCCTGATGCCGGGGTCAGGGATTTTTGTGCTCCGGAGGTGAAAATTTTATTTTCACCCAAATGTAAAAACAGACGTCAGAATGGGATTCGGGGTTAAATTTGAAGCTTAAAAATGGTCCTTTTTTCTTTTTAAAAAATTGAGCCGTTTTGGTGTCCAGGGAAGGAAATTCCTGATGCCGGGGTCAGGGATTTTTGTGCTCCGGAGGTGAAAATTTTTTTTTCACCCAAATGTATAAACGGACATCAGAATGGGATTCGGGGTTCAATTTCATCCTTAAAAAAGGTGCTTTTTGTAGTTTTTAAAAATTGAGACATTTTGGTGTCCAGGGAAGGAAATTCCTGATGCCGGGGTCAGGGATTTTTGTGCTCCGGAGGTGAAAATTTTATTTTCACCCAAATGTAAAAACGGACGTCAGAATGGGATTCGGGGTTAAATTTCATCCTTAAAAATGGTCCTTTTTTAGTTTTTAAAAATTGAGCCATTTTGGTGTCCAGGGAAGGAAATTCCTGATGCCGGGTTCAGGGATTTTTGTGCTCCGGAGGTGAAAATTTTATTTTCACCCAAATGTAAAAACAGACGTCAGAATGGGATTCGGGGTTAAATTTCATGCTTAAAAAAGGTGCTTTTTGTAGTTTTTAAAAATTGAAACGTTTTGGTGTCCAGGGAAGGAAATTCCTGATGCCGGGGTCAGGGATTTTTGTGCTCCGGAGGTGAAAATTTTTTTTCACCCAAATGTATAAACGGATGTCAGAATGGGATTCGGGGTTAAATTTCATGCTTAAAAAGGGTGCTTTTTGTAGTTTTTAAAAATTGAGACGTTTTGGTGTCCAGGGAAGGAAATTCCTGATGCCGGGGTCAGGGATTTTTGTGCTCCGGAGGTGAAAATTTTATTTTCACCCAAATGTAAAAACAGACGTCAGAATGGGATTCGGGGTTAAATTTGAAGCTTAAAAATGGTCCTTTTTTATTTTTAAAAAATTGAGCCGTTTTGGTGTCCAGGGAAGGAAATTCCTGATGCCGGGGTCAGGGATTTTTGTGCTCCGGAGGTGAAAATTTTTTTTTCACCCAAATGTATAAACGGACATCAGAATGGGATTCGGGGTTCAATTTCATCCTTAAAAAAGGTGCTTTTTGTAGTTTTTAAAAATTGAGACATTTTGGTGTCCAGGGAAGGAAATTCCTGATGCCGGGGTCAGGGATTTTTGTGCTCCGGAGGTGAAAATTTTATTTTCACCCAAATGTAAAAACGGACGTCAGAATGGGATTCGGGGTTAAATTTCATCCTTAAAAATGGTCCTTTTTTAGTTTTAAAAAATTGAGCCATTTTGGTGTCCAGGGAAGGAAATTCCTGATGCCGGGTTCAGGGATTTTTGTGCTCCGGAGGTGAAAATTTTATTTTCACCCAAATGTAAAAACAGACGTCAGAATGGGATTCGGGGTTAAATTTCATGCTTAAAAAAGGTGCTTTTTGTAGTTTTTAAAAATTGAGACGTTTTGGTGTCCACGGAAGGAAATTCCTGATGCCGGGGTCAGGGATTTTTGTGCTCCGGAGGTGAAAATTTTTTTTCACCCAAATGTATAAACGGACGTCAGAATGGGATTCGGGGTTAAATTTGAAGCTTTAAAATGGTCCTTTTTTAGTTTTTAAAAATTGAGCCATTTTGGTGTCCAGGGAAGGAAATTCCTGATGCCGGGGTCAGGGATTTTTGTGCTCCGGAGGTGAAAAATTTTTTTTCACCCAAATGTAGAAAGGGATGTCAGAATGGGATTCGGGGTTAAATTTCATGCTTAAAAAAGGTGCTTTTTGTAGTTTTTAAAAATTGAAACGTTTTGGTGTCCAGGGAAGGAAATTCCTGATGCCGGGGTCAGGGATTTTTGTGCTCCGGAGGTGAAAATTTTTTTTCACCCAAATGTATAAACGGATGTCAGAATGGGATTCGGGGTTAAATTTCATGCTTAAAAAGGGTGCTTTTTGTAGTTTTTAAAAATTGAGACGTTTTGGTGTCCAGGGAAGGAAATTCCTGATGCCGGGGTCAGGGATTTTTGTGCTCCGGAGGTGAAAATTTTATTTTCACCCAAATGTAAAAACAGACGTCAGAATGGGATTCGGGGTTAAATTTGAAGCTTAAAAATGGTCCTTTTTTATTTTTAAAAAATTGAGCCGTTTTGGTGTCCAGGGAAGGAAATTCCTGATGCCGGGGTCAGGGATTTTTGTGCTCCGGAGGTGAAAATTTTTTTTTCACCCAAATGTATAAACGGACATCAGAATGGGATTCGGGGTTCAATTTCATCCTTAAAAAAGGTGCTTTTTGTAGTTTTTAAAAATTGAGACATTTTGGTGTCCAGGGAAGGAAATTCCTGATGCCGGGGTCAGGGATTTTTGTGCTCCGGAGGTGAAAATTTTATTTTCACCCAAATGTAAAAACGGACGTCAGAATGGGATTCGGGGTTAAATTTCATCCTTAAAAATGGTCCTTTTTTAGTTTTTAAAAATTGAGCCATTTTGGTGTCCAGGGAAGGAAATTCCTGATGCCGGGTTCAGGGATTTTTGTGCTCCGGAGGTGAAAATTTTATTTTCACCCAAATGTAAAAACAGACGTCAGAATGGGATTCGGGGTTAAATTTCATGCTTAAAAAAGGTGCTTTTTGTAGTTTTTAAAAATTGAAACGTTTTGGTGTCCAGGGAAGGAAATTCCTGATGCCGGGGTCAGGGATTTTTGTGCTCCGGAGGTGAAAATTTTTTTTCACCCAAATGTATAAACGGATGTCAGAATGGGATTCGGGGTTAAATTTCATGCTTAAAAAGGGTGCTTTTTGTAGTTTTTAAAAATTGAGACGTTTTGGTGTCCAGGGAAGGAAATTCCTGATGCCGGGGTCAGGGATTTTTGTGCTCCGGAGGTGAAAATTTTATTTTCACCCAAATGTAAAAACAGACGTCAGAATGGGATTCGGGGTTAAATTTCATGCTTAAAAAAGGTGCTTTTTGTAGTTTTTAAAAATTGAGACGTTTTGGTGTCCACGGAAGGAAATTCCTGATGCCGGGGTCAGGGATTTTTGTGCTCCGGAGGTGAAAATTTTTTTTCACCCAAATGTATAAACGGACGTCAGAATGGGATTCGGGGTTAAATTTCATGCTTAAAAAAGGTGCTTTTTGTAGTTTTTAAAAATTGAAACGTTTTGGTGTCCAGGGAAGGAAATTCCTGATGCCGGGGTCAGGGATTTTTGTGCTCCGGAGGTGAAAATTTTTTTTTGACCCAAATGTATAAACGGATGTCAGAATGGGATTCGGGGTTAAATTTGAAGCTTTAAAATGGTCCTTTTTTAGTTTTTAAAAATTGAGCCATTTTGGTGTCCAGGGAAGGAAATTCCTGATGCCGGGGTCAGGGATTTTTGTGCTCCGGAGGTGAAAAAATTTTTTTCACCCAAATGTATAAAGGGATGTCAGAATGGGATTCGGGGTTAAATTTCATGCTTAAAAAAGGTGCTTTTTGTAGTTTTTAAAAATTGAGACGTTTTGGTGTCCACGGAAGGAAATTCCTGATGCCGGGGTCAGGGATTTTTGTGCTCGGGAGGTGAAAATTTTTTTTCACCCAAATGTATAAACGGATGTCAGAATGGGATTCGGGGTTAAATTTCATGCTTAAAAAGGGTGCTTTTTGTAGTTTTTAAAAATTGAGACGTTTTGGTGTCCAGGGAAGGAAATTCCTGATGCCGGGGTCAGGGATTTTTGTGCTCCGGAGGTGAAAAATTTTTTTTCACCCAAATGTATAAAGGGATGTCAGAATGGGATTCGGGGTTAAATTTCTTCCTTAAGAAAGGTGCTTTTTTTAATTTTTAAAAATTGAGACGTTTTGGTGTCCACGGAAGGAAATTCCTGATGCCGGGGTCTGGGATTTTTGTGCTCCGGAGGTGAAAATTTTTTTTCACCCAAATGTATAAACGGACGTCAGAATGGGATTCGGGGTTAAATTTCATGCTTAAAAAAGGTGCTTTTTGTAGTTTTTAAAAATTGAAACGTTTTGGTGTCCAGGGAAGGAAATTCCTGATGCCGGGGTCAGGGATTTTTGTGCTCCGGAGGTGAAAATTTTTTTTTGACCCAAATGTATAAACGGACGTCAGAATGGGATTCGGGGTTAAATTTCATGCTTAAAAAAGGTGCTTTTTGTAGTTTGTAAAAATTGAGACGTTTTGGTGTCCAGGGAAGGAAATTCCTGATGCCGGGGTCAGGATTTTTGTGCTCCGGAGGTGAAAATTTTTTTTTGACCCAAATGTATAAACGGATGTCAGAATGGGATTCGGGGTTAAATTTGAAGCTTTAAAATGGTCCTTTTTTAGTTTTTAAAAATTGAGCCATTTTGGTGTCCAGGGAAGGAAATTCCTGATGCCGGGGTCAGGGATTTTTGTGCTCCGGAGGTGAAAATTTTTTTTTCACCCAAATGTAGAAAGGGATGTCAGAATGGGATTCGGGGTTAAATTTCATGCTTAAAAAAGGTGCTTTTTGTAGTTTTTAAAAATTGAAACGTTTTGGTGTCCAGGGAAGGAAATTCCTGATGCCGGGGTCAGGGATTTTTGTGCTCCGGAGGTGAAAATTTTTTTTCACCCAAATGTATAAACGGATGTCAGAATGGGATTCGGGGTTAAATTTCATGCTTAAAAAGGGTGCTTTTTGTAGTTTTTAAAAATTGAGACGTTTTGGTGTCCAGGGAAGGAAATTCCTGATGCCGGGGTCAGGGATTTTTGTGCTCCGGAGGTGAAAATTTTATTTTCACCCAAATGTAAAAACAGACGTCAGAATGGGATTCGGGGTTAAATTTGAAGCTTAAAAATGGTCCTTTTTTATTTTTAAAAAATTGAGCCGTTTTGGTGTCCAGGGAAGGAAATTCCTGATGCCGGGGTCAGGGATTTTTGTGCTCCGGAGGTGAAAATTTTTTTTTCACCCAAATGTAAAAACGGACGTCAGAATGGGATTCGGGGTTAAATTTCATCCTTAAAAATGGTCCTTTTTTAGTTTTTAAAAATTGAGCCATTTTGGTGTCCAGGGAAGGAAATTCCTGATGCCGGGTTCAGGGATTTTTGTGCTCCGGAGGTGAAAATTTTATTTTCACCCAAATGTAAAAACAGACGTCAGAATGGGATTCGGGGTTAAATTTCATGCTTAAAAAAGGTGCTTTTTGTAGTTTTTAAAAATTGAGACGTTTTGGTGTCCAGGGAAGGAAATTCCTGATGCCGGGGTCAGGGATTTTTGTGCTCTGGAGGTGAAAATTTTATTTTCACCCAAATGTAAAAACGGACGTCAGAATGGGATTCGGGGTTAAATTTCATCGTTAAAAATGGTCCTTTTTTAGTTTTTAAAAATTGCGCCATTTTGGTGTCCAGGGAAGGAAATTCCTGATGCCGGGGTCAGGGATTTTTGTACTCCGGAGGTGAAAATTTTTTTTTGACCCAAATGTATAAATGGACGTCAGAATGGGATTCGGGGTTAAATTTCATCCTTAAAAAGGGTGCTTTTTGTAGTTTTTAAAAATTGAGACGTTTTGTTGTCCAGGGAAGGAAATTCCTGATGCCGGGGTCAGGGATTTTTGTGCTCCGGAGGTGAAAATTTTATTTTCACCCAAACGTATAAACGGACGTCAGAATGGGATTCGGGGTTAAATTTCATGCTTAAAAAAGGTGCTTTTTCTAGTTTTTAAAAATTGAGACGTTTTGGTGTCCAGGGAAGGAAATTCCTGATGCCGGGTTCAGGGATTTTTGTGCTCGGGAGGTGAAATTTTTTTTTCACCCAAATGTATAAACGGACGTCAGAATGGGATTCGGGGTTAAATTTCATGCTTAAAAAAGGTGCTTTTTGTAGTTTTTAAAAATTGAAACGTTTTGGTGTCCAGGGAAGGAAATTCCTGATGCCGGGGTCAGGGATTTTTGTGCTCCGGAGGTGAAAATTTTTTTTTGACCCAAATGTATAAACGGACGTCAGAATGGGATTCGGGGTTAAATTTCATGCTTAAAAAGGGTGCTTTTTGTAGTTTTTAAAAATTGAGACGTTTTGGTGTCCAGGGAAGGAAATTCCTGATGCCGGGGTCAGGATTTTTGTGCTCCGGAGGTGAAAATTTTTTTTTGACCCAAATGTATAAACGGATGTCAGAATGGGATTCGGGGTTAAATTTCATGCTTAAAAAAGGTGCTTTTTGTAGTTTTTAAAAATTGAGACGTTTTGGTGTCCAGGGAAGGAAATTCCTGATGCCGGGGTCAGGGATTTTTGTGCTCCGGAGGTGAAAAATTTTTTTTCACCCAAATGTATAAAGGGATGTCAGAATGGGATTCGGGGTTAAATTTCTTCCTTAAGAAAGGTGCTTTTTTTAATTTTTAAAAATTGAGACGTTTTGGTGTCCACGGAAGGAAATTCCTGATGCCGGGGTCAGGGATTTTTGTGCTCGGGAGGTGAAAATTTTTTTTCACCCAAATGTATAAACGGATGTCAGAATGGGATTCGGGGTTAAATTTCATGCTTAAAAAGGGTGCTTTTTGTAGTTTTTAAAAATTGAGACGTTTTGGTGTCCAGGGAAGGAAATTCCTGATGCCGGGGTCAGGGATTTTTGTGCTCCGGAGGTGAAAAATTTTTTTTCACCCAAATGTATAAAGGGATGTCAGAATGGGATTCGGGGTTAAATTTCTTCCTTAAGAAAGGTGCTTTTTTTAATTTTTAAAAATTGAGACGTTTTGGTGTCCACGGAAGGAAATTCCTGATGCCGGGGTCTGGGATTTTTGTGCTCCGGAGGTGAAAATTTTTTTTCACCCAAATGTATAAACGGACGTCAGAATGGGATTCGGGGTTAAATTTCATGCTTAAAAAAGGTGCTTTTTGTAGTTTTTAAAAATTGAAACGTTTTGGTGTCCAGGGAAGGAAATTCCTGATGCCGGGGTCAGGGATTTTTGTGCTCCGGAGGTGAAAATTTTTTTTTGACCCAAATGTATAAACGGACGTCAGAATGGGATTCGGGGTTAAATTTCATGCTTAAAAAAGGTGCTTTTTGTAGTTTGTAAAAATTGAGACGTTTTGGTGTCCAGGGAAGGAAATTCCTGATGCCGGGGTCAGGATTTTTGTGCTCCGGAGGTGAAAATTTTTTTTTGACCCAAATGTATAAACGGATGTCAGAATGGGATTCGGGGTTAAATTTGAAGCTTTAAAATGGTCCTTTTTTAGTTTTTAAAAATTGAGCCATTTTGGTGTCCAGGGAAGGAAATTCCTGATGCCGGGGTCAGGGATTTTTGTGCTCCGGAGGTGAAAAATTTTTTTTCACCCAAATGTAGAAAGGGATGTCAGAATGGGATTCGGGGTTAAATTTCATGCTTAAAAAAGGTGCTTTTTGTAGTTTTTAAAAATTGAGACGTTTTGGTGTCCACGGAAGGAAATTCCTGAGGCCGGGGTCAGGGATTTTTGTGCTCGAGAGGTGAAAATTTTTTTTCACCCAAATGTATAAACGGATGTCAGAATGGGATTCGGGGTTAAATTTCATGCTTAAAAAGGGTGCTTTTTGTAGTTTTTAAAAATTGAGACGTTTTGATGTCCAGGGAAGGAAATTCCTGATGCCGGGGTAAGGGATTTTTGTGCTCCGGAGGTGAAAAATTTTTTTTGACCCAAATGTATAAACGGACGTCAGAATGGGATTCAGGGTTAAATTTCATGCTTAAAAAAGGTGCTTTTTGTAGTTTTTAAAAATTGAGCCGTTTTGGTGTCCAGGGAAGGAAATTCCTGATGCCGGGGTCAGGGATTTTTGTGCTCCGGAGGTGAAAATTTTATTTTCACCCAAATGTAAAAACAGACGTCAGAATGGGATTCGGGGTTAAATTTGAAGCTTAAAAATGGTCCTTTTTTATTTTTAAAAAATTGAGCCGTTTTGGTGTCCAGGGAAGGAAATTCCTGATGCCGGGGTCAGGGATTTTTGTGCTCCGGAGGTGAAAATTTTTTTTTCACCCAAATGTATAAACGGACATCAGAATGGGATTCGGGGTTCAATTTCATCCTTAAAAAAGGTGCTTTTTGTAGTTTTTAAAAATTGAGACATTTTGGTGTCCAGGGAAGGAAATTCCTGATGCCGGGGTCAGGGATTTTTGTGCTCCGGAGGTGAAAATTTTATTTTCACCCAAATGTAAAAACGGACGTCAGAATGGGATTCGGGGTTAAATTTCATCCTTAAAAATGGTCCTTTTTTAGTTTTTAAAAATTGAGCCATTTTGGTGTCCAGGGAAGGAAATTCCTGATGCCGGGTTCAGGGATTTTTGTGCTCCGGAGGTGAAAATTTTATTTTCACCCAAATGTAAAAACAGACGTCAGAATGGGATTCGGGGTTAAATTTCAAGCTTAAAAAGGTCCTTTTTTAGTTTTTAAAAATTGAGCCATTTTGGTGTCCAGGGAAGGAAATTCCTGATGCCGGGGTCAGGATTTTTGTGCTCCGGAGGTGAAATGTTTTTTTTGACCCAAATGTATAAACGGATGTCAGAATGGGATTCGGGGTTAAATTTGAAGCTTAAAAATGGTCCTTTTTTAGTTTTTAAAAATTGAGCCATTTTGGTGTCCAGGGAAGGAAATTCCTGATGCCGGGGTCAGGGATTTTTGTGCTCCGGAGGTGAAAATTTTTTTTTCACCCAAATGTATAAAGGGATGTCAGAATCGGATTCGGGGTTAAATTTCATGCTTAAAAAAGGTGCTTTTTGTAGTTTTTAAAAATTGAGCCATTTTGGTGTCCAGGGAAGGAAATTCCTGATGCCGGTGTCAGGGATTTTTGTGCTCTGGCGGTGAAAATTTTATTTTCACCCAAATGTAAAAACAGACGTCAGAATGGGATTCGGGGTTAAATTTCAAGCTTAAAAAGGGTCCTTTTTTAGTTTTTAAAAATTGAGCCGTTTTGGTGTCCAGGGAAGGAAATTCCTGATGCCGGGGTCAGGGATTTTTGTGCTCTGGAGGTGAAAATTTTTTTTCACCCAAATGTATAAACGGATGTCAGAATGGGATTCGGGGTTAAATTTCATGCTTAAAAAAGGTGCTTTTTGTAGTTTTTAAAAATTGAGACGTTTTGGTGTCCAGTGAAGGAAATTCCTGATGCCGGGGTAAGGGATTTTTGTGCTCCGGAGGTGAAAAAATTTTTTTGACCCAAATGTATAAACGGACGTCAGAATGGGATTCGGGGTTAAATTTCATGCTTAAAAAAGGTGCTTTTTGTAGTTTTTAAAAATTGAGCCGTTTTAGTGTCCAGGGAAGGAAATTCCTGATGCCGGGGTCAGGGATTTTTGTGCTCTGGAGGTGAAAATTGTTTTGACCCAAATGTAAAAACAGACGTCAGAATGGGATTCGGGGTTAAATTTCAAGCTTAAAAAAGGTCCTTTTTTAGTTTTTAAAAATTGAGCCGTTTTGTTGTCCAGGGAAGGAAATTCCTGATGCCGGGGTCAGGGATTTTTGTGCTCCGGAGGTGAAAATTTTTTTTTCACCCAAATGTATAAATGGACGTCAGAATGGGATTCGGGGTTAAATTTCATGCTTAAAAAGGTGCTTTTTGTAGTTTTTAAAAATTGAGCCGTTTTGGTGTCCACGGAAGGAAATTCCTGATGCCGGGGTCAGGGATTTATTTTTGTGCTCTTGAGGTGAAAATTTTATTTTCACCCAAATGTAAAAACAGACATCAGAATGGGATTCGGGGTTAAATTTCAAGCTTAAAAATGGTCCTTATTTAGTTTTTAAAAATTGAGCCATTTTGGATTCCAGGGAAGGAAATTCCTGATGCCGGGGTCTGGGATTTTTGTGCTCCGGAGGTGAAAATTTTATTTTCACCCAAATGTAAAAACAGACGTCAGAATGGGATTCGGGGTTAAATTTCATCCTTAAAAAAGGTGCTTTTTGTAGTTTTTAAAAATTGAGACGTTTTGGTGTCCACGGAAGGAAATTCCTGATGCCGGGGTCAGGGATTTTTGTGCACGGGAGGTGAAAATTTTTTTTCACCCAAATGTATAAACGGATGTCAGAATGGGATTCGGGGTTAAATTTCATGCTTAAAAAAGGTGCTTTTTGTAGTTTTTAAAAATTGAGACGTTTTGGTGTCCAGGGAAGGAAATTCCTGATGCCGGGGTCAGGGATTTTTGTGCTCCGGAGGTGAAAATTTTATTTTCACCCAAATGTAAAAACAGACGTCAGAATGGGATTCGGGGTTAAATTTCTGTATAAAAAAGGTGCTTTTTGTAGTTTTTAAAAATTGAGACGTTTTGGTGTCCAGGGAAGGAAATTCCTGATGCAGGGGTCAGGGATTTTTGTGCTCTGGAGGTGAAAATTTTATTTTCACCCAAATGTAAAAACAGACGTCAGAATGGGATTCGGGGTTAAATTTCATCCTTAAAAAAGGTGCTTTTTGTAGTTTTAAAAAATTGAGACGTTTTGGTGTCCAGGGTAGGAAATTCCTGATGCCGGGGTCAGGGATTTTTGTGCTCCGGAGGTGAAAATTTTATTTTCACCCAAATGTAAAAACAGACGTCAGAATGGGATTCGGGGTTAAATTTCATGCTTAAAAAAGGTCCTTTTTTAGTTTTTAAAAATTGAGCCGTTTTGGTGTCCAGGGAAGGAAATTCCTGATGCCGGGGTCAGGGATTTTTGTGCTCTGGCGGTGAAAATTTTATTTTCACCCAAATGTAAAAACAGACGTCAGAATGGGATTCGGGGTTAAATTTGAAGCTTAAAAAAGGTCCTTTTTTAGTTTTTAAAAATTGAGCCGTTTTGGTGTCCAGGGAAGGAAATTCCTGATGCCGGGGTCAGGGATTTTTGTGCTCTGGAGGTGAAAATTGTTTTGACCCAAATGTAAAAACAGACGTCAGAATGGGATTCGGGGTTAAATTTCAAGCTTAAAAAAGGTCCTTTTTTAGTTTTTAAAAATTGAGCCGTTTTGGTGTCCAGGGAAGGAAATTCCTGATGCCGGGGTCAGGATTTTTGTGCTCCGGAGGTGAAAATTTTTTTTTGACCCAAATGTATAAACGGATGTCAGAATGGGATTCGGGGTTAAATTTGAAGCTTAAAAATGGTCCTTTTTTAGTTTTTAAAAATTGAGCCATTTTGGTGTCCAGGGAAGGAAATTCCTGATGCCGGGGTCAGGGATTTTTGTGCTCCGGAGGTGAAAATTTTTTTTTCACCCAAATGTATAAAGGGATGTCAGAATGGGATTCGGGGTTAAATTTCATGCTTAAAAAAGGTGCTTTTTGTAGTTTTTAAAAATTGAGCCATTTTGGTGTCCAGGGAAGGAAATTCCTGATGCCGGTGTCAGGGATTTTTGTGCTCTGGCGGTGAAAATTTTATTTTCACCCAAATGTAAAAACAGACGTCAGAATGGGATTCGGGGTTAAATTTCAAGCTTAAAAAGGGTCCTTTTTTAGTTTTTAAAAATTGAGCCGTTTTGGTGTCCAGGGAAGGAAATTCCTGATGCCGGGGTCAGGGATTTTTGTGCTCTGGAGGTGAAAATTTTATTTTCACCCAAATGTAAAAACAGACGTCAGAATGGGATTCGGGGTTAAATTTCATGCTTAAAAAAGGTGCTTTTTGTAGTTTTTAAAAATTGAGACGTTTTGGTGTCCAGGGAAGGAAATTCCTGATGCCGGTGTCAGGGATTTTTGTGCTCTGGCGGTGAAAATTTTATTTTCACCCAAATGTAAAAACAGACGTCAGAATGGGATTCGGGGTTAAATTTGAAGCTTAAAAAAGGTCCTTTTTTAGTTTTTAAAAATTGAGCCGTTTTGGTGTCCAGGGAAGGAAATTCCTGATGCCGGGGTCAGGGATTTTTGTGCTCTGGAGGTGAAAATTGTTTTGACCCAAATGTAAAAACAGACGTCAGAATGGGATTCGGGGTTAAATTTCAAGCTTAAAAAAGGTCCTTTTTTAGTTTTTAAAAATTGAGCCGTTTTGGTGTCCAGGGAAGGAAATTCCTGATGCCGGGGTCAGGGATTTTTGTGCTCCGGAGGTGAAAATTTTTTTTTCACCCAAATGTATAAACGGACGTCAGAATGGGATTCGGGGTTAAATTTCATCCTTAAAAAAGGTGCTTTTTGTAGTTTTTAAAAATTGAGCCATTTTGGATTCCAGGGAAGGAAATTCCTGATGCAGGGGTCTGGGATTTTTGTGCTCCGGAGGTGAAAATTTTATTTTCACCCAAATGTAAAAACAGACGTCAGAATGGGATTCGGGGTTAAATTTCATCCTTAAAAAAGGTGCTTTTTGTAGTTTTTAAAAATTGAGACGTTTTGGTGTCCACGGAAGGAAATTCCTGATGCCGGGGTCAGGGATTTTTGTGCTCGGGAGGTGAAAATTTTTTTTCACCCAAATGTATAAACGGATGTCAGAATGGGATTCGGGGTTAAATTTCATGCTTAAAAAAGGTGCTTTTTGTAGTTTTTAAAAATTGAGACGTTTTGGTGTCCAGGGAAGGAAATTCCTGATGCCGGGGTAAGGGATTTTTGTGCTCCGGAGGTGAAAAAATTTTTTTGACCCAAATGTATAAACGGACGTCAGAATGGGATTCGGGGTTAAATTTCATGCTTAAAAAAGGTGCTTTTTGTAGTTTTTAAAAATTGAGCCGTTTTGGTGTCCAGGGAAGGAAATTCCTGATGCCGGGGTCAGGGATTTTTGTGCTCCGGAGGTGAAAATTTTATTTTCACCCAAATGTAAAAACAGACGTCAGAATGGGATTCGGGGTTAAATTTCATGCTTAAAAAAGGTGCTTTTTGAGGTTTTAAAAATTGAGACGTTTTGGTGTCCAGGGAAGGAAATTCCTGATGCCGGTGTCAGGGATTTTTGTGCTCTGGCGGTGAAAATTTTATTTTCACCCAAATGTAAAAACAGACGTCAGAATGGGATTCGGGGTTAAATTTCAAACTTAAAAAAGGTCCTTTTTTAGTTTTTAAAAATTGAGCCGTTTTGGTGTCCAGGGAAGGAAATTCCTGATGCCGGGGTCAGGGATTTTTGTGCTCTGGAGGTGAAAATTTTATTTTCACCCAAATGTAAAAACAGACGTCAGAATGGGATTCGGGGTTAAATTTCATGCTTAAAAAAGGTGCTTTTTGTAGTTTTTAAAAATTGAGACGTTTTGGTGTCCAGGGAAGGAAATTCCTGATGCCGGGGTCAGGGATTTTTGTGCTCCGGAGGTGAAAAATTTTTTTTGACCCAAATGTATAAACGGACGTCAGAATGGGATTCGGGGTTAAATTTTATGCTTAAAAAAGGTGCTTTTTGTAGTTTTTAAAAATTGAGCCGTTTTGGTGTCCAGGGAAGGAAATTCCTGATGCCGGGGTCAGGGATTTTTGTGTTCCGGAGGTGAAAATTTTATTTTCACCCAAATGTAAAAACAGACGTCAGAATGGGATTCGGGGTTAAATTTCAAGCTTAAAAATGGTCCTTATTTAGTTTTTAAAACTTGAGCCGTTTTGGTTTCCAGGGAAGGAAATTCCTGATGCCGGGGTCAGGAATTTTTGTGCTCTGGAGGTGAAAATTGTTTTGACCCAAATGTAAAAACAGACGTCAGAATGGGATTCGGGGTTAAATTTCAAGCTTAAAAATGGTCCTTTTTTAGTTTTTAAAAATTGAGCCGTTTTGGTGTCCAGGGAAGGAAATTCCTGATGCCGGGGTCAGGGATTTTTGTGCTCCGGAGGTGAAAATTTTTTTTTGACCCAAATGTATAAACGGACGTCAGAATGGGATTCGGGGTTAAATTTCTGCTTAAAAAAGGTGCTTTTTGTAGTTTTTAAAAATTGAGACGTTTTGGTGTCCAGGGAAGGAAATTCCTGATGCAGGGGTCAGGGATTTTTGTGCTCTAGAGGTGAAAATTTTATTTTCACCCAAATGTATAAACGGACGTCAGAATGGGATTCGGGGTTAAATTTCATGCTTAAAAAAGGTGCTTTTTGTAGTTTTTAAAAATTGAGCCGTTTTGGTGTCCAGGGAAGGAAATTCCTGATGCCGGGGTCAGGGATTTTTGTGCTCCGGAGGTGAAAATTTTATTTTCACCCAAATGTAAAAACAGACGTCAGAATGGGATTCGGGGTTAAATTTCATGCTTAAAAAAGGTCCTTTTTTAGTTTTTAAAAATTGAGCCGTTTTGGTGTCCAGGGAAGGAAATTCCTGATGCCGGGGTCAGGGATTTTTGTGCTCTGGCGGTGAAAATTTTATTTTCACCCAAATGTAAAAACAGACGTCAGAATGGGATTCGGGGTTAAATTTGAAGCTTAAAAAAGGTCCTTTTTTAGTTTTTAAAAATTGAGCCGTTTTGGTGTCCAGGGAAGGAAATTCCTGATGCCGGGGTCAGGGATTTTTGTGCTCTGGAGGTGAAAATTGTTTTGACCCAAATGTAAAAACAGACGTCAGAATGGGATTCGGGGTTAAATTTCAAGCTTAAAAAAGGTCCTTTTTTAGTTTTTAAAAATTGAGCCATTTTGGTGTCCAGGGAAGGAAATTCCTGATGCCGGGGTCAGGATTTTTGTGCTCCGGAGGTGAAAATTTTTTTTTGACCCAAATGTATAAACGGATGTCAGAATGGGATTCGGGGTTAAATTTGAAGCTTAAAAATGGTCCTTTTTTAGTTTTTAAAAATTGAGCCATTTTGGTGTCCAGGGAAGGAAATTCCTGATGCCGGGGTCAGGGATTTTTGTGCTCCGGAGGTGAAAATTTTTTTTTCACCCAAATGTATAAAGGGATGTCAGAATCGGATTCAGGGTTAAATTTCTGCTTAAAAAAGGTGCTTTTTGTAGTTTTTAAAAATTGAGACGTTTTGGTGTCCAGGGAAGGAAATTCCTGATGCAGGGGTCAGGGATTTTTGTGCTCTAGAGGTGAAAATTTTATTTTCACCCAAATGTATAAACGGACGTCAGAATGGGATTCGGGGTTAAATTTCATGCTTAAAAAAGGTGCTTTTTGTAGTTTTTAAAAATTGAGCCGTTTTGGTGTCCAGGGAAGGAAATTCCTGATGCCGGGGTCAGGGATTTTTGTGCTCCGGAGGTGAAAATTTTATTTTCACCCAAATGTAAAAACAGACGTCAGAATGGGATTCGGGGTTAAATTTCATGCTTAAAAAAGGTCCTTTTTTATTTTTTAAAAATTGAGCCGTTTTGGTGTCCAGGGAAGGAAATTCCTGATGCCGGGGTCAGGGATTTTTGTGCTCTGGAGGTGAAAATTTTATTTTCACCCAAATGTAAAAACAGACGTCAGAATGGGATTCGGGGTTAAATTTGAAGCTTAAAAAAGGTCCTTTTTTAGTTTTTAAAAATTGAGCCGTTTTGGTGTCCAGGGAAGGAAATTCCTGATGCCGGGGTCAGGGATTTTTGTGCTCTGGAGGTGAAAATTGTTTTGACCCAAATGTAAAAACAGACGTCAGAATGGGATTCGGGGTTAAATTTCAAGCTTAAAAAAGGTCCTTTTTTAGTTTTTAAAAATTGAGCCATTTTGGTGTCCAGGGAAGGAAATTCCTGATGCCGGGGTCAGGATTTTTGTGCTCCGGAGGTGAAAATTTTTTTTTGACCCAAATGTATAAACGGATGTCAGAATGGGATTCGGGGTTAAATTTGAAGCTTAAAAATGGTCCTTTTTTAGTTTTTAAAAATTGAGCCATTTTGGTGTCCAGGGAAGGAAATTCCTGATGCCGGGGTCAGGGATTTTTGTGCTCCGGAGGTGAAAATTTTTTTTTCACCCAAATGTATAAAGGGATGTCAGAATCGGATTCGGGGTTAAATTTCATGCTTAAAAAAGGTGCTTTTTGTAGTTTTTAAAAATTGAGCCATTTTGGTGTCCAGGGAAGGAAATTCCTGATGCCGGTGTCAGGGATTTTTGTGCTCTGGCGGTGAAAATTTTATTTTCACCCAAATGTAAAAACAGACGTCAGAATGGGATTCGGGGTTAAATTTCAAGCTTAAAAAGGGTCCTTTTTTAGTTTTTAAAAATTGAGCCGTTTTGGTGTCCAGGGAAGGAAATTCCTGATGCCGGGGTCAGGGATTTTTGTGCTCTGGAGGTGAAAATTTTTTTTCACCCAAATGTATAAACGGATGTCAGAATGGGATTCGGGGTTAAATTTCATGCTTAAAAAAGGTGCTTTTTGTAGTTTTTAAAAATTGAGACGTTTTGGTGTCCAGGGAAGGAAATTCCTGATGCCGGGGTAAGGGATTTTTGTGCTCCGGAGGTGAAAAAATTTTTTTGACCCAAATGTATAAACGGACGTCAGAATGGGATTCGGGGTTAAATTTCATGCTTAAAAAAGGTGCTTTTTGTAGTTTTTAAAAATTGAGCCGTTTTGGTGTCCAGGGAAGGAAATTCCTGATGCCGGGGTCAGGGATTTTTGTGCTCTGGAGGTGAAAATTGTTTTGACCCAAATGTAAAAACAGACGTCAGAATGGGATTCGGGGTTAAATTTCAAGCTTAAAAAAGGTCCTTTTTTAGTTTTTAAAAATTGAGCCGTTTTGTTGTCCAGGGAAGGAAATTCCTGATGCCGGGGTCAGGGATTTTTGTGCTCCGGAGGTGAAAATTTTTTTTTCACCCAAATGTATAAACGGACGTCAGAATGGGATTCGGGGTTAAATTTCATGCTTAAAAAGGTGCTTTTTGTAGTTTTTAAAAATTGAGCCGTTTTGGTGTCCACGGAAGGAAATTCCTGATGCCGGGGTCAGGGATTTATTTTTGTGCTCTTGAGGTGAAAATTTTATTTTCACCCAAATGTAAAAACAGACATCAGAATGGGATTCGGGGTTAAATTTCAAGCTTAAAAATGGTCCTTATTTAGTTTTTAAAAATTGAGCCATTTTGGATTCCAGGGAAGGAAATTCCTGATGCCGGGGTCTGGGATTTTTGTGCTCCGGAGGTGAAAATTTTATTTTCACCCAAATGTAAAAACAGACGTCAGAATGGGATTCGGGGTTAAATTTCATCCTTAAAAAAGGTGCTTTTTGTAGTTTTTAAAAATTGAGACGTTTTGGTGTCCACGGAAGGAAATTCCTGATGCCGGGGTCAGGGATTTTTGTGCACGGGAGGTGAAAATTTTTTTTCACCCAAATGTATAAACGGATGTCAGAATGGGATTCGGGGTTAAATTTCATGCTTAAAAAAGGTGCTTTTTGTAGTTTTTAAAAATTGAGACGTTTTGGTGTCCAGGGAAGGAAATTCCTGATGCCGGGGTAAGGGATTTTTGTGCTCCGGAGGTGAAAAAATTTTTTTGACCCAAATGTATAAACGGACGTCAGAATGGGATTCGGGGTTAAATTTCATGCTTAAAAAAGGTGCTTTTTGTAGTTTTTAAAAATTGAGCCGTTTTGGTGTCCAGGGAAGGAAATTCCTGATGCCGGGGTCAGGGATTTTTGTGCTCCGGAGGTGAAAATTTTATTTTCACCCAAATGTAAAAACAGACGTCAGAATGGGATTCGGGGTTAAATTTCTGCTTAAAAAAGGTGCTTTTTGTAGTTTTTAAAAATTGAGACGTTTTGGTGTCCAGGGAAGGAAATTCCTGATGCAGGGGTCAGGGATTTTTGTGCTCTGGAGGTGAAAATTTTATTTTCACCCAAATGTAAAAACAGACGTCAGAATGGGATTCGGGGTTAAATTTCATCCTTAAAAAAGGTGCTTTTTGTAGTTTTAAAAAATTGAGACGTTTTGGTGTCCAGGGTAGGAAATTCCTGATGCCGGGGGTCAGGATTTTTGTGCTCCGGAGGTGAAATTTTTTTTTTGACCCAAATGTATAAACGGACGTCAGAATGGGATTCGGGGTTAAATTTCATCCTTAAAAATGGTCCTTTTTTATTTTTTAAAAATTGAGCCGTTTTGGTGTCCAGGGAAGGAAATTCCTGATGCCGGGGTCAGGGATTTTTGTGCTCTGGAGGTGAAAATTTTATTTTCACCCAAATGTAAAAACAGACGTCAGAATGGGATTCGGGGTTAAATTTCAAGCTTAAAAATGGTCCTTATTTAGTTTTTAAAACTTGAGCCGTTTTGGTTTCCAGGGAAGGAAATTCCTGATGCCGGGGTCAGGAATTTTTGTGCTCTGGAGGTGAAAATTGTTTTGACCCAAATGTAAAAACAGACGTCAGAATGGGATTCGGGGTTAAATTTCAAGCTTAAAAATGGTCCTTTTTTAGTTTTTAAAAATTGAGCCGTTTTGGTGTCCAGGGAAGGAAATTCCTGATGCCGGGGTCAGGGATTTTTGTGCTCCGGAGGTGAAAATTTTATTTTCACCCAAATGTAAAAACAGACGTCAGAATGGGATTCGGGGTTAAATTTCATGCTTAAAAAAGGTCCTTTTTTATTTTTTAAAAATTGAGCCGTTTTGGTGTCCAGGGAAGGAAATTCCTGATGCCGGGGTCAGGGATTTTTGTGCTCTGGAGGTGAAAATTTTATTTTCACCCAAATGTAAAAACAGACGTCAGAATGGGATTCGGGGTTAAATTTGAAGCTTAAAAAAGGTCCTTTTTTAGTTTTTAAAAATTGAGCCGTTTTGGTGTCCAGGGAAGGAAATTCCTGATGCCGGGGTCAGGGATTTTTGTGCTCTGGAGGTGAAAATTGTTTTGACCCAAATGTAAAAACAGACGTCAGAATGGGATTCGGGGTTAAATTTCAAGCTTAAAAAAGGTCCTTTTTTAGTTTTTAAAAATTGAGCCATTTTGGTGTCCAGGGAAGGAAATTCCTGATGCCGGGGTCAGGATTTTTGTGCTCCGGAGGTGAAAATTTTTTTTTGACCCAAATGTATAAACGGATGTCAGAATGGGATTCGGGGTTAAATTTGAAGCTTAAAAATGGTCCTTTTTTAGTTTTTAAAAATTGAGCCATTTTGGTGTCCAGGGAAGGAAATTCCTGATGCCGGGGTCAGGGATTTTTGTGCTCCGGAGGTGAAAATTTTTTTTTCACCCAAATGTATAAAGGGATGTCAGAATCGGATTCGGGGTTAAATTTCATGCTTAAAAAAGGTGCTTTTTGTAGTTTTTAAAAATTGAGCCATTTTGGTGTCCAGGGAAGGAAATTCCTGATGCCGGTGTCAGGGATTTTTGTGCTCTGGCGGTGAAAATTTTATTTTCACCCAAATGTAAAAACAGACGTCAGAATGGGATTCGGGGTTAAATTTCAAGCTTAAAAAGGGTCCTTTTTTAGTTTTTAAAAATTGAGCCGTTTTGGTGTCCAGGGAAGGAAATTCCTGATGCCGGGGTCAGGGATTTTTGTGCTCTGGAGGTGAAAATTTTTTTTCACCCAAATGTATAAACGGATGTCAGAATGGGATTCGGGGTTAAATTTCATGCTTAAAAAAGGTGCTTTTTGTAGTTTTTAAAAATTGAGACGTTTTGGTGTCCAGGGAAGGAAATTCCTGATGCCGGGGTAAGGGATTTTTGTGCTCCGGAGGTGAAAAAATTTTTTTGACCCAAATGTATAAACGGACGTCAGAATGGGATTCGGGGTTAAATTTCATGCTTAAAAAAGGTGCTTTTTGTAGTTTTTAAAAATTGAGCCGTTTTGGTGTCCAGGGAAGGAAATTCCTGATGCCGGGGTCAGGGATTTTTGTGCTCTGGAGGTGAAAATTGTTTTGACCCAAATGTAAAAACAGACGTCAGAATGGGATTCGGGGTTAAATTTCAAGCTTAAAAAAGGTCCTTTTTTAGTTTTTAAAAATTGAGCCGTTTTGTTGTCCAGGGAAGGAAATTCCTGATGCCGGGGTCAGGGATTTTTGTGCTCCGGAGGTGAAAATTTTTTTTTCACCCAAATGTATAAACGGACGTCAGAATGGGATTCGGGGTTAAATTTCATGCTTAAAAAGGTGCTTTTTGTAGTTTTTAAAAATTGAGCCGTTTTGGTGTCCACGGAAGGAAATTCCTGATGCCGGGGTCAGGGATTTATTTTTGTGCTCTTGAGGTGAAAATTTTATTTTCACCCAAATGTAAAAACAGACATCAGAATGGGATTCGGGGTTAAATTTCAAGCTTAAAAATGGTCCTTATTTAGTTTTTAAAAATTGAGCCATTTTGGATTCCAGGGAAGGAAATTCCTGATGCCGGGGTCTGGGATTTTTGTGCTCCGGAGGTGAAAATTTTATTTTCACCCAAATGTAAAAACAGACGTCAGAATGGGATTCGGGGTTAAATTTCATCCTTAAAAAAGGTGCTTTTTGTAGTTTTTAAAAATTGAGACGTTTTGGTGTCCACGGAAGGAAATTCCTGATGCCGGGGTCAGGGATTTTTGTGCACGGGAGGTGAAAATTTTTTTTCACCCAAATGTATAAACGGATGTCAGAATGGGATTCGGGGTTAAATTTCATGCTTAAAAAAGGTGCTTTTTGTAGTTTTTAAAAATTGAGACGTTTTGGTGTCCAGGGAAGGAAATTCCTGATGCCGGGGTAAGGGATTTTTGTGCTCCGGAGGTGAAAAAATTTTTTTGACCCAAATGTATAAACGGACGTCAGAATGGGATTCGGGGTTAAATTTCATGCTTAAAAAAGGTGCTTTTTGTAGTTTTTAAAAATTGAGCCGTTTTGGTGTCCAGGGAAGGAAATTCCTGATGCCGGGGTCAGGGATTTTTGTGCTCCGGAGGTGAAAATTTTATTTTCACCCAAATGTAAAAACAGACGTCAGAATGGGATTCGGGGTTAAATTTCTGCTTAAAAAAGGTGCTTTTTGTAGTTTTTAAAAATTGAGACGTTTTGGTGTCCAGGGAAGGAAATTCCTGATGCAGGGGTCAGGGATTTTTGTGCTCTGGAGGTGAAAATTTTATTTTCACCCAAATGTAAAAACAGACGTCAGAATGGGATTCGGGGTTAAATTTCATCCTTAAAAAAGGTGCTTTTTGTAGTTTTAAAAAATTGAGACGTTTTGGTGTCCAGGGTAGGAAATTCCTGATGCCGGGGGTCAGGATTTTTGTGCTCCGGAGGTGAAATTTTTTTTTTGACCCAAATGTATAAACGGACGTCAGAATGGGATTCGGGGTTAAATTTCATCCTTAAAAATGGTCCTTTTTTATTTTTTAAAAATTGAGCCGTTTTGGTGTCCAGGGAAGGAAATTCCTGATGCCGGGGTCAGGGATTTTTGTGCTCTGGAGGTGAAAATTTTATTTTCACCCAAATGTAAAAACAGACGTCAGAATGGGATTCGGGGTTAAATTTCAAGCTTAAAAATGGTCCTTATTTAGTTTTTAAAAATTGAGCCATTTTGGATTCCAGGGAAGGAAATTCCTGATGCCGGGGTCTGGGATTTTTGTGCTCCGGAGGTGAAAATTTTATTTTCACCCAAATGTAAAAACAGACGTCAGAATGGGATTCGGGGTTAAATTTCATCCTTAAAAAAGGTGCTTTTTGTAGTTTTTAAAAATTGAGACGTTTTGGTGTCCACGGAAGGAAATTCCTGATGCCGGGGTCAGGGATTTTTGTGCACGGGAGGTGAAAATTTTTTTTCACCCAAATGTATAAACGGATGTCAGAATGGGATTCGGGGTTAAATTTCATGCTTAAAAAAGGTGCTTTTTGTAGTTTTTAAAAATTGAGACGTTTTGGTGTCCAGGGAAGGAAATTCCTGATGCCGGGGTCAGGGATTTTTGTGCTCTGGAGGTGAAAATTTTATTTTCACCCAAATGTAAAAACAGACGTCAGAATGGGATTCGGGGTTAAATTTCAAGCTTAAAAATGGTCCTTATTTAGTTTTTAAAACTTGAGCCGTTTTGGTTTCCAGGGAAGGAAATTCCTGATGCCGGGGTCAGGAATTTTTGTGCTCTGGAGGTGAAAATTGTTTTGACCCAAATGTAAAAACAGACGTCAGAATGGGATTCGGGGTTAAATTTCAAGCTTAAAAATGGTCCTTTTTTAGTTTTTAAAAATTGAGCCGTTTTGGTGTCCAGGGAAGGAAATTCCTGATGCCGGGGTCAGGGATTTTTGTGCTCCGGAGGTGAAAATTTTTTTTTGACCCAAATGTATAAACGGACGTCAGAATGGGATTCGGGGTTAAATTTCTGCTTAAAAAAGGTGCTTTTTGTAGTTTTTAAAAATTGAGACGTTTTGGTGTCCAGGGAAGGTAATTCCTGATGCCGGAGTCAGGGATTTTTGTGCTCTAGAGGTGAAAATTTTATTTTCACCCAAATGTATAAACGGACGTCAGAATGGGATTCGGGGTTAAATTTGAAGCTTAAAAAAGGTCCTTTTTTAGTTTTTAAAAATTGAGCCATTTTGGTGTCCAGGGAAGGAAATTCCTGATGCCGGGGTCAGGATTTTTGTGCTCCGGAGGTGAAAATTTTTTTTTGACCCAAATGTATAAACGGATGTCAGAATGGGATTCGGGGTTAAATTTGAAGCTTAAAAATGGTCCTTTTTTAGTTTTTAAAAATTGAGCCATTTTGGTGTCCAGGGAAGGAAATTCCTGATGCCGGGGTCAGGGATTTTTGTGCTCCGGAGGTGAAAATTTTTTTTTCACCCAAATGTATAAAGGGATGTCAGAATCGGATTCGGGGTTAAATTTCATGCTTAAAAAAGGTGCTTTTTGTAGTTTTTAAAAATTGAGCCATTTTGGTGTCCAGGGAAGGAAATTCCTGATGCCGGTGTCAGGGATTTTTGTGCTCTGGCGGTGAAAATTTTATTTTCACCCAAATGTAAAAACAGACGTCAGAATGGGATTCGGGGTTAAATTTCAAGCTTAAAAAGGGTCCTTTTTTAGTTTTTAAAAATTGAGCCGTTTTGGTGTCCAGGGAAGGAAATTCCTGATGCCGGGGTCAGGGATTTTTGTGCTCTGGAGGTGAAAATTTTTTTTCACCCAAATGTATAAACGGATGTCAGAATGGGATTCGGGGTTAAATTTCATGCTTAAAAAAGGTGCTTTTTGTAGTTTTTAAAAATTGAGACGTTTTGGTGTCCAGGGAAGGAAATTCCTGATGCCGGGGTAAGGGATTTTTGTGCTCCGGAGGTGAAAAAATTTTTTTGACCCAAATGTATAAACGGACGTCAGAATGGGATTCGGGGTTAAATTTCATGCTTAAAAAAGGTGCTTTTTGTAGTTTTTAAAAATTGAGCCGTTTTGGTGTCCAGGGAAGGAAATTCCTGATGCCGGGGTCAGGGATTTTTGTGCTCTGGAGGTGAAAATTGTTTTGACCCAAATGTAAAAACAGACGTCATTATGGGATTCGGGGTTAAATTTCAAGCTTAAAAAAGGTCCTTTTTTAGTTTTTAAAAATTGAGCCGTTTTGTTGTCCAGGGAAGGAAATTCCTGATGCCGGGGTCAGGGATTTTTGTGCTCCGGAGGTGAAAATTTTTTTTTCACCCAAATGTATAAACGGACGTCAGAATGGGATTCGGGGTTAAATTTCATGCTTAAAAAGGTGCTTTTTGTAGTTTTTAAAAATTGAGCCGTTTTGGTGTCCACGGAAGGAAATTCCTGATGCCGGGGTCAGGGATTTATTTTTGTGCTCTTGAGGTGAAAATTTTATTTTCACCCAAATGTAAAAACAGACATCAGAATGGGATTCGGGGTTAAATTTCAAGCTTAAAAATGGTCCTTATTTAGTTTTTAAAAATTGAGCCATTTTGGATTCCAGGGAAGGAAATTCCTGATGCCGGGGTCTGGGATTTTTGTGCTCCGGAGGTGAAAATTTTATTTTCACCCAAATGTAAAAACAGACGTCAGAATGGGATTCGGGGTTAAATTTCATCCTTAAAAAAGGTGCTTTTTGTAGTTTTTAAAAATTGAGACGTTTTGGTGTCCACGGAAGGAAATTCCTGATGCCGGGGTCAGGGATTTTTGTGCACGGGAGGTGAAAATTTTTTTTCACCCAAATGTATAAACGGATGTCAGAATGGGATTCGGGGTTAAATTTCATGCTTAAAAAAGGTGCTTTTTGTAGTTTTTAAAAATTGAGACGTTTTGGTGTCCAGGGAAGGAAATTCCTGATGCCGGGGTAAGGGATTTTTGTGCTCCGGAGGTGAAAAAATTTTTTTGACCCAAATGTATAAACGGACGTCAGAATGGGATTCGGGGTTAAATTTCATGCTTAAAAAAGGTGCTTTTTGTAGTTTTTAAAAATTGAGCCGTTTTGGTGTCCAGGGAAGGAAATTCCTGATGCCGGGGTCAGGGATTTTTGTGCTCCGGAGGTGAAAATTTTATTTTCACCCAAATGTAAAAACAGACGTCAGAATGGGATTCGGGGTTAAATTTCTGCTTAAAAAAGGTGCTTTTTGTAGTTTTTAAAAATTGAGACGTTTTGGTGTCCAGGGAAGGAAATTCCTGATGCAGGGGTCAGGGATTTTTGTGCTCTGGAGGTGAAAATTTTATTTTCACCCAAATGTAAAAACAGACGTCAGAATGGGATTCGGGGTTAAATTTCATCCTTAAAAAAGGTGCTTTTTGTAGTTTTAAAAAATTGAGACGTTTTGGTGTCCAGGGTAGGAAATTCCTGATGCCGGGGGTCAGGATTTTTGTGCTCCGGAGGTGAAATTTTTTTTTTGACCCAAATGTATAAACGGACGTCAGAATGGGATTCGGGGTTAAATTTCATCCTTAAAAATGGTCCTTTTTTATTTTTTAAAAATTGAGCCGTTTTGGTGTCCAGGGAAGGAAATTCCTGATGCCGGGGTCAGGGATTTTTGTGCTCTGGAGGTGAAAATTTTATTTTCACCCAAATGTAAAAACAGACGTCAGAATGGGATTCGGGGTTAAATTTCAAGCTTAAAAATGGTCCTTATTTAGTTTTTAAAACTTGAGCCGTTTTGGTTTCCAGGGAAGGAAATTCCTGATGCCGGGGTCAGGAATTTTTGTGCTCTGGAGGTGAAAATTGTTTTGACCCAAATGTAAAAACAGACGTCAGAATGGGATTCGGGGTTAAATTTCAAGCTTAAAAATGGTCCTTTTTTAGTTTTTAAAAATTGAGCCGTTTTGGTGTCCAGGGAAGGAAATTCCTGATGCCGGGGTCAGGGATTTTTGTGCTCCGGAGGTGAAAATTTTTTTTTGACCCAAATGTATAAACGGACGTCAGAATGGGATTCGGGGTTAAATTTCTGCTTAAAAAAGGTGCTTTTTGTAGTTTTTAAAAATTGAGACGTTTTGGTGTCCAGGGAAGGTAATTCCTGATGCCGGAGTCAGGGATTTTTGTGCTCTAGAGGTGAAAATTTTATTTTCACCCAAATGTATAAACGGACGTCAGAATGGGATTCGGGGTTAAATTTGAAGCTTAAAAAAGGTCCTTTTTTAGTTTTTAAAAATTGAGCCGTTTTGGTGTCCAGGGAAGGAAATTCCTGATGCCGGGGTCAGGGATTTTTGTGCTCTGGAGGTGAAAATTGTTTTGACCCAAATGTAAAAACAGACGTCAGAATGGGATTCGGGGTTAAATTTCAAGCTTAAAAAAGGTCCTTTTTTAGTTTTTAAAAATTGAGCCGTTTTGGTGTCCAGGGAAGGAAATTCCTGATGCCGGGGTCAGGGATTTTTGTGCTCCGGAGGTGAAAATTTTTTTTTGACCCAAATGTATAAACGGACGTCAGAATGGGATTCGGGGTTAAATTTCTGCTTAAAAAAGGTGCTTTTTGTAGTTTTTAAAAATGTCCAGGGAAGGAAATTCCTGATGCCGGGGTCAGGGATTTTTGTGCTCTAGAGGTGAAAATTTTATTTTCACCCAAATGTATAAACGGACGTCAGAATGGGATTCGGGGTTAAATTTGAAGCTTAAAAAAGGTCCTTTTTTAGTTTTTAAAAATTGAGCCGTTTTGGTGTCCAGGGAAGGAAATTCCTGATGCCGGGGTCAGGGATTTTTGTGCTCTGGAGGTGAAAATTGTTTTGACCCAAATGTAAAAACAGACGTCAGAATGGGATTCGGGGTTAAATTTCAAGCTTAAAAAAGGTCCTTTTTTAGTTTTTAAAAATTGAGCCGTTTTGGTGTCCAGGGAAGGAAATTCCTGATGCCGGGGTCAGGGATTTTTGTGCTCCGGAGGTGAAAATTTTTTTTTGACCCAAATGTATAAACGGACGTCAGAATGGGATTCGGGGTTAAATTTCTGCTTAAAAAAGGTGCTTTTTGTAGTTTTTAAAAATGTCCAGGGAAGGAAATTCCTGATGCCGGGGTCAGGATTTTTGTGCTCCGGAGGTGAAAATTTTTTTTTGACCCAAATGTATAAACGGATGTCAGAATGGGATTCGGGGTTAAATTTGAAGCTTAAAAATGGTCCTTTTTTAGTTTTTAAAAATTGAGCCATTTTGGTGTCCAGGGAAGGAAATTCCTGATGCCGGGGTCAGGGATTTTTGTGCTCCGGAGGTGAAAATTTTTTTTTCACCCAAATGTATAAACGGACGTCAGAATGGGATTCGGGGTTAAATTTCATGCTTAAAAAGGTGCTTTTTGTAGTTTTTAAAAATTGAGCCGTTTTGGTGTCCACGGAAGGAAATTCCTGATGCCGGGGTCAGGGATTTATTTTTGTGCTCTTGAGGTGAAAATTTTATTTTCACCCAAATGTAAAAACAGACATCAGAATGGGATTCGGGGTTAAATTTCAAGCTTAAAAATGGTCCTTATTTAGTTTTTAAAAATTGAGCCATTTTGGATTCCAGGGAAGGAAATTCCTGATGCCGGGGTCTGGGATTTTTGTGCTCCGGAGGTGAAAATTTTATTTTCACCCAAATGTAAAAACAGACGTCAGAATGGGATTCGGGGTTAAATTTCATCCTTTAAAAAGGTGCTTTTTGTAGTTTTTAAAAATTGAGACGTTTTGGTGTCCACGGAAGGAAATTCCTGATGCCGGGGTCAGGGATTTTTGTGCACGGGAGGTGAAAATTTTTTTTCACCCAAATGTATAAACGGATGTCAGAATGGGATTCGGGGTTAAATTTCATGCTTAAAAAAGGTGCTTTTTGTAGTTTTTAAAAATTGAGACGTTTTGGTGTCCAGGGAAGGAAATTCCTGATGCCGGGGTAAGGGATTTTTGTGCTCCGGAGGTGAAAAAATTTTTTTGACCCAAATGTATAAACGGACGTCAGAATGGGATTCGGGGTTAAATTTCATGCTTAAAAAAGGTGCTTTTTGTAGTTTTTAAAAATTGAGCCGTTTTGGTGTCCAGGGAAGGAAATTCCTGATGCCGGGGTCAGGGATTTTTGTGCTCCGGAGGTGAAAATTTTATTTTCACCCAAATGTAAAAACAGACGTCAGAATGGGATTCGGGGTTAAATTTCTGCTTAAAAAAGGTGCTTTTTGTAGTTTTTAAAAATTGAGACGTTTTGGTGTCCAGGGAAGGAAATTCCTGATGCAGGGGTCAGGGATTTTTGTGCTCTGGAGGTGAAAATTTTATTTTCACCCAAATGTAAAAACAGACGTCAGAATGGGATTCGGGGTTAAATTTCATCCTTAAAAAAGGTGCTTTTTGTAGTTTTAAAAAATTGAGACGTTTTGGTGTCCAGGGTAGGAAATTCCTGATGCCGGGGTCAGGATTTTTGTGCTCCGGAGGTGAAATTTTTTTTTTGACCCAAATGTATAAACGGACGTCAGAATGGGATTCGGGGTTAAATTTCATCCTTAAAAATGGTCCTTTTTTATTTTTTAAAAATTGAGCCGTTTTGGTGTCCAGGGAAGGAAATTCCTGATGCCGGGGTCAGGGATTTTTGTGCTCTGGAGGTGAAAATTTTATTTTCACCCAAATGTAAAAACAGACGTCAGAATGGGATTCGGGGTTAAATTTCAAGCTTAAAAATGGTCCTTATTTAGTTTTTAAAACTTGAGCCGTTTTGGTTTCCAGGGAAGGAAATTCCTGATGCCGGGGTCAGGAATTTTTGTGCTCTGGAGGTGAAAATTGTTTTGACCCAAATGTAAAAACAGACGTCAGAATGGGATTCGGGGTTAAATTTCAAGGTTAAAAATGGTCCTTTTTTAGTTTTTAAAAATTGAGCCGTTTTGGTGTCCAGGGAAGGAAATTCCTGATGCCGGGGTCAGGGATTTTTGTGCTCCGGAGGTGAAAATTTTTTTTTGACCCAAATGTATAAACGGACGTCAGAATGGGATTCGGGGTTAAATTTCTGCTTTAAAAAGGTGCTTTTTGTAGTTTTTAAAAATTGAGACGTTTTGGTGTCCAGGGAAGGAAATTCCTGATGCAGGGGTCAGGGATTTTTGTGCTCTAGAGGTGAAAATTTTATTTTCACCCAAATGTATAAACGGACGTCAGAATGGGATTCGGGGTTAAATTTCATGCTTAAAAAAGGTGCTTTTTGTAGTTTTTAAAAATTGAGCCGTTTTGGTGTCCAGGGAAGGAAATTCCTGATGCCGGGGTCAGGGATTTTTGTGCTCCGGAGGTGAAAATTTTATTTTCACCCAAATGTAAAAACAGACGTCAGAATGGGATTCGGGGTTAAATTTCATGCTTAAAAAAGGTCCTTTTTTAGTTTTTAAAAATTGAGCCGTTTTGGTGTCCAGGGAAGGAAATTCCTGATGCCGGGGTCAGGGATTTTTGTGCTCTGGCGGTGAAAATTTTATTTTCACCCAAATGTAAAAACAGACGTCAGAATGGGATTCGGGGTTAAATTTGAAGCTTAAAAAAGGTCCTTTTTTAGTTTTTAAAAATTGAGCCGTTTTGGTGTCCAGGGAAGGAAATTCCTGATGCCGGGGTCAGGGATTTTTGTGCTCTGGAGGTGAAAATTGTTTTGACCCAAATGTAAAAACAGACGTCAGAATGGGATTCGGGGTTAAATTTCAAGCTTAAAAAAGGTCCTTTTTTAGTTTTTAAAAATTGAGCCGTTTTGGTGTCCAGGGAAGGAAATTCCTGATGCCGGGGTCAGGGATTTTTGTGCTCCGGAGGTGAAAATTTTTTTTTGACCCAAATGTATAAACGGACGTCAGAATGGGATTCGGGGTTAAATTTCTGCTTAAAAAAGGTGCTTTTTGTAGTTTTTAAAAATTGAGACGTTTTGGTGTCCAGGGAAGGAAATTCCTGATGCCGGGGTCAGGATTTTTGTGCTCCGGAGGTGAAAATTTTTTTTTGACCCAAATGTATAAACGGATGTCAGAATGGGATTCGGGGTTAAATTTGAAGCTTAAAAATGGTCCTTTTTTAGTTTTTAAAAATTGAGCCATTTTGGTGTCCAGGGAAGGAAATTCCTGATGCCGGGGTCAGGGATTTTTGTGCTCCGGAGGTGAAAATTTTTTTTTCACCCAAATGTATAAAGGGATGTCAGAATGGGATTCGGGGTTAAATTTCATGCTTAAAAAAGGTGCTTTTTGTAGTTTTTAAAAATTGAGCCGTTTTGGTGTCCACGGAAGGAAATTCCTGATGCCGGGGTCAGGGATTTATTTTTGTGCTCTTGAGGTGAAAATTTTATTTTCACCCAAATGTAAAAACAGACATCAGAATGGGATTCGGGGTTAAATTTCAAGCTTAAAAATGGTCCTTATTTAGTTTTTAAAAATTGAGCCATTTTGGATTCCAGGGAAGGAAATTCCTGATGCAGGGGTCTGGGATTTTTGTGCTCCGGAGGTGAAAATTTTATTTTCACCCAAATGTAAAAACAGACGTCAGAATGGGATTCGGGGTTAAATTTCATCCTTAAAAAAGGTGCTTTTTGTAGTTTTTAAAAATTGAGACGTTTTGGTGTCCACGGAAGGAAATTCCTGATGCCGGGGTCAGGGATTTTTGTGCTCGGGAGGTGAAAATTTTTTTTCACCCAAATGTATAAACGGATGTCAGAATGGGATTCGGGGTTAAATTTCATGCTTAAAAAAGGTGCTTTTTGTAGTTTTTAAAAATTGAGCCGTTTTGGTGTCCACGGAAGGAAATTCCTGATGCCGGGGTCAGGGATTTTTGTGCTCCGGAGGTGAAAAAATTTTTTTGACCCAAATGTATAAACGGACGTCAGAATGGGATTCGGGGTTAAATTTCATGCTTAAAAAAGGTGCTTTTTGTAGTTTTTAAAAATTGAGCCGTTTTGGTGTCCAGGGAAGGAAATTCCTGATGCCGGGGTCAGGGATTTTTGTGCTCCGGAGGTGAAAATTTTATTTTCACCCAAATGTAAAAACAGACGTCAGAATGGGATTCGGGGTTAAATTTCATGCTTAAAAAAGGTGCTTTTTGAGGTTTTAAAAATTGAGACGTTTTGGTGTCCAGGGAAGGAAATTCCTGATGCCGGTGTCAGGGATTTTTGTGCTCTGGCGGTGAAAATTTTATTTTCACCCAAATGTAAAAACAGACGTCAGAATGGGATTCGGGGTTAAATTTCAAACTTAAAAAAGGTCCTTTTTTAGTTTTTAAAAATTGAGCCGTTTTGGTGTCCAGGGAAGGAAATTCCTGATGCCGGGGTCAGGGATTTTTGTGCTCTGGAGGTGAAAATTTTATTTTCACCCAAATGTAAAAACAGACGTCAGAATGGGATTCGGGGTTAAATTTCATGCTTAAAAAAGGTGCTTTTTGTAGTTTTTAAAAATTGAGACGTTTTGGTGTCCAGGGAAGGAAATTCCTGATGCCGGGGTCAGGGATTTTTGTGCTCCGGAGGTGAAAAATTTTTTTTTACCCAAATGTATAAACGGACGTCAGAATGGGATTCGGGGTTAAATTTTATGCTTAAAAAAGGTGCTTTTTGTAGTTTTTAAAAATTGAGCCGTTTTGTTGTCCAGGGAAGGAAATTCCTGATGCCGGGGTCAGGGATTTTTGTGCTCCGGAGGTGAAAATTTTTTTTTCACCCAAATGTAAAAACAGACGTCAGAATGGGATTCGGGGTTAAATTTCATGCTTAAAAAAGGTGCTTTTTGTAGTTTTTAAAAATTGAGACGTTTTGGTGTCCAGGGAAGGAAATTCCTGATGCCGGGGTCAGGGATTTTTGTGCTCTAGAGGTGAAAATTTTTTTTTCACCCAAATGTATAAACGGACGTCAGAATGGGATTCGGGGTTAAATTTCATGCTTAAAAAGGTGCTTTTTGTAGTTTTTAAAAATTGAGACATTTTGGTGTCCAGGGAAGGAAATTCCTGATGCCGGGGTCAGGGATTTATTTTTGTGCTCTTGAGGTGAAAATTTTATTTTCACCCAAATGTAAAAACAGACGTCAGAATGGGATTCGGAGTTAAATTTCAAGCTTAAAAAAGGTCCTTTTTTAGTTTTTAAAAATTGAGCCGTTTTGGTGTCCAGGGAAGGAAATTCCTGATGCCGGGGTCAGGGATTTATTTTTGTGCTCTTGAGGTGAAAAATTTTTTTTCACCCAAATGTATAAACGGACGTCAGAATGGGATTCAGGGTTAAATTTCATGCTTAAAAAGGTGCTTTTTGTAGTTTTTAAAAATTGAGCCATTTTGGTGTCCACGGAAGGAAATTCCTGATGCCGGGGTCAGGGATTTATTTTTGTGCTCTTGAGGTGAAAATTTTATTTTCACCCAAATGTAAAAACAGACATCAGAATGGGATTCGGGGTTAAATTTCAAGCTTAAAAATGGTCCTTATTTAGTTTTTAAAAATTGAGCCATTTTGGATTCCAGGGAATGGAAATTTATGATGCCGGAGTCTGGGATTTTTGTGCTCCGGAGGTGAAAATTTTATTTTCACCCAAATGTAAAAACAGACGTCAGAATGGGATTCGGGGTTAAATTTCATCCTTAAAAAAGGTGCTTTTTGTAGTTTTTAAAAAATGAGACGTTTTGGTGTCCAGGGAAGGAAATTCCTGATGCCGGGGTCAGGGATTTTTGTGCTCCGGAGGTGAAAATTTTTTTTGACCCAAATGTATAAACGGACGTCAGAATGGGATTCGGGGTTAAATTTCATGCTTAAAAAAGGTGCTTTTTGTAGTTTTTAAAAATTGAGACGTTTTGGTGTCCAGGGAAGGAAATTCCTGATGCCGGGGTCAGGGATTTTTGTGCTCCGGAGGTGAAAAATTTTTTTTGACCCAAATGTATAAACGGACGTCAGAATGGGATTCGGGGTTAAATTTTATGCTTAAAAAAGGTGCTTTTTGTAGTTTTTAAAAATTGAGCCGTTTTGGTGTCCAGGGAAGGAAATTCCTGATGCCGGGGTCAGGGATTTTTGTGCTCCGGAGGTGAAAATTTTATTTTCACCCAAATGTAAAAACAGACGTCAGAATGGGATTCGGGGTTAAATTTGAAGATTATAAATGGTCCTTTTTTATTTTTTAAAAATTGAGCCGTTTTGTTGTCCAGGGAAGGAAATTCCTGATGCCGGGGTCAGGGATTTTTGTGCTCCGGAGGTGAAAATTTTTTTTTCACCCAAATGTAAAAACAGACGTCAGAATGGGATTCGGGGTTAAATTTCATGCTTAAAAAAGGTGCTTTTTGTAGTTTTTAAAAATTGAGACGTTTTGGTGTCCAGGGAAGGAAATTCCTGATGCCGGGGTCAGGGATTTTTGTGCTCTAGAGGTGAAAATTTTTTTTTCACCCAAATGTATAAACGGACGTCAGAATGGGATTCGGGGTTAAATTTCATGCTTAAAAAGGTGCTTTTTGTAGTTTTTAAAAATTGAGACATTTTGGTGTCCAGGGAAGGAAATTCCTGATGCCGGGGTCAGGGATTTTTGTGCTCTGGAGGTGAAAATTGTTTTGACCCAAATGTAAAAACAGACGTCAGAATGGGATTCGGAGTTAAATTTCAAGCTTAAAAAAGGTCCTTTTTTAGTTTTTAAAAATTGAGCCGTTTTGGTGTCCAGGGAAGGAAATTCCTGATGCCGGGGTCAGGGATTTATTTTTGTGCTCTTGAGGTGAAAAATTTTTTTTCACCCAAATGTATAAACGGACGTCAGAATGGGATTCGGGGTTAAATTTCATGCTTAAAAAGGTGCTTTTTGTAGTTTTTAAAAATTGAGCCATTTTGGTGTCCACGGAAGGAAATTCCTGATGCCGGGGTCAGGGATTTATTTTTGTGCTCTTGAGGTGAAAATTTTATTTTCACCCAAATGTAAAAACAGACATCAGAATGGGATTCGGGGTTAAATTTCAAGCTTAAAAATGGTCCTTATTTAGTTTTTAAAAATTGAGCCATTTTGGATTCCAGGGAATGGAAATTCATGATGCCGGAGTCTGGGATTTTTGTGCTCCGGAGGTGAAAATTTTATTTTCACCCAAATGTAAAAACAGACGTCAGAATGGGATTCGGGGTTAAATTTCATCCTTAAAAAAGGTGCTTTTTGTAGTTTTTAAAAATTGAGACGTTTTGGTGTCCAGGGAAGGAAATTCCTGATGCCGGGGTCAGGGATTTTTGTGCTCCGGAGGTGAAAATTTTTTTTGACCCAAATGTATAAACGGACGTCAGAATGGGATTCGGGGTTAAATTTGAAGATTAAAAATGGTCCTTTTTTATTTTTTAAAAATTGAGCCGTTTTGTTGTCCAGGGAAGGAAATTCCTGATGCCGGGGTCAGGGATTTTTGTGCTCCGGAGGTGAAAATTTTTTTTTCACCCAAATGTAAAAACAGACGTCAGAATGGGATTCGGGGTTAAATTTCATGCTTAAAAAAGGTGCTTTTTGTAGTTTTTAAAAATTGCGACGTTTTGGTGTCCAGGGAAGGAAATTCCTGATGCCGGGGTCAGGGATTTTTGTGCTCTGGAGGTGAAAATTGTTTTGACCCAAATGTAAAAACAGACGTCAGAATGGGATTCGGAGTTAAATTTCAAGCTTAAAAAAGGTCCTTTTTTAGTTTTTAAAAATTGAGCCGTTTTGGTGTCCAGGGAAGGAAATTCCTGATGCCGGGGTCAGGGATTTATTTTTGTGCTCTTGAGGTGAAAAATTTTTTTTCACCCAAATGTATAAACGGACGTCAGAATGAGATTCGGGGTTAAATTTCATGCTTAAAAAGGTGCTTTTTGTAGTTTTTAAAAATTGAGCCATTTTGGTGTCCACGGAAGGAAATTCCTGATGCCGGGGTCAGGGATTTATTTTTGTGCTCTTGAGGTGAAAATTTTATTTTCACCCAAATGTAAAAACAGACATCAGAATGGGATTCGGGGTTAAATTTCAAGCTTAAAAATGGTCCTTATTTAGTTTTTAAAAATTGAGCCATTTTGGATTCCAGGGAAAGGAAATTCATGATGCCGGAGTCTGGGATTTTTGTGCTCCGGAGGTGAAAATTTTATTTTCACCCAAATGTAAAAACAGACGTCAGAATGGGATTCGGGGTTAAATTTCATCCTTAAAAAAGGTGCTTTTTGTAGTTTTTAAAAATTGAGACGTTTTGGTGTCCAGGGAAGGAAATTCCTGATGCCGGGGTCAGGGATTTTTGTGCTCCGGAGGTGAAAATTTTTTTTGACCCAAATGTATAAACGGACGTCAGAATGGGATTCGGGGTTAAATTTCTGCTTAAAAAAGGTGCTTTTTGTAGTTTTTAAAAACTGAGACGTTTTGGTGTCCAGGGAAGGAAATTCCTGATGCAGGGGTCAGGGATTTTTGTGCTCCGGAGGTGAAAATTTTATTTTCACCCAAATGTAAAAACAGACGTCAGAATGGGATTCGGGGTTAAATTTCATGCTTAAAAAAGGTGCTTTTTGTAGTTTTTAAAAATTGAGACGTTTTGGTGTCCAGGGAAGGAAATTCCTGATGCCGGTGTCAGGGATTTTTGTGCTCTGGCGGTGAAAATTTTATTTTCACCCAAATGTAAAAACAGACGTCAGAATGGGATTCGGGGTTAAATTTCAAGCTTAAAAAAGGTCCTTTTTTAGTTTTTAAAAATTGAGCCGTTTTGGTGTCCAGGGAAGGAAATTCCTGATGCCGGGGTCAGGGATTTTTGTGCTCTGGAGGTGAAAATTTTATTTTCACCCAAATGTAAAAACAGACGTCAGAATGGGATTCGGGGTTAAATTTCATGCTTAAAAAAGGTGCTTTTTGTAGTTTTTAAAAATTGAGACGTTTTGGTGTCCAGGGAAGGAAATTCCTGATGCCGGTGTCAGGGATTTTTGTGCTCTGGCGGTGAAAATTTTATTTTCACCCAAATGTAAAAACAGACGTCAGAATGGGATTCGGGGTTAAATTTGAAGCTTAAAAAAGGTCCTTTTTTAGTTTTTAAAATTGAGCCGTTTTGGTGTCCAGGGAAGGAAATTCCTGATGCCGGGGTCAGGGATTTTTGTGCTCTGGAGGTGAAAATTGTTTTGACCCAAATGTAAAAACAGACGTCAGAATGGGATTCGGGGTTAAATTTCAAGCTTAAAAAAAGTCCTTTTTTAGTTTTTAAAAATTGAGCCGTTTTGGTGTGCAGGGAAGGAAATTCCTGATGCCGGGGTCAGGGATTTTTGTGCTCCGGAGGTGAAATTTTTTTTTTCACCCAAATGTATAAACGGACGTCAGAATGGGATTCGGGGTTAAATTTCATGCTTAAAAAGGTGCTTTTTGTAGTTTTTAAAAATTGAGCCGTTTTGGTGTCCACGGAAGGAAATTCCTGATGCCGGGGTCAGGGATTTATTTTTGTGCTCTTGAGGTGAAAATTTTATTTTCACCCAAATGTAAAAACAGACATCAGAATGGGATTCGGGGTTAAATTTCATGCTTAAAAAAGGTGCTTTTTGTAGTTTTTAAAAATTGAGACGTTTTGGTGTCCAGGGAAGGAAATTCCTGATGCCGGTGTCAGGGATTTTTGTGCTCTGGCGGTGAAAATTTTATTTTCACCCAAATGTAAAAACAGACGTCAGAATGGGATTCGGGGTTAAATTTCAAGCTTAAAAAAGGTCCTTTTTTAGTTTTTAAAAATTGAGCCGTTTTGGTGTCCAGGGAAGGAAATTCCTGATGCCGGGGTCAGGGATTTTTGTGCTCTGGAGGTGAAAATTTTATTTTCACCCAAATGTAAAAACAGACGTCAGAATGGGATTCGGGGTTAAATTTCATGCTTAAAAAAGGTGCTTTTTGTAGTTTTTAAAAATTGAGACGTTTTGGTGTCCAGGGAAGGAAATTCCTGATGCCGGTGTCAGGGATTTTTGTGCTCTGGCGGTGAAAATTTTATTTTCACCCAAATGTAAAAACAGACGTCAGAATGGGATTCGGGGTTAAATTTGAAGCTTAAAAAAGGTCCTTTTTTAGTTTTTAAAAATTGAGCCGTTTTGGTGTCCAGGGAAGGAAATTCCTGATGCCGGGGTCAGGGATTTTTGTGCTCTGGAGGTGAAAATTGTTTTGACCCAAATGTAAAAACAGACGTCAGAATGGGATTCGGGGTTAAATTTCAAGCTTAAAAAAAGTCCTTTTTTAGTTTTTAAAAATTGAGCCGTTTTGGTGTGCAGGGAAGGAAATAATTGAGACGTTTTGGTGTCCAGGGAAGGAAATTCCTGATGCCGGTGTCAGGGATTTTTGTGCTCTGGCGGTGAAAATTTTATTTTCACCCAAATGTAAAAACAGACGTCAGAATGGGATTCGGGGTTAAATTTGAAGCTTAAAAAAGGTCCTTTTTTAGTTTTTAAAAATTGAGCCGTTTTGGTGTCCAGGGAAGGAAATTCCTGATGCCGGGGTCAGGGATTTTTGTGCTCTGGAGGTGAAAATTGTTTTGACCCAAATGTAAAAACAGACGTCAGAATGGGATTCGGGGTTAAATTTCAAGCTTAAAAAAAGTCCTTTTTTAGTTTTTAAAAATTGAGCCATTTTGGTGTCCAGGGAAGGAAATTCCTGATGCCGGGGTCAGGGATTTTTGTGCTCCGGAGGTGAAAAATTTTTTTTCACCCAAATGTATAAAGGGATGTCAGAATGGGATTCGGGGTTAAATTTCATCCTTAAAAAAGGTGCCTTTTGTAGTTTTTAAAAATTGAGACGTTTTGGTGTCCACGGAAGGAAATTCCTGATGCCGGGGTCAGGGATTTTTGTGCTCCGGAGGTGAAAATTTTTTTTTGACCCAAATGTATAAACGGACGTCAGAATGGGATTCGGGGTTAAATTTCATGCTTTAAAAAGGTGCTTTTTATAGTTTTTAAAAATTGAGACGTTTTGGTGTCCAGGGAAGGAAATTCCTGATGCCGGGGTCAGGATTTTTGTGCTCCGGAGGTGAAAATTTTTTTTTGACCCAAATGTATAAACGGACGTCAGAATGGGATTCGGGGTTAAATTTGAAGCTTAAAAATGGTCCTTTTTTAGTTTTTAAAAATTGAGCCATTTTGGTGTCCAGGGAAGGAAATTCCTGATGCCGGGGTCAGGGATTTTTGTGCTCCGGAGGTGAAAATTTTTTTTTGACCCAAATGTATAAACGGACGTCAGAATGGGATTCGGGGTTAAATTTCATGCTTAAAAAAGGTGCTTTTTGTAATTTTTAAAAATTGAGACGTTTTGGTGTCCAGGGAAGGAAATTCCTGATGCCGGGGTAAGGATTTTTGTGCTCTGGAGGTGAAAATTTTATTTTCACCCAAATGTAAAAACGGACGTCAGAATGGGATTCGGGGTTAAATTTGAAGCTTAAAAATGGTCCTTTTTTATTTTTTAAAAATTGAGCCATTTTGGTGTCCAGGGAAGGAAATTCCTGATGCCGGGGTCAGGGATTTTTGTGCTCCGGAGGTGAAAATTTTTTTTTCACCCAAATGTATAAAGGGATGTCAGAATGGGATTCGGGGTTAAATTTCATCCTTAAAAAAGGTGCTTTTTGTAGTTTTTAAAAATTGAAACGTTTTGGTGTCCAGGGAAGGAAATTCCTGATGCCGGGGTCAGGGATTTTTGTGCTCCGGAGGTGAAAATTTTTTTTTGACCCAAATGTATAAACGGACGTCAGAATGGGATTCGGGGTTAAATTTCATGCTTAAAAAAGGTGCTTTTTGTAATTTTTAAAAATTGAGACGTTTTGGTGTCCAGGGAAGGAAATTCCTGATGCCGGGGTAAGGATTTTTGTGCTCTGGAGGTGAAAATTTTATTTTCACCCAAATGTAAAAACGGACGTCAGAATGGGATTCGGGGTTAAATTTGAAGCTTAAAAATGGTCCTTTTTTATTTTTTAAAAATTGAGCCGTTTTGGTGTCCAGGGAAGTAAATTCCTGATGCCGGGGTCAGGGATTTTTGTGCTCCGGAGGTGAAAATTTTTTTTTCACCCAAATGTATAAACGGACATCAGAATGGGATTCGGGGTTCAATTTCATCCTTAAAAAAGGTGCTTTTTGTAGTTTTTAAAAATTGAGACGTTTTGGTGTCCAGGGAAGGAAATTCCTGATGCCGGGGTCAGGGATTTTTGTGCTCTGGAGGTGAAAATTTTATTTTTACCCAAATGTAAAAACAGACATCAGAATGGGATTCGGGGTTAAATTTCATCCTTAAAAATGGTCCTTTTTTAGTTTTTAAAAATTGAGCCGTTTTGGTGTCCAGGGAAGGAAATTCCTGATGCCGGGGTCAGGGATTTTTGTGCTCCGGAGGTGAAAATTTTTTTTTGACCCAAATGTATAAACGGACGTCAGAATGGGATTCGGGGTTAAATTTCTGCTTAAAAAAGGTGCTTTTTGTAGTTTTTAAAAATTGAGACGTTTTGGTGTCTAGGGAAGGAAATTCCTGATCCAGGGGTCAGGGATTTTTGTGCTCTAGAGGTGAAAATTTTATTTTCACCCAAATGTAAAAACAGACGTCAGAATGGGATTCAGGGTTAAATTTTATGCTTAAAAAAGGTGCTTTTTATAGTTTTTAAAAATTGACACGTTTTGGTGTCCAGGGAAGGAAATTCCTGATGCCGGGGTCAGGGATTTTTGTGCTCCGGAGGTGAAAATTTTTTTTTGACCCAAATGTATAAACGGACATCAGGATGGGATTCGGGGTTAAATTTCATGCTTAAAAAAGGTGCTTTTTGTAGTTTTTAAAAATTGAGCCGTTTTGGTGTCCAGGGAAGGAAATTCCTGATGCCGGGGTCAGGGATTTTTGTGCTCCGGAGGTGAAAATTTTTTTTTGACCCAAATGTATAAACGGACGTCAGAATGGGATTCGGGGTTAAATTTCATGCTTTAAAAAGGTGCTTTTTATAGTTTTTAAAAATTCAGACGTTTTGGTGTCCAGGGAAGGAAATTCCTGATGCCGGGGTCAGGATTTTTGTGCTCCGGAGGTGAAAATTTTTTTTTGACCCAAATGTATAAACGGACGTCAGAATGGCATTCGGGGTTAAATTTCATACTTAAAAATGGTCCTTTTTTAGTTTTTAAAAATTGAGCCATTTTGGTGTCCAGGGAAGGAAATTCCTGATGCCGGGGTCAGGGATTTTTGTGCTCCGGAGGTGAAAAATTTTTTTTCACCCAAATGTATAAAGGGATGTCAGAATGGGATTCGGGGTTAAATTTCATCCTTAAAAAAGGTGCCTTTTGTAGTTTTTAAAAATTGAGACGTTTTGGTGTCCACGGAAGGAAATTCCTGATGCCGGGGTCAGGGATTTTTGTGCACCGGAGGTGAAAATTTTTTTTTGACCCAAATGTATAAACGGACGTCAGAATGGGATTCGGGGTTAAATTTCATGCTTTAAAAAGGTGCTTTTTATAGTTTTTAAAAATTGAGACGTTTTGGTGTCCAGGGAAGGAAATTCCTGATGCCGGGGTCAGGATTTTTGTGCTCCGGAGGTGAAAATTTTTTTTTGACCCAAATGTATAAACGGACGTCAGAATGGGATTCGGGGTTAAATTTGAAGCTTAAAAATGGTCCTTTTTTAGTTTTTAAAAATTGAGCCATTTTGGTGTCCAGGGAAGGAAATTCCTGATGCCGGGGTCAGGGATTTTTGTGCTCCGGAGGTGAAAATTTTTTTTTGACCCAAATGTATAAACGGACGTCAGAATGGGATTCGGGGTTAAATTTCATGCTTAAAAAAGGTGCTTTTTGTAATTTTTAAAAATTGAGACGTTTTGGTGTCCAGGGAAGGAAATTCCTGATGCCGGGGTAAGGATTTTTGTGCTCTGGAAGTGAAAATTTTATTTTCACACAAATGTAAAAACGGACGTCAGAATGGGATTCGGGGTTAAATTTGAAGCTTAAAAATGGTCCTTTTTTATTTTTTAAAAATTGAGCCATTTTGGTGTCCAGGGAAGGAAATTCCTGATGCCGGGGTCAGGGATTTTTGTGCTCCGGAGGTGAAAATTTTTTTTTCACCCAAATGTATAAAGGGATGTCAGAATGGGATTCGGGGTTAAATTTCATCCTTAAAAAAGGTGCTTTTTGTAGTTTTTAAAAATTGAAACGTTTTGGTGTCCAGGGAAGGAAATTCCTGATGCCGGGGTCAGGGATTTTTGTGCTCCGGAGGTGAAAATTTTTTTTTGACCCAAATGTATAAACGGACGTCAGAATGGGATTCGGGGTTAAATTTCATGCTTAAAAAAGGTGCTTTTTGTAATTTTTAAAAATTGAGACGTTTTGGTGTCCAGGGAAGGAAATTCCTGATGCCGGGGTAAGGATTTTTGTGCTCTGGAGGTGAAAATTTTATTTTCACCCAAATGTAAAAACGGACGTCAGAATGGGATTCGGGGTTAAATTTGAAGCTTAAAAATGGTCCTTTTTTATTTTTTAAAAATTGAGCCGTTTTGGTGTCCAGGGAAGTAAATTCCTGATGCCGGGGTCAGGGATTTTTGTGCTCCGGAGGTGAAAATTTTTTTTTCACCCAAATGTATAAACGGACATCAGAATGGGATTCGGGGTTCAATTTCATCCTTAAAAAAGGTGCTTTTTGTAGTTTTTAAAAATTGAGACATTTTGGTGTCCAGGGAAGGAAATTCCTGATGCCGGGGTCAGGGATTTTTGTGCTCTGGAGGTGAAAATTTTTTTTTCACCCAAATGTATAAACGGACGTCAGAATGGGATTCGGGGTTAAATTTCAAGCTTAAAAAAGGTGCTTTTTGTAGTTTTTAAAAATTGAGCCGTTTTGGTGTCCAGGGAAGGAAATTCCTGATGCCGGGGTCAGGGATTTTTGTGCTCCGGAGGTGAAAATTTTATTTTCACCCAAATGTAAAAACGGACGTCAGAATGGGATTCGGGGTTAAATTTCATCCTTAAAAATGGTCCTTTTTTAGTTTTTAAAAATTGCGCCATTTTGGTGTCCAGGGAAGGAAATTCCTGATGCCGGGGTCAGGGATTTTTGTACTCCGGAGGTGAAAATTTTTTTTTGACCCAAATGTATAAATGGACGTCAGAATGGGATTCGGGGTTAAATTTCATCCTTAGAAAGGGTGCTTTTTGTAGTTTTTAAAAATTGAGACGTTTTGTTCTCCAGGGAAGGAAATTCCTGATGCCGGGGTCAGGGATTTTTGTGCTCCGGAGGTGAAAATTTTATTTTCACCCAAACGTATAAACGGACGTCAGAATGGGATTCGGGGTTAAATTTCATGCTTAAAAAAGGTGCTTTTTGTACTTTTTAAAAATTGAGCCGTTTTGGTGTCCAGGGAAGGAAATTCCTGATGCCAGGGTCAGGGATTTTTGTGCTCTGGAGGTGAAAATTGTTTTGACCCAAATGTAAAAACAGACGTCAGAATGGGATTCGGGGTTAAATTTCAAGCTTAAAAAAGGTCCTTTTTTAGTTTTTAAAAATTGAGCCGTTTTTGGGTCCAGGGAAGGAAATTCCTGATGCCGGGGTCAGGGATTTTTGTGCTCCGGAGGTGAAAATTTTTTTTTCACCCAAATGTATAAACGGACGTCAGAATGGGATTCGGAGTTAAATTTCAAGCTTAAAAAAGGTGCTTTTTGTAGTTTTTAAAAATTGAGCCGTTTTGGTGTCCAGGGAAGGAAATTCCTGATGCCGGGGTCAGGGATTTTTGTGCTCCGGAAGTGAAAAATTTTTTTTTCACCCAAATGTATAAACGGACGTCAGAATGGGATTCAGGGTTAAATTTCATGCTTAAAAAGGTGCTTTTTGTAGTTTTTAAAAATTGAGCTGTTTTGGTGTCCAGGGAAGGAAATTCCTCACATTTGTTGGCAAACCATGAAAAGTGGAAATATGAAACTCACCCCAAATTTGAAAAGTAGGCATATACAAAGGTTCCCCACAGGTTGGGGAACCCGAACCAATAAGTGTTTTACCCCTTTCCTTCAAAAGGCAAGCCTGGGCATATATCACATTTGTTGGCAAAATGCCAAGTAAGCATGAAAAGTGAAAATGTGAAACTGAGCTCGAATTCAAAAAGTACGCAACTATTCAGGTTACCCACAGGCTGGGGACGCCGGAAAGAGAGGTGTTTTCCGGATGCAACCTTCAAAAGGTAGGCCTGGGCATATATCACATTTGTTGGAAAAGAACCAAGTAAGGATGAGAAGTGGAAATGTGAACCTGACACTAAATTTGAAAAGCATGCATATACACAGGTTTCCCACAGGTTGGGGAAACTGAAAAAAACAAGTGTTTTCCGGATGTAACCTTTCCTTCAAAACGTAGGCCTGAGCGTATATCGCATTTGTTGGAAATAGCTAAAGCATGAAGACTCGAAATGTAAAACTGACCTCAAATTCAAAAAGTATGCCTATATTCAGGTTCCCCACTGTCTGGGGAACCTGAAAAAACATGTGTTTTCCATATCCGACCTTTCCTTCAAAAGATAGGCTGGGCATATATCTCATTTGTTGGCAAAAGCATGAAAAATGAAAATGTGAAACTGACCCTGAATTTGAAAAGTATGCACATACACATGGTTGGGGAACCCGAACAATCATTTATTTTACATATACGACCTTTCCTTCAAAAGGCATATATCGCATTTATTGGCAAAAAGCCAATTAAGCATGAAGACTCGAAATGTGAAACTGACCTCAAATTGGAAAAGTATGCATATATTCAGGTTACCCACAGTCTGCAGAACCCGAAAAAAATTGTTTTCCATATTCAATCTTTCCTTCAAAATGGAGGCCTGGCCATATATCACATTTGTTGGCAAAGAGCCAAGTTAGCATGAAAAGTGGAAATGTTAAACTGACCCCAAATTTGAAAAGTATACATATAAACAGGTTCCCCACAGGTTGGGGAACCCGAATCAATATGTGTTTTACACCTTTCCTTCAAAAGGCAAGCCTGGGTATATATCACATTTGTTGGCAAAGAGCCAGGTAAGCATGAAAAGTGGAAATATGAAACTCACCCCAAATTTAACCCCAAGTCACATTCTGACCTAGTTTTACATTTGGGAGAAACAAAAATTTTCACCTCCGGAACAGAAAAATCCCTGACCCCGGCATCAGAAATTTCCTTCCCTAGAAAACCAAAGGGCTCACTTTTTACAAACTACAAAAAACACCATTTTTAAGCATGAAATTTAACCCTGAATCCCATTCTGACATCCGTTTATACATTTGGGTGAAAAAAAAATTTTCACCTCCGGAGCACAAACATCCCTGACCCCGGCATTTGGAATTTCCACGGACACCAAACTGGCTCAATTTTTAAAAATTACAAAAGCACCATTTTTAAGCATGAAAAGTGGAAATATGAAACTCACCCCAAATTTGAAAAGTATGCAGGTAGGCCTGGGCATGTATCACATTTGTTGGAAAAGAGCCAAGTAAGGATGAAAAGTGGAAATGTGAAACTGACCCCAAATTTGAAAAGTATGCATATACAAAGGTTCCCCACAGGTTGGGGAACCTGAAAAAAAGTTTTTTCCGGATGCAACCTTTCCTTCAAAACGTACGCCTGAGCCTATATCGCATTTGTTGGAAATAGCTAAAGCGACCTCAAATTCGAAAACTATGCATATATTCAGGTTATGCACAGTCTGCTGAACCCGAAAAAACATGTATTTTGCATATCCAATCTTTCTTTCAAAACGTAGGCCTTGGCATATATCACATTTGTTGGCAAAGAGCCAAGTAAGCATGAAACAAGTGTTTTCCAGATGCAACCGTTCCTTCAAAAGGTAGGCCTGAGAGTATATCACATTATTGGGAAATAGCCAATTAAGCATGAAGACTCGAAATGTGAAAGTGACCTCAAATTCGAAAAGTATGCATATATTCAGGCTCCCGACTGTCTGGGGAACCTGAAAAAACATGTGTTCCATATCCGACCTTTCCTTCAAAAGGTAGGCTGGGCATATATCTCATTTGTTGGCAAAAGCATGAAAACTGAAAATGTGAAACTGACCCCAAATTTTAAAAGTATGCACATACACATACACTTTTTACGAACTACAAAAAACACCATTTTTAAGCATGAAATTTAACCCCGAATCGCATTCTGACGTCTGTTTTTACATTTGAGTCAAACAAAAAAAATTTCGTCTCGGGAGCCAAAAAATACCCTGACCCTCGAATAAGGAATTTCCTTCCCTGGACACCAAAATGTCTCAATTTTTTAAAACTACAAAAAGTATCATTTTTAAGCATGAAAAGTGGACATGTACTTTACATATACAACCTTTCCTTCAAAAGGCAAATGTCACATTGTTGGTAGAATGCCAAGTAAGCATGAAAAGTGAAAATGTGTTTTCCGGATGCAACCTTTCCTTCAAAAGGAAGGCTGGGCATATATCTCATTTGTTGGCAAAAGCATAAAAAATGAAAAGGTGAATGACCCCAAATTTGAAAAGTATGCAGGTAGGCCTGGGCATGTATCACATTTGTTGGAAAAGAGCCAAGTAAGGATGAAAAGTGGAAATGTGAAACTGACCCCAAATTTGAAAAGTATGCATACACACTGGTTCCCCACAGGTTGGGGAACCTGAAAAAACAAGTGTTTTTTCAATTTTTAAAAACTACAAAAAGTACAATTTTTAAGCATGAAAAGTGGACATGTATTTCACATATACAACCTTTCCTTCAAAAGGCATATATCGCATTTATTGGCAAAAAGCCAATTAAGCATGAAGACTCGAAATGTGAAACTGACCTCAAATTTGAAAAGTATGCATATATTCAGGTTACCCACAGTCTGCAGAACCCGAAAAAAATTGTTTTCCATATCCAATCTTTCCTTCAAAAGGGAGGCCTGGCCATATATCACATTTGTTGGCAAAGAGCCAAGTTAGCATGAAAAGTGGAAATGTGAAACTGACCCCAAATTTGAAAAGTATGCATATACACAGGTTCCCCACAGGTTGGGGAACCCAAAAAAACAAGTGTTTTCCGGATGTAACCTTTCCTTCAAAACATAGGCCTGAACGTATATCGCATTTGTTGGAAATAGCTAAAGCATGAAGACTCGAAATGTGAAACTGACCTCAAATTCGAAAAGTATGCATATATTCAGGTTCCCCACTGTCTGGGGAACCTGAAAAAACATGTGTTTTCCATATCTTTCCTTCAAAAGATAGGCTGGGCATATATCTCATTTGTTGGCAAAAGCATGAAAAATGAAAATGTGAAACTGACCCCGAATTTGAAAAGTATGCACATACACATGGTTGGGGAACCCGAACAATCATTTATTTTACATATACGACCTTTCCTTCAAAAGGCATATATCGCATTTATTTGCAAAAAGCCAATTAAGCATGAAGACTCGAAATGTGAAACTGACCTCAAATTCGAAAAGTATGCATATATTCAGGTTCCCCACTGCCTGGGGAGCCTGAAAAAATGTGTTTTCCATATCCGACCTTTCCTTCAAAAGGTAGGCTGGGCATATATCCCATTTGTTGGCAAAAGCATGAAAAATGAAAATGTGAATGACCCCAAATTTTAAAAGTATGCACATACACATACACTTTTTACAAACTACAAAAAGCACCATTTTTAAGCATGAAATTTAACCCCGAATCGCATTCTGACGTCTGTTTTTACATTTGAGTCAAATAAAAAATTTTCGTCTCTGGAACCAAAAAATACGCTGACCCTCGAATAAGGGATTTCCTTCCCTGGACACCAAAATGGCTCAATTTTTAAAAACTACAAAAAGTACAATTTTTAAGCATGAAAAGTGGACATGTATTTCACATATACCTTTCCTTCAAAAGGCATATATCACATTTATTGGCAAAAAGCCAATTAAGCATAAAGACTCGAAATGTGAAACTGACCTCAAATTTGAAAAGTATGCATATATTCAGGTTACCCACAGTCTGCAGAACCCGAAAAAAATTGTTTTCCATATGCAATCTTTCCTTCAAAAGGCAAGCCTGGGCATATATCACATTTGTTGGCAAACCATGAAAAGTGGAAATATGAAACTCACCCCAAATTTGAAAAGTAGGCATATACAAAGGTTCCCCACAGGTTGGGGAACCCGAACCAATATGTGTTTTACACCTTTCCTTCAAAAGGCAAGCCTGGGCATATATCACATTTGTTGGCAAAATGCCAAGTAAGCATGAAAAGTGAAAATGTGAAACTGACCCCAAATTTGAAAAGTATGCATATACACAGGTTCCCCACAGGTTGGGGAACCTGAAAAAAAGTTTTTTCCGGATGCAACCTTTCCTTCAAAAGGTAGGCCTGGGCATATATCACATTTGTTGGAAAAGAACCAAGTAAGGATTTTTAAAAATTACAAAAGCACCATTTTTAAGCATGAAAAGTGGAAATATGAAACTCACTGCAAATTTGAAAAGTATGCACATACACATGATTGGGGAACCCGAACAAACATGTATTTTACATATACGACCTTTCCTTAAAAAGTAATATATCACATTTGTTGGCAAAATGCCAAGTAAGCATGAAAAGTGAAAACGTGTTTTCCGGATGCAACCTTTCCTTCAAAAGGAAGGCTGGGCATATATCTCATTTGTTGGCAAAAGCATAAAAAATGAAAAGGTGAATGACCGCAAATTTGAAAAGTATGCAGGTAGGCCTGTGCATGTATCACATTTCTTGGAAAAGAGCCAAGTAAGGATGAAAAGTGGAAATGTGAACCTGACACTAAATTTGAAAAGCATGCATATACACAGGTTGGGGAACCCGAAAAAAACAAGTGTTTTCCGGATGTAACCTTTCCTTCAAAACGTAGGCCTGAGCGTATATCGCATTTGTTGGAAATAGCTAAAGCATGAAGACTCGAAATGTGAAACTGACCTCAAATTCGAAAAGTATGCATATATTCAGGTTTCCCACTGTCTGGGGAACCTGAAAAAACATGTGTTTTCCATATCCGACCTTTCCTTCAAAACATAGGCTGGGCATATATCTCATTTGTTGGCAAAAGCATGAAAAATGAAAATGACCCCGAATTTGAAAAGTATGCACATACACATGGTTGGGGAACCCGAACAATCATTTATTTTACATATACGACCTTTCCTTCAAAAGGCATATATCGCATTTATTGGCAAAAAGCCAATTAAGCATGAAGACTCGAAATGTGAAACTGACCTCAAATTTGAAAAGTATGCATATATTCAGGTTACCCACACTCTGCAGAACCCGAAAAAAATTGTTTTCCATATCCAATCTTTCCTTCAAAAGGGAGGCCTGGCCATATATCACATTTGTTGGCAAAGAGCCAAGTTAGCATGAAAAGTGGAAATGTTAAACTGACCCCAAATTTGAAAAGTATACATATAAACAGGTTCCCCACAGGTTGGGGAACCCGAACCAATATGTGTTTTACACCTTTCCTTCAAAAGGCAAGCCTGGGTATATATCACATTTGTTGGCAAAGAGCCAGATAAGCATGAAAAGTGGAAATATGAAACTCACCCCAAATTTAACCCCAAGTCACATTCTGACCTAGTTTTACATTTGGTAGAAACAAAAATTTTCACCTCCGGAACAGAAAAATCCCTGACCCCGGCATCAGAAATTTCCTTCCCTAGAAAACCAAAGGGCTCACTTTTTACAAACTACAAAAAACAGCATTTTGAAGCATGAAATTTAACCCTGAATCCCGTTCTGACATCCGTTTATACATTTGGGTAAAAAAAAAATTTTCACCTCCGGAGCACAAACATCCCTGACCCCGGCATCTGGAATTTCCACGGACACCAAACTGGCTCAATTTTTAAAAATTACAAAAGCACCATTTTTAAGCATGAAAAGTGGAAATATGAAACTCACCCCAAATTTGAAAAGTATGCACATACACATGATTGGGGAACCCGAACAAACATGTATTTTACATATACGACCTTCCTTCAAAAGGCATATATCACATTTGTTGGCAAAATGCCAAGTAAGCATGAAAAGTGAAAACGTGTTTTCCGGATGCAACCTTTCCTTCAAAAGGAAGGCTGGGCATATATCTCATTTGTTGGCAAAAGCATAAAAAATGAAAAGGTGAATGACCCCAAATTTGAAAAGTATGCAGGTAGGCCTGGGCATGTATCACATTTGTTGGAAAAGAGGCAAGTAAGGATGAAAAGTGGAAATGTGAAACTGACCCCAAATTTGAAAAGTATGCATATACACAGGTTCCCCTCAGGTTGGGGAACCTGAAAAAAAGTTTTTTCCGGATGCAACCTTTCCTTCAAAACGTAGGCCTGAGCCTATATCGCATTTGTTGGAAATAGCTAAAGCGACCTCAAATTCGAAAACTATGCATATATTCAGGTTATGCACTTTCTGCTGAACCCGAAAAAACATGTATTTTGCATATCCAATCTTTCTTTCAAAACGTAGGCCTTGGCATATATCACATTTGTTGGCAAAGACCCAAGTAAGCATGAAACAAGTATTTTCCAGATGCAACCGTTCCTTCAAAAGGTAGGCCTGAGAGTATATCGCATTATTGGGAAATAGCCAATTAAGCATGAAGACTCGAAATGTGAAACTGACCTCAAATTCGAAAAGTATGCATATATTCAGGTTACCCACTGCCTGGGGAACCTGAAAAAACATGTGTTTTCCATATCTTTCCTTCAAAAGATAGGCTGGGCATATATCTCATTTGTTGGCAAAAGCATGGAAAATGAAAATGTGAAACTGACCCCGAATTTGAAAAGTATGCACATACACATGGTTGGGGAACCCGAACAATCATTTATTTTACATATACGACCTTTCCTTCAAAAGGCATATATTGCATTTATTGGCAAAAAGCCAATTAAGCATGAAGACTCGAAATGTGAAACTGACCTCAAATTCGAAAAGTATGCATATATTCAGGTTCCCCACTGTCTGGGGAACCTGAAAAAACATGTCTTTTCCATATCCGACCTTTCCTTCAAAAGATAGGCTGGGCATACATCTCATTTGTTGGCAAAAGCATGAAAAATGAAAATGTGAAACTGACCCCAAATTTCAAAAGTATGCACATACACATACACTTTTTACAAACTACAAAAAACACCATTTTTAAGCATGAAATTTAACCCCGAATCGCATTCTGACGTCTGTTTTTACATTTGAGTCAAACAAAAAAAATTTCGTCTCTGGAGCCAAAAAATACCCTGACCCTCGAATAAGGAATTTCATTCCCTGGACACCAAAATGGCTCAATTTTTTAAAACTACAAAAACTATCATTTTTAAGCATGAAAAGTGGACATGTACTTTACATATACAACCTTTCCTTCAAAAGGCATATGTCACATTTGTTGGTAGAATGCCAAGTAAGCACGAAAAGTGAAAATGTGTTTTCCGGATGCAAGCTTTCCTTCAAAAGGAAGGCTGGGCATATATCTCATTTGTTGGCAAAAGCATAAAAAATGAAAAGGTGAATGACACCAAATGTGAAAAGTATGCAGGTAGGCTGAGCATATATCACATTTGTTGGAAAAGAGCCAACTAAGGATGAATAGTGGAAATGTGAAACTGACCCCAAATTTGAAAAGTATGCATATACACAGGTTCCCCACAGGTTGGGGAACCCGAAAAAACAAGTGTTTTCCAGATGTAACCTTTCCTTCAAAACGTAGGCCTGAACGTATATCGCATTTGTTGGAAATAGCTAAAGCATGAAGACTCGAAATGTGAAACTGACCTCAAATTCGAAAAGGATGCATATATTCAGGTTCCCCACTGTCTGGGGAACCTGAAAAAACATGTGTTTTCCATATACGACCTTTCCTTCAAAAGGCATATATCACATTTGTTGGTAAAATGCCAAGTAAGCATGAAAAGTGAAAATGTGTTTTCCGGATGCAACCTTTCCTTCAAAAGGAAGGCTGGGCATATATCTCATTTGTTGGCAAAAGCATAAAAAATGAAAAGGTGAATGACCCCAAATTTGAAAAGTATGCAGGTAGGCTGAGCATATATCACATTTGTTGGAAAAGAGCCAACTAAGGATGAATAGTGGAAATGTGAAACTGACCCCAAATTTGAAAAGTATGCATATACACAGGTTCCCCACAGGTTGGGGAACCCGAAAAAACAAGTGTTTTCCGGATGTAACCTTTCCTTCAAAACGTAGGCCTGAACGTATATCGCATTTGTTGGAAATAGCTGAAGCATGAAGACTCGAAATGTGAAACTGACCTCAAATTCGAAAAGTATGCATATATTCAGGTTCCCCACTGTCTGGGGAACCTGAAAAAACATGTGTTTTCCATATAAGACCTTTCCTTCAAAAGGCATATATCACATTTGTTGGTAAAATGCCAAGTAAGCATGAAAAGTGAAAATGTGTTTTCCGGATGCAACCTTTCCTTCAAAAGGAAGGCTGGGCATATATCTCATTTGTTGGCAAAAGCATAAAAAATGAAAAGGTGAATGACCCCAAATTTGAAAAGTATGCAGGTAGGCTGGGCATATATCACATTTGTTGGAAAAGAGCCAACTAAGGATGAATAGTGGAAATGTGAAACTGACCCCAAATTTGAAAAGTATGCATATACACAGGTTCCGCACAGGTTGGGGAACCCGAAAAAACAAGTGTTTTCCGGATGTAACCTTTCCTTCAAAACCTAGGCCTGAACGTATATCGCATTTGTTGGAAATAGCTAAAGCATGAAGACTCGAAATGTGAAACTGACCTCAAATTCGAAAAGTATGCATATATTCAGGTTCCCCACTGTCTGAAAAAACATGTCTTTTCCATATCCGACCTTTCCTTCAAAAGATAGGCTGGGCATATATCTCATTTGTTGGCAAAAGCATGAAAAATGAAAATGTGAAACTAACCCCGAATTTGAAAAGTATGCACATCCACATGGTTGGGAAACCCGAACAATCATTTATTTTACATATACGACCTTTCCTTCAAAAGGCATATATCGCATTTATTGGCAAAAAGCCAATTAAGCATGAAGACTCGAAATGTGAAACTGACCTCAAATTCGAAAAGTATGCATATATTCAGGTTCCCCACTGCCTGGGGAACCGGAAAAAACGTGTTTTCCATATCCGACCTTTCCTTCAAAAGGTAGGCTGGGCATATATCTCATTTGTTGGAAAAAGCATGAAAAATGAAAATGTGAAACTGAGCCCAAATTTTAAAAGTATGCACATACACATACACTTTTTACGAACTACAAAAAACACCATTTTTAAGCATGAAATTTAACCCCGAATCGCATTCTAACGTCTGTTTTTACATTTGAGTCAAACAAAAAAATTTTGTCTCTGGAACCAAAAAATACCCTGACCCTCGAATAAGGAATTTCCTTCCCTGGACACCAAAATGGCTCAATTTTTAAAAACTACAAAAAGTACCATTTTTAAGCATGAAAAGTGGACATGTATTTTACATATACAACCTTTCCTTCAAAAGGCATATATCACATTTGTTGGTAAAATGCCAAGTAAGCATGAAAAGTGAAAATGTGTTTTCCGGATGCAACCTTTCCTTCAAAAGGAAGGCTGGGCATATATCTGATTTGTTGGCAAAAGCATAGAAAATGAAAAGGTGAATGACCCCAAATTTGAAAAGTATGCAGGTAGGCTGGGCATATATCACATTTGTTGGAAAAGAGCCAAGTAAGGATGAATAGTGGAAATGTGAAACTGACCCCAAATTTGAAAAGTATGCATATACACAGGTTCCGCACAGGTTGGGGAACCCGAAAAAACAAGTGTTTTCTGGATCTAACCTTTCCTTCAAAACGTAGGCCTGAACGTATATCGCATTTGTTGGAAATAGCTAAAGCATGAAGACTCGAAATGTGAAACTGACCTCAAATTCGAAAAGTATGCATATATTCAGGTTCCCCACTGCCTGGGGAACCGGAAAAAACGTGTTTTCCATATCCGACCTTTCCTTCAAAAGGTAGGCTGGGCATATATCTCATTTGTTGGCAAAAGCATGAAAAATGAAAATGTGAAACTGAGCCCAAATTTCAAAAGTATGCACATACACATACACTTTTTACAAACTACAAAAAACACCATTTTTAAGCATGAAATTTAACCCCGAATCGCATTCTGACGTCTGTTTTTACATTTGAGTCAAACAAAAAATTTTCGTCTCTGGAACCAAAAAATACCCTGACCCTCGAATAAGGAATTTCCTTCCCTGGACACCAAAATGGCTCAATTTTTAAAAACTACAAAAAGTACAATTTTTAAGCATGAAAAGTGGACATGTATTTTACATATACAACCTTTCCTTCAAAAGGCATATATCACATTTGTTGGTAAAATGCCAAGTAAGCATGAAAAGTGAAAATGAGTTTTCCGGATGCAACCTTTCCTTCAAAAGGAAGGCTGGGCATATATCTCATTTGTTGGCAAAAGCATAAAAAATGAAAAGGTGAATGACCGCAAATTTGAAAAGTATGCAGGTAGGCTGGGCATATATCACATTTGTTGGAAAAGAGCCAACTAAGGATGAATAGTGGAAATGTGAAACTGACCCCAAATTTGAAAAGTATGCATATACACAGGTTCCGCACAGGTTGGGGAACCCGAAAAAACAAGTGTTTTCCGGATGTAACCTTCAAAACATAGGCCTGAACGTATATCACATTTGTTGGAAATAGCTAAAGCATGAAGACTCGAAATGTGAAACTGACCTCAAATTCGAAAAGTATGCATATATTCAGGTTACCCACAGTGTGCAGAACCCCCCAAAAATTGTGTTTTCCATATGCAATCTTTCCTTCAAAAGGTAAGCCTGGCCATATATCACATTAGTTGGCAAAGAGCCAAGTTAGCATGAAAAGTGGAAATGTTAAACTGACCCCAAAGTTGAAAAGTATGCATATACACAGGTTCCCCACAGGTTGGGGAAACTGAAAAAACAAGTGTTTTCCAGATGTAAGCTTTCCTTCAAAACGTAGGCCTGAACGTATATCGTATTTGTTGAAAATAGCTAAAGCATGAAGACTCGAAATGTTAAACTGACCTCAAATTCGAAAAGTATGCATATATTCAGGTTACCCACAGTCTGCAGAACCCGAAAAAAATTGTGTTTTCCATATCCAATCTTTCATTCAAAAGGCAAGCCTGGGCATATATCACATTTGTTGGCAAAGAGCCAAGTTAGCATGAAAAGTGGAAATGTTAAACTGACCCCAAAGTTGAAAAGTATGCATATACACAGGTTCCCCACAGGTTGGGGAACTCGAAAAACCAAGTGTTTTCCGGATGTAACCTTTCCTTCAAAACGTAGGCCTGAACGTATATCGCATTTGTTGGAAATAGCTAAAGCATGAAGACTCGAAATGTGAAACTGACCTCAAATTCGAAAAGTATGCATATATTCAGGTTCCCCACTGTCTGGGGAACCTGAAAAAACATGTCTTTTCCATATCCGACCTTTCCTTCAAAAGATAGGCTGGGCATATATCTCATTTGTTGGCAAAAGCATGAAAAATGAAAATGTGAAACTGACCCCGAATTTGAAAAGTATGCACATCCACATGGTTGGGGAACCCGAAGAATCATTTATTTTACATATACGACCTTTCCTTCAAAAGGCATATATCGCATTTATTGGCAAAAAGCCAATTAAGCATGAAGACTCGAAATGTGAAACTGACCTCAAATTCGAAAAGTATGCATATATTCAGGTTCCCCACTGCCTGGGGAGCCTGAAAAAACGTGTTTTCCATATCCGACCTTTCCTTCAAAAGGTAGGCTGGGCATATATCTCATTTGTTGGCAAAAGCATGAAAAATGAAAATGTGAAACTGACCCCAAATTTTAAAAGTATGCACATACACATACACTTTTTACAAACTACAAAAAACACCATTTTTAAGCATGAAATTTAACCCCGAATCCCATTCTGACGTCCGTTTATACATTTGGGTGAAAAAAAATTTTCACCTCCGGAGCACAAAAATCCCTCACCCCGGCATCAGGAATTTCCTTCCCCGGACACCAAGACGGCTCAATTTTTTAAAACTACAAAAAGCACCATTTTTAAACATGAAATTTAACCCCGAATCCCATTCTGACGTCTGTTTATACATTTGGGTCAAAAAAAACCTTTCACCTCCGGAGCAAAACAATCCCTGACCCCGGCATGAGGAATTTCCTTCCCCGGACACCAAAACGAAATGAAAAGTGGACATGTATTTTACATATACAACCTTTCCTTCAAAAGGCATATATCACATTTGTTGGTAAAATGCCAAGTAAGCATGGAAAGTGAAAATGTGTTTTCCGGATGCAACCTTTCCTTCAAAACGTAGGCCTGAGCCTATATCGCATTTGTTGAAAAATAGCCAATTAAGCATGGACTCGAAATGTGAAACTGACCTCAAATTCGAAAACTATGCATATATTCAGGTTACGCACAGTCTGCTGATCCCGAAAAAACATGTATTTTGTATATCCAATCTTTCTTTCAAAACGTAGGCATTGGCATATATCCCATTTGTTGGCAAAGAGCCAAGTAAGGATGAAACAAGTGTTATCCAGGTGCAACCGTTCCTTCAAAGGGTAGGCGTGAACGTATATCGCATTTATTGGGAAATAACCAATTAAGCATGAAGACTCAAAATGTGAAACTGACCTCAAATTCGAAAAGTATGCATATATTCAGGTTACCCACAGTCTGCAGAACCCGAAAAAAATTGTGTTTTCCATACCCAATCTTTCCTTCAAAAGGTAAGCCTGGCCATATATCACATTTGTTGGCAAAGAGCCAAGTTAGCATGAAAAGTGGAAATGTTAAACTGACCCCAAAGTTGAAAAGTATGCATATACACAGGTTCCCCACAGGTTGGGGAAACCGAAAAAACAAGTGTTTTCCAGATGTAACCTTTCCTTCAAAACGTAGGCCTCAACGTATATCGTATTTGTTGGAAATAGCTAAAGCATGAAGACTCGAAATGTGAAACTGACCTCAAATTCGAAAAGTATGCATATATTCAGGTTACCCACAGTCTGCAGAACCCGAAAAAAATTGTGTTTTCCATATCCAATCTTTCATTCAAAAGGCAAGCCTGGGCATATATCACATTTGTTGGCAAAGAGCCAAGTTAGCATGAAAAGTGGAAATGTTAAACTGACCCCAAAGTTGAAAAGTATGCATATACACAGGTTCCCCACAGGTTGGGGAACCCGAAAAAACAAGTGTTTTCCGGATGTAACCTTTCCTTCAAAACGTAGGCCTGAACGTATATCGCATTTGTTGGAAATAGCTAAAGCATGAAGACTCGAAATGTGAAACTGACCTCAAAATCGAAAAATATGCATATATTCAGGTTCCCCACTGTCTGGGGAACCTGAAAAAACATGTCTTTTCCATATCCGACCGTTCCTTCAAAAGATAGGCTGGGCATATATCTCATTTGTTGGCAAAAGCATGAAAAATGAAAATGTGAAACTGACCCCGAATTTGAAAAGTATGCACATACACATGGTTGGGGAACCCGAAGAATCATTTATTTTACATATACGACCTTTCCTTCAAAAGGCATATATCGCATTTATTGGCAAAAAACCAATTAAGCATGAACACTCGAAATGTGAAACTGACCTCAAATTCGAAAAGTATGCATATATTCAGGTTCCCCACTGCCTAGGGAACCTGTAAAAACGGGTTTTCCATATCCGACCTTTCCTTCAAAAGTAGGCTGGGCATATATCTCATTTGTTGGCAAAAGCATGAAAAATGAAAATGTGAAACTGACCCCAAATTTTAAAAGTATGCACATACACATACACTTTTTACAAACTACAAAAAACACCATTTTTAAGCATGAAATTTAACCCCGAATCGCATTCTGACGTCTGTTTTTACATTTGAGTCAAACAAAAAAATTTTGTCTCTGGAACCAAAAAAATACCCTGACCCTCGAATAAGGAATTTCCTTCCCTGGACACCAAAATGGCTCAATTTTTAAAAACTACAAAAAGTACCATTTTTAAGCATGAAAAGTGGACATGTATTTTACATATATAACCTTTCCTTCAAAAGGCATATATCACATTTGTTGGTAAAATGCCAAGTAAGCATGAAAAGTGAAAATGAGTTTTCCGGATGCAACCTTTCCTTCAAAAGGAAGGCTGGGCATATATCTCATTTGTTGGCAAAAGCATAAAAAATGAAAAGGTGAATGACCCAAAATTTGAAAAGTATGCAGGTAGGCTGGGCATATATCACATTTGTTGGAAAAGAGCCAACTAAGGATGAATAGTGGAAATGTGAAACTGACCCCAAATTTGAAAAGTATGCATATACACAGGATCCGCACAGGTTGGGGAACCCGAAAAAACAAGTGTTTTCCGGATGTAACCTTTCCTTCAAAACATAGGCCTGAACGTATATCGCATTTGTTGGAAATAGCTAAAGCATGAAGACTCGAAATGTGAAACTGACCTCAAATTCGAAAAGTATGCATATATTCAGGTTACCCACAGTCTGCAGAACCCCAAAAAATTGTGTTTTCCATATCCAATCTTTCCTTCAAAAGGTAAGCCTGGCCATATATCACATTTGTTGGCAAAGAGCCAAGTTAGCATGAAAAGTGGAAATGTTAAACTGAACCCAAAGTTGAAAAGTATGCATATACACAGGTTCCCCACAGGTTGGGGAAACCGAAAAAACAAGTGTTTTCCAGATGTAACCTTTCCTTCAAAACGTAGGCCTGAACGTATATCGTATTTGTTGGAAATAGCTAAAGCATGAAGACTCGAAAAGTGAAACTGACCTCAAATTCGAAAAGTATGCATATATTCAGGTTACCCACAGTCTGCAGAACCCCCCAAAAATTGTGTTTTCCATATCCAATCTTTCATTCAAAAGGCAAGCCTGGCCATATATCACATTTGTTGGCAAAGAGCCAAGTTAGCATGAAAAGTGGAAATGTTAAACTGACCCCAAAGTTGAAAAGTATGCATATACACAGGTTCCCCACAGGTTGGGGAACCCGAAAAAACAAGTGTTTTCCGGATGTACCCTTTCCTTCAAAACGTAGGCCTGAAAGTATATCGCATTTGTTGGAAATAGCTAAAGCATGAAGACTCGAAATGTGAAACTGACCTCAAATTCGAAAAGTATGCATATATTCAGGTTCCCCACTGTCTGGGGAACCTGAAAAAACATGTCTTTTCCATATCCGACCTTTCCTTCAAAAGTAGGCTGGGCATATATCTCATTTGTTGGCAAAAGCATGAAAAATGAAAATGTGAAACTGACCCCGAATTTGAAAAGTATGCACATACACATGGTTGGGGAACCCGAAGAATCATTTATTTTACATATACGACCTTTCCTTCAAAAGGCATATATCGCATTTATTGACAAAAAACCAATTAAGCATGAAGACTCGAAATGTGAAACTGACCTCCAATTCGAAAAGTATGTATATATTCAGGTTCCCCACTGCCTGGGGAACCTGAAAAAACGTGTTTTCCATATCCGACCTTTCCTTCAAAAGTAGGCTGGGCATATATCTCATTTGTTGGCAAAAGCATGAAAAATGAAAATGTGAAACTGACCCCAAATTTTAAAAGTATGCACATACACATACACTTTTTACAAACTACAAAAAACACCATTTTAAGCATGAAATTTAACCCCGAATCGCATTCTGACGTCTGTTTTTACATTTGAGTCAAACAAAAAATTTTCATCTCTGGAACCAAAAAATACCCTGACCCTCGAATAAGGAATTTCCTTCCCGGGACACCAAAATGGCTCAATTTTTAAAAACTACAAAAAGTACCATTTTTAAGCATGAAAAGTGGACATGTATTTTACATATACAACCTTTCCTTCAAAAGGCATATATCACATTTGTTGGTAAAATGCCAAGTAAGCATGAAAAGTGAAAATGAGTTTTCCGGATGCAACCTTTCCTTCAAAAGGAAGGCTGGGCATATATCTCATTTGTTGGCAAAAGCATAAAAAATGAAAAGGTGAATGACCCCAAATTTGAAAAGTATGCAGGTAGGCTGGGCATATATCACATTTGTTGGAAAAGAGCCAACTAAGGATGAATAGTGGAAATGTGAAACTGACCCCAAATTTGAAAAGTATGCATATACACAGGTTCCGCACAGGTTGGGGAACCCGAAAAAACAAGTGTTTTCCGGATGTAACCTTTCCTTCAAAACCTAGGCCTGAACGTATATCGCATTTGTTGGAAATAGCTAAAGCATGAAGACTCGAAATGTGAAACTGACCTCAAATTCGAAAAGTATGCATATATTCAGGTTCCCCACTGTCTGGGGAACCTGAAAAAACATGTCTTTTCCATATCCGACCTTTCCTTCAAAAGATAGGCTGGGCATATATCTCATTTGTTGGCAAAAGCATGAAAAATGAAAATGTGAAACTGACCCCGAATTTGAAAAGTATGCACATACACATGGTTGGGGAACCCGAAGAATCATTTATTTTACATATACGACCTTTCCTTCAAAAGGCATATATCGCATTTATTGACAAAAAACCAATTAAGCATGAACACTCGAAATGTGAAACTGACCTCCAATTCGAAAAGTATGTATATATTCAGGTTCCCCACTGCCTGGGGAACCTGAAAAAATGTGTTTTCCATATCCGACCTTTCCTTCAAAAGTAGGCTGGGCATATATCTCATTTGTTGGCAAAAGCATGAAAAATGAAAATGTGAAACTGACCCCAAATTTTAAAAGTATGCACATACACATACACTTTTTACAAACTACAAAAAACACCATTTTAAGCATGAAATTTAACCCCGAATCGCATTCTGACGTCTGTTTTTACATTTGAGTCAAACAAAAAATTTTCGTCTCTGGAACCAAAAAATACCCTGACCCTCGAATAAGGAATTTCCTTCCCGGGACACCAAAATGGCTCAATTTTTAAAAACTACAAAAATTACCATTTTTAAGCATGAAAAGTGGACATGTATTTTACATATACAACCTTTCCTTCAAAAGGCATATATCACATTTGTTGGTAAAATGCCAAGTAAGCATGAAAAGTGAAAATGAGTTTTCCGGATGCAACCTTTCCTTCAAAAGGAAGGCTGGGCATATATCTCATTTGTTGGCAAAAGCATAAAAAATGAAAAGGTGAATGACCCCAAATTTGAAAAGTATGCAGGTAGGCTGGGCATATATCACATTTGTTGGAAAAGAGCCAACTAAGGATGAATAGTGGAAATGTGAAACTGACCCCAAATTTGAAAAGTATGCATATACACAGGTTCCGCACAGGTTGGGGAACCCGAAAAAACAAGTGTTTTCCGGATGTAACCTTTCCTTCAAAACCTAGGCCTGAACGTATATCGCATTTGTTGGAAATAGCTAAAGCATGAAGACTCGAAATGTGAAACTGACCTCAAATTCGAAAAGTATGCATATATTCAGGTTACCCACAGTCTGCAGAACCCCCCAAAAATTGTGTTTTCCATATCCAATCTTTCCTTCAAAAGGTAAGCCTGGCCATATATCACATTTGTTGGCAAAGAGCCAAGTTAGCATGAAAAGTGGAAATGTTAAAATGACCCCAAAGTTGAAAAGTATGCATATACACAGGTTCCCCACAGGTTGGGGAAACCGAAAAAACAAGTGTTTTCCAGATGTAACCTTTCCTTCAAAACGTAGGCCTGAACGTATATCGTATTTGTTGGAAATAGCTAAAGCATGAAGACTCGAAAAGTGAAACTGACCTCAAATTCGAAAAGTATGCATATATTCAGGTTACCCACAGTCTGCAGAACCCGAAAAAAATTGTGTTTTCCATATCCAATCTTTCATTCAAAAGGCAAGCCTGGGCATATATCACATTTGTTGGCAAAGAGCCAAGTTAGCATGAAAAGTGGAAATGTGAAACTGACCCCAAATTTGAAAAGTATGCATATACACAGGTTCCGCACAGGTTGGGGAACCCGAAAAAACAAGTGTTTTCCGGATGTAACCTTTCCTTCAAAACCTAGGCCTGAACGTATATCGCATTTGTTGGAAATAGCTAAAGCATGAAGACTCGAAATGTGAAACTGACCTCAAATTCGAAAAGTATGCATATATTCAGGTTCCCCACTGTCTGGGGAACCTGAAAAAACATGTCTTTTCCATATCCGACCTTTCCTTCAAAAGATAGGCTGGGCATATATCTCATTTGTTGGCAAAAGCATGAAAAATGAAAATGTGAAACTGACCCCGAATTTGAAAAGTATGCACATACACATGGTTGGGGAACCCGAAGAATCATTTATTTTACATATACGACCTTTCCTTCAAAAGGCATATATCGCATTTATTGGCAAAAAACCAATTAAGCATGAACACTCGAAATGTGAAACTGACCTCAAATTCGAAAAGTATGCATATATTCAGGTTCCCCACTGCCTGGGGAACCTGAAAAAATGTGTTTTCCATATCCGACCTTTCCTTCAAAAGTAGGCTGGGCATATATCTCATTTGTTGGCAAAAGCATGAAAAATGAAAATGTGAAACTGACCCCAAATTTTAAAAGTATGCACATACACATACACTTTTTACAAACTACAAAAAACACCATTTTAAGCATGAAATTTAACCCCGAATCGCATTCTGACGTCTGTTTTTACATTTGAGTCAAACAAAAAATTTTCGTCTCTGGAACCAAAAAATACCCTGACCCTCGAATAAGGAATTTCCTTCCCGGGACACCAAAATGGCTCAATTTTTAAAAACTACAAAAAGTACCATTTTTAAGCATGAAAAGTGGACATGTATTTTACATATACAACCTTTCCTTCAAAAGGCATATATCACATTTGTTGGTAAAATGCCAAGTAAGCATGAAAAGTGAAAATGAGTTTTCCGGATGCAACCTTTCCTTCAAAAGGAACGCTGGGCATATATCTCATTTGTTGGCAAAAGCATAAAAAATGAAAAGGTGAATGACCCCAAATTTGAAAAGTATGCAGGTAGGCTGGGCATATATCACATTTGTTGGAAAAGAGCCAACTAAGGATGAATAGTGGAAATGTGAAACTGACCCCAAATTTGAAAAGTATGCATATACACAGGTTCCGCACAGGTTGGGGAACCCGAAAAAACAAGTGTTTTCCGGATGTAACCTTTCCTTCAAAACCTAGGCCTGAACGTATATCGCATTTGTTGGAAATAGCTAAAGCATGAAGACTCGAAATGTGAAACTGACCTCAAATTCGAAAAGTATGCATATATTCAGGTTCCCCACTGTCTGGGGAACCTGAAAAAACATGTCTTTTCCATATCCGACCTTTCCTTCAAAAGATAGGCTGGGCATATATCTCATTTGTTGGCAAAAGCATGAAAAATGAAAATGTGAAACTGACCCCGAATTTGAAAAGTATGCACATACACATGGTTGGGGAACCCGAAGAATCATTTATTTTACATATACGACCTTTCCTTCAAAAGGCATATATCGCATTTATTGACAAAAAACCAATTAAGCATGAACACTCGAAATGTGAAACTGACCTCCAATTCGAAAAGTATGTATATATTCAGGTTCCCCACTGCCTGGGGAACCTGAAAAAATGTGTTTTCCATATCCGACCTTTCCTTCAAAAGTAGGCTGGGCATATATCTCATTTGTTGGCAAAAGCATGAAAAATGAAAATGTGAAACTGACCCCAAATTTTAAAAGTATGCACATACACATACACTTTTTACAAACTACAAAAAACACCATTTTAAGCATGAAATTTAACCCCGAATCGCATTCTGACGTCTGTTTTTACATTTGAGTCAAACAAAAAATTTTCGTCTCTGGAACCAAAAAATACCCTGACCCTCGAATAAGGAATTTCCTTCCCGGGACACCAAAATGGCTCAATTTTTAAAAACTACAAAAATTACCATTTTTAAGCATGAAAAGTGGACATGTATTTTACATATACAACCTTTCCTTCAAAAGGCATATATCACATTTGTTGGTAAAATGCCAAGTAAGCATGAAAAGTGAAAATGAGTTTTCCGGATGCAACCTTTCCTTCAAAAGGAAGGCTGGGCATATATCTCATTTGTTGGCAAAAGCATAAAAAATGAAAAGGTGAATGACCCCAAATTTGAAAAGTATGCAGGTAGGCTGGGCATATATCACATTTGTTGGAAAAGAGCCAACTAAGGATGAATAGTGGAAATGTGAAACTGACCCCAAATTTGAAAAGTATGCATATACACAGGTTCCGCACAGGTTGGGGAACCCGAAAAAACAAGTGTTTTCCGGATGTAACCTTTCCTTCAAAACCTAGGCCTGAACGTATATCGCATTTGTTGGAAATAGCTAAAGCATGAAGACTCGAAATGTGAAACTGACCTCAAATTCGAAAAGTATGCATATATTCAGGTTACCCACAGTCTGCAGAACCCCCCAAAAATTGTGTTTTCCATATCCAATCTTTCCTTCAAAAGGTAAGCCTGGCCATATATCACATTTGTTGGCAAAGAGCCAAGTTAGCATGAAAAGTGGAAATGTTAAAATGACCCCAAAGTTGAAAAGTATGCATATACACAGGTTCCCCACAGGTTGGGGAAACCGAAAAAACAAGTGTTTTCCAGATGTAACCTTTCCTTCAAAACGTAGGCCTGAACGTATATCGTATTTGTTGGAAATAGCTAAAGCATGAAGACTCGAAAAGTGAAACTGACCTCAAATTCGAAAAGTATGCATATATTCAGGTTACCCACAGTCTGCAGAACCCGAAAAAAATTGTGTTTTCCATATCCAATCTTTCATTCAAAAGGCAAGCCTGGGCATATATCACATTTGTTGGCAAAGAGCCAAGTTAGCATGAAAAGTGGAAATGTTAAACAGACCCCAAAGTTGAAAAGTATGCATATACACAGGTTCCCCACAGGTTGGGGAACCCGAAAAAACAAGTGTTTTCCGGATGTACCCTTTCCTTCAAAACGTAGGCCTGAAAGTATATCGCATTTTTTGGAAATAGCTAAAGCATGAAGACTCGAAATGTGAAACTGACCTCAAATTCGAAAAGTATGCATATATTCAGGTTCCCCACTGTCTGGGGAACCTGAAAAAACATGTCTTTTCCATATCCGACCTTTCCTTCAAAAGATAGGCTGGGCATATATCTCATTTGTTGGCAAAAGCATGAAAAATGAAAATGTGAAACTGACCCCGAATTTGAAAAGTATGCACATACACATGGTTGGGGAACCCGAAGAATCATTTATTTTACATATACGACCTTTCCTTCAAAAGACATATATCGCATTTATTGACAAAAAACCAATTAAGCATGAACACTCGAAATGTGAAACTGACATCCAATTCGAAAAGTATGTATATATTCAGGTTCTCCACTGCCTGGGGAACCTGAAAAAACGTGTTTTCCATATCCGACCTTTCCTTCAAAAGTAGGCTGGGCATATATCTCATTTGTTGGCAAAAGCATGAAAAATGAAAATGTGAAACTGACCCCAAATTTTAAAAGTATGCACATACACATACACTTTTTACAAACTACAAAAAACACCATTTTAAGCATGAAATTTAACCCCGAATCGCATTCTGACGTCTGTTTTTACATTTGAGTCAAACAAAAAATTTTCCTCTCTGGAACCAAAAAATACCCTGACCCTCGAATAAGGAATTTCCTTCCCGGGACACCAAAATGGCTCAATTTTTAAAAACTACAAAAAGTACCATTTTTAACCATGAAAAGTGGACATGTATTTTACATATACAACCTTTCCTTCAAAAGGCATATATCACATTTGTTGGTAAAATGCCAAGTAAGCATGAAAAGTGAAAATGAGTTTTCCGGATGCAACCTTTCCTTCAAAAGGAAGGCTGGGCATATATCTCATTTGTTGGCAAAAGCATAAAAAATGAAAAGGTGAATGATCCCAAATTTGAAAAGTATGCAGGTAGGCTGGGCATATATCACATTTGTTGGAAAAGAGCCAAGTTAGCATGAAAAGTGGAAATGTGAAACTGACCCCAAATTTGAAAAGTATGCATATACACAGGTTGGGGAACCCGAAAAAAACAAGTGTTTTCCGGATGTAACCTTTCCTTCAAAACCTAGGCCTGAACGTATATCGCATTTGTTGGAAATAGCTAAAGCATGAAGACTCGAAATGTGAAACTGACCTCAAATTCGAAAAGTATGCACATACACATGGTTGGGGAACCCGAAGAATCATTTATTTTACATATACGACCTTTCCTTCAAAAGGCATATATCGCATTTATTGACAAAAAACCAATTAAGCATGAACACTCGAAATGTGAAACTGACCTCCAATTCGAAAAGTATGTATATATTCAGGTTCCCCACTGCCTGGGGAACCTGAAAAAATGTGTTTTCCATATCCGACCTTTCCTTCAAAAGTAGGCTGGGCATATATCTCATTTGTTGGCAAAAGCATGAAAAATGAAAATGTGAAACTGACCCCAAATTTTAAAAGTATGCACATACACATACACTTTTTACAAACTACAAAAAACACCATTTTAACCATGAAATTTAACCCCGAATCGCATTCTGACGTCTGTTTTTACATTTGAGTCAAACAAAAAATTTTCGTCTCTGGAACCAAAAAATACCCTGACCCTCGAATAAGGAATTTCCTTCCCGGGACACCAAAATGGCTCAATTTTTAAAAACTACAAAAAGTACCATTTTTAAGCATGAAAAGTGGACATGTATTTTATATATACAACCTTTCCTTCAAAAGGCATATATCACATTTGTTGGTAAAATGCCAAGTAAGCATGAAAAGTGAAAATGAGTTTTCCGGATGCAACCTTTCCTTCAAAAGGAACGCTGGGCATATATCTCATTTGTTGGCAAAAGCATAAAAAATGAAAAGGTGAATGACCCCATATTTGAAAAGTATGCAGGTAGGCTGGGCATATATCACATTTGTTGGAAAAGAGCCAACTAAGGATGAATAGTGGAAATGTGAAACTGACCCCAAATTTGAAAAGTATGCATATACACAGGTTCCGCACAGGTTGGGGAACCCGAAAAAACAAGTGTTTTCCGGATGTAACCTTTCCTTCAAAACCTAGGCCTGAACGTATATCGCATTTGTTGGAAATAGCTAAAGCATGAAGACTCGAAATGTGAAACTGACCTCAAATTCGAAAAGTATGCATATATTCAGGTTACCCACAGTCTGCAGAACCCCCAAAAAATTGTGTTTTCCATATCCAATCTTTCCTTCAAAAGGTAAGCCTGGCCATATATCACATTTGTTGGCAAAGAGCCAAGTTAGCATGAAAAGTGGAAATGTTAAACTGACCCCAAAGTTGAAAAGTATGCATATACACAGGTTCCCCACAGGTTGGGGAAACCGAAAAAACAAGTGTTTTCCAGATGTAACCTTTCCTTCAAAACGTAGGCCTGAACGTATATCGTATTTGTTGGAAATAGCTAAAGCATGCTCGAAATGTGAAACTGACCTCAAATTCGAAAAGTATGCATATATTCAGGTTACCCACAGTCTGCAGAACCCGAAAAAAATTGTTTTCCATATCCAATCTTTCATTCAAAAGGCAAGCCTGGGCATATATCACATTTGTTGGCAAAGAGCCAAGTTAGCTTGAAAAGTGGAAATGTTAAACTGACCCCAAAGTTGAAAAGTATGCATATACACAGGTTCCCCACAGGTTGGGGAACCCGAAAAAACAAGTGTTTTCCGGATGTAACCTTTCCTTCAAAACGTAGGCTTGAACGTATATCGCATTTGTTGGAAATAGCTAAAGCATGAAGACTCGAAATGTGAAACTGACCTCAAATTCGAAAAGTATGCATATATTCAGGTTCCCCACTGTCTGGGGAACCTGAAAAACATGTCTTTTCCATATCCGACCTTTCCTTCAAAAGATAGGCTGGGCATATATCTCATTTGTTGGCAAAAGCATGAAAAATGAAAATGTGAAACTGACCCCGAATTTGAAAAGTATGCACATACACATGGTTGGGGAACCCGAAGAATCATTTATTTTACATATACGACCTTTCCTTCAAAAGGCATATATCGCATTTATTGGCAAAAAACCAATTAAGCATGAACACTCGAAATGTGAAACTGACCTCAAATTCGAAAAGTATGCATATATTCAGGTTCCCCACTGCCCGGGGAACCTGAAAAAACGTGTTTTCCATATCCGACCTTTCCTTCAAAAGTAGGCTGGGCATATATCTCATTTGTTGGCAAAAGCATGAAAAATGAAAATGTGAAACTGACCCCAAATTTTAAAAGTATGCACATAGACATACACTTTTTACAAACTACAAAAAACACCATTTTTAAGCATGAAATTTAACCCCGAATCGCATTCTGACGTCTGTTTTTACATTTGAGTCAAACAAAAAATTTTCGTCTCTGGAACCAAAAAATACCCTGACCCTCGAATAAAGAATTTCCTTCCCGGGACACCAAAATGGCTCAATTTTTAAAAACTACAAAAAGTACCATTTTTAAGCATGAAAAGTGGACATGTATTTTACATATACAACCTTTCCTTCAAAAGGCATATATCACATTTGTTGGTAAAATGCCAAGTAAGCATGAAAAGTGAAAATGAGTTTTCCGGATGCAACCTTTCCTTCAAAAGGAAGGCTGGGCATATATCTCATTTGTTGGCAAAAGCATAAAAAATGAAAAGGTGAATGACCCCAAATTTGAAAAGTATGCAGGTAGGCTGGGCATATATCACATTTGTTGGAAAAGAGCCAACTAAGGATGAATAGTGGAAATGTGAAACTGACCCCAAATTTGAAAAGTATGCATATACACAGGTTCCCCACAGGTTGGGGAACCCGAAAAAACAAGTGTTTTCCGGATGTAACCTTTCCTTCAAAACATAGGCCTGAACGTATATCGCATTTGTTGGAAATAGCTAAAGCATGAAGACTCGAAATGTGAAACTGACCTCAAATTCGAAAAGTATGCATATATTCAGGTTACACACAGTCTGCAGAACCCCAAAAAATTGTGTTTTCCATATCCAATCTTTCCTTCAAAAGGTAAGCCTGGCCATATATCACATTTGTTGGCAAAGAGCCAAGTTAGCATGAAAAGTGGAAATCTTAAACTGACCCCAAAGTTGAAAAGTATGCATATACACAGGTTCCCCACCGGTTGGGGAAACCGAAAAAACAAGTGTTTTCCAGATGTAACCTTTCCTTCAAAACGTAGGCCTGAACGTATATCGTATTTGTTGGAAATAGCTAAAGCATGCTCGAAATTTGAAACTGACCTCAAATTCGAAAAGTATGCATATATTCAGGTTCCCCACTGTCTGGGGAACCTGAAAAAACATGTCTTTTCCATATCCGACCTTTCCTTCAAAAGGCATATATCGCATTTATTGGCAAAAAACCAATTAAGCATGAACACTCGAAATGTGAAACTGACCTCCAATTCGAAAAGTATGCATATATTCAGGTTCCCCACTGCCTGGGGAACCTGAAAAAACGTGTTTTCCATATCCGACCTTTCCTTCAAAAGTAGGCTGGGCATATATCTCATTTGTTGGCAAAAGCATGAAAAATGAAAATGTGAAACTGACCCCAAATTTTAAAAGTATGCACATACACATACACTTTTTACAAACTACAAAAAACACCATTTTTAAGAATGAAATTTAACCCCGAATCGCATTCTGACGTCTGTTTTTACATTTGAGTCAAACAAAAAATTTTCATCTCTGGAACCAAAAAATACCCTGACCCTCGAATAAGGAATTTCCTTCCCGGGACACCAAAATGGCTCAATTTTTAAAAACTACAAAAAGTACCATTTTTAACCATGAAAAGTGGACATGTATTTTACATATACAACCTTTCCTTCAAAAGGCATATATCACATTTGTTGGTAAAATGCCAAGTAAGCATGAAAAGTGAAAATGAGTTTTCCGGATGCAACCTTTCCTTCAAAAGGAAGGCTGGGCATATATCTCATTTGTTGGCAAAAGCATAAAAAATGAAAAGGTGAATGATCCCAAATTTGAAAAGTATGCAGGTAGGCTGGGCATATATCACATTTGTTGGAAAAGAGCCAAGTTAGCATGAAAAGTGGAAATGTTAAACTGACCCCAAAGTTGAAAAGTATGCATATACACAGGTTCCCCACAGGTTGGGGAACCCGAAAAAACAAGTGTTTTCCGGATGTAACCTTTCCTTCAATACGTAGGCCTGAAAGTATATCGCATTTGTTGGAAATAGCTAAAGCATGAAGACTCGAAATGTGAAACTGACCTCAAATTCGAAAAGTATGCATATATTCAGGTTCCCCACTGTCTGGGGAACCTGAAAAAACATGTCTTTTCCATATCCGACCTTTCCTTCAAAAGATAGGCTGGGCATATATCTCATTTGTTGGCAAAAGCATGAAAAATGAAAATGTGAAACTGACCCCGAATTTGAAAAGTATGCACATACACATGGTTGGGGAACCCGAAGAATCATTTATTTTACATATACGACCTTTCCTTCAAAAGGCATATATCGCATTTATTGGCAAAAAACCAATTAAGCATGAATACTCGAAATGTGAAACTGACCTCAAATTCGAAAAGTATGCATATATTCAGGTTCCCCACTGCCTAGGGAACCTGAAAAAACGTGTTTTCCATATCCGACCTTTCCTTCAAAAGTAGGCTGGGCATATATCTCATTTGTTGGCAAAAGCATGAAAAATGAAAATGTGAAACGGACCCCAAATTTTAAAAGTATGCACATACACATACACTTTTTACAAACTACAAAAAACACCATTTTTAAGCATGAAATTTAACCCCGAATCGCATTCTGACGTCTGTTTTTACATTTGAGTCAAACAAAAAATTTTCGTCTCTGGAACCAAAAAAATACCCTGACCCTCGAACAAGGAATTTCCTTCCCTGGACACCAAAATGGCTCAATTTTTAAAAACTACAAAAAGTACCATTTTTAAGCATGAAAAGTGGACATGTATTTTACATATACAACCTTTCCTTCAAAAGGCATATATCACATTTGTTGGTAAAATGCCAAGTAAGCATGAAAAGTGAAAATGAGTTTTCCGGATGCAACCTTTCCTTCAAAAGGAAGGCTGGGCATATATCTCATTTGTTGGAAAAGAGCCAACTAAGGATGAATAGTGGAAATGTGAAACTGACCCCAAATTTGAAAAGTATGCATATACACAGGTTCCCCACAGGTTGGGGAACCCGAAAAAACAAGTGTTTTCCGGATGTAACCTTTCCTTCAAAACATAGGCCTGAACGTATATCGCATTTGTTGGAAATAGCAAAAGCATGAAGACTCGAAATGTGAAACTGACCTCAAATTCGAAAAGTATGCATATATTCAGGTTCCCCACTGTCTGGGGAACCTGAAAAAACATGTCTTTTCCATATCCGACCTTTCCTTCAAAAGATAGGCTGGGCATATATCTCATTTGTTGGCAAAAGCATGAAAAATGAAAATGTGAAACTGACCCCGAATTTGAAAAGTATGCACATCCACATGGTTGGGGAACCCGAAGAATCATTTATTTTACATATACGACCTTTCCTTCAAAAGGCATATATCGCATTTATTGGCAAAAAACCAATTAAGCATGAATACTCGAAATGTGAAACTGACCTCAAATTCGAAAAGTATGCATATATTCAGGTTCCCCACTGCCTAGGGAACCTGAAAAAACGTGTTTTCCATATCCGACCTTTCCTTCAAAAGTAGGCTGGGCATATATCTCATTTGTTGGCAAAAGCATGAAAAATGAAAATGTGAAACTGACCCCAAATTTTAAAAGTATGCACATACACATACACTTTTTACAAACTACAAAAAACACCATTTTTAAGCATGAAATTTAACCCCGAATCGCATTCTGACGTCTGTTTTTACATTTGAGTCAAACAAAAAATTTTCGTCTCTGGAACCAAAAAAATACCCTGACCCTCGAATAAGGAATTTCCTTCCCGGGACACCAAAATGGCTCAATTTTTAAAAACTACAAAAAGTACCATTTTTAAGCATGAAAAGTGGACATGTATTTTACATATACAACCTTTCCTTCAAAAGGCATATATCACATTTGTTGGTAAAATGCCAAGTAAGCATGAAAAGTGAAAATGAGTTTTCCGGATGCAACCTTTCCTTCAAAAGGAAGGCTGGGCATATATCTCATTTGTTGGCAAAAGCATAAAAAATGAAAAGGTGAATGACCCCAAATTTGAAAAGTATGCAGGTAGGCTGGGCATATATCACATTTGTTGGAAAAGAGCCAACTAAGGATGAATAGTGGAAATGTGAAACTGACCCCAAATTTGAAAAGTATGCATATACACAGGTTCCGCACAGGTTGGGGAACCCGAAAAAACAAGTGTTTTCCGGATGTAACCTTTCCTTCAAAACCTAGGCCTGAACGTATATCGCATTTGTTGGAAATAGCTAAAGCATGAAGACTCGAAATGTGAAACTGACCTCAAATTCGAAAAGTATGCATATATTCAGGTTACCCACAATCTGCAGAACCCCCCAAAAATTGTGTTTTCCATATCCAATCTTTCCTTCAAAAGGTAAGCCTGGCCATATATCACATTTGTTGGCAAAGAGCCAAGTTAGCATGAAAAGTGGAAATGTTAAAATGACCCCAAAGTTGAAAAGTATGCATATACACAGGTTCCCCACAGGTTGGGGAAACCGAAAAAACAAGTGTTTTCCAGATGTAACCTTTCCTTCAAAACGTAGGCCTGAACGTATATCGTATTTGTTGGAAATAGCTAAAGCATGAAGACTCGAAAAGTGAAACTGACCTCAAATTCGAAAAGTATGCATATATTCAGGTTACCCACAGTCTGCAGAACCCGAAAAAAATTGTGTTTTCCATATCCAATCTTTCATTCAAAAGGCAAGCCTGGGCATATATCACATTTGTTGGCAAAGAGCCAAGTTAGCATGAAAAGTGGAAATGTTAAACTGACCCCAAAGTTGAAAAGTATGCATATACACAGGTTCCCCACAGGTTGGGGAACCCGAAAAAACAAGTGTTTTCCGGATGTACCCTTTCCTTCAAAACGTAGGCCTGAAAGTATATCGCATTTGTTGGAAATAGCTAAAGCATGAAGACTCGAAATGTGAAACTGACCTCAAATTCGAAAAGTATGCATATATTCAGGTTCCCCACTGTCTGGGGAACCTGAAAAAACATGTCTTTTCCATATCCGAACTTTCCTTCAAAAGATAGGCTGGGCATATATCTCATTTGTTGGCAAAAGCATGAAAAATGAAAATGTGAAACTGACCCCGAATTTGAAAAGTATGCACATACACATGGTTGGGGAACCCGAAGAATCATTTATTTTACATATACGACCTTTCCTTCAAAAGGCATATATCGCATTTATTGGCAAAAAACCAATTAAGCATGAACACTCGAAATGTGAAACTGACCTCAAATTCGAAAAGTATGCATATATTCAGGTTCCCCACTGCCTGGGGAACCTGAAAAAATGTGTTTTCCATATCCGACCTTTCCTTCAAAAGTAGGCTGGGCATATATCTCATTTGTTGGCAAAAGCATGAAAAATGAAAATGTGAAACTGACCCCAAATTTTAAAAGTATGCACATACACATACACTTTTTACAAACTACAAAAAACACCATTTTAAGCATGAAATTTAACCCCGAATCGCATTCTGACGTCTGTTTTTACATTTGAGTCAAACAAAAAATTTTCGTCTCTGGAACCAAAAAATACCCTGACCCTCGAATAAGGAATTTCCTTCCCGGGACACCAAAATGGCTCAATTTTTAAAAACTACAAAAAGTACCATTTTTAAGCATGAAAAGTGGACATGTATTTTACATATACAACCTTTCCTTCAAAAGGCATATATCACATTTGTTGGTAAAATGCCAAGTAAGCATGAAAAGTGAAAATGAGTTTTCCGGATGCAACCTTTCCTTCAAAAGGAACGCTGGGCATATATCTCATTTGTTGGCAAAAGCATAAAAAATGAAAAGGTGAATGACCCCAAATTTGAAAAGTATGCAGGTAGGCTGGGCATATATCACATTTGTTGGAAAAGAGCCAACTAAGGATGAATAGTGGAAATGTGAAACTGACCCCAAATTTGAAAAGTATGCATATACACAGGTTCCGCACAGGTTGGGGAACCCGAAAAAACAAGTGTTTTCCGGATGTAACCTTTCCTTCAAAACCTAGGCCTGAACGTATATCGCATTTGTTGGAAATAGCTAAAGCATGAAGACTCGAAATGTGAAACTGACCTCAAATTCGAAAAGTATGCATATATTCAGGTTCCCCACTGTCTGGGGAACCTGAAAAAACATGTCTTTTCCATATCCGACCTTTCCTTCAAAAGATAGGCTGGGCATATATCTCATTTGTTGGCAAAAGCATGAAAAATGAAAATGTGAAACTGACCCCGAATTTGAAAAGTATGCACATACACATGGTTGGGGAACCCGAAGAATCATTTATTTTACATATACGACCTTTCCTTCAAAAGGCATATATCGCATTTATTGACAAAAAACCAATTAAGCATGAACACTCGAAATGTGAAACTGACCTCCAATTCGAAAAGTATGTATATATTCAGGTTCCCCACTGCCTGGGGAACCTGAAAAAATGTGTTTTCCATATCCGACCTTTCCTTCAAAAGTAGGCTGGGCATATATCTCATTTGTTGGCAAAAGCATGAAAAATGAAAATGTGAAACTGACCCCAAATTTTAAAAGTATGCACATACACATACACTTTTTACAAACTACAAAAAACACCATTTTAACCATGAAATTTAACCCCGAATCGCATTCTGACGTCTGTTTTTACATTTGAGTCAAACAAAAAATTTTCGTCTCTGGAACCAAAAAATACCCTGACCCTCGAATAAGGAATTTCCTTCCCGGGACACCAAAATGGCTCAATTTTTAAAAACTACAAAAATTACCATTTTTAAGCATGAAAAGTGGACATGTATTTTACATATACAACCTTTCCTTCAAAAGGCATATATCACATTTGTTGGTAAAATGCCAAGTAAGCATGAAAAGTGAAAATGAGTTTTCCGGATGCAACCTTTCCTTCAAAAGGAAGGCTGGGCATATATCTCATTTGTTGGCAAAAGCATAAAAAATGAAAAGGTGAATGACCCCAAATTTGAAAAGTATGCAGGTAGGCTGGGCATATATCACATTTGTTGGAAAAGAGCCAACTAAGGATGAATAGTGGAAATGTGAAACTGACCCCAAATTCGAAAAGTATGCATATACACAGGTTCCGCACAGGTTGGGGAACCCGAAAAAACAAGTGTTTTCCGGATGTAACCTTTCCTTCAAAACCTAGGCCTGAACGTATATCGCATTTGTTGGAAATAGCTAAAGCATGAAGACTCGAAATGTGAAACTGACCTCAAATTCGAAAAGTATGCATATATTCAGGTTACCCACTGTCTGGGGAACCTGAAAAAACATGTCTTTTCCATATCCGACCTTTCCTTCAAAAGATAGGCTGGGCATATATCTCATTTGTTGGCAAAAGCATGAAAAATGAAAATGTGAAACTGACCCCGAATTTGAAAAGTATGCACATACACATGGTTGGGGAACCCGAAGAATCATTTATTTTACATATACGACCTTTCCTTCAAAAGGCATATATCGCATTTATTGACAAAAAACCAATTAAGCATGAACACTCGAAATGTGAAACTGACCTCCAATTCGAAAAGTATGTATATATTCAGGTTCCCCACTGCCTGGGGAACCTGAAAAAATGTGTTTTCCATATCCGACCTTTCCTTCAAAAGTAGGCTGGGCATATATCTCATTTGTTGGCAAAAGCATGAAAAATGAAAATGTGAAACTGACCCCAAATTTTAAAAGTATGCACATACACATACACTTTTTACAAACTACAAAAAACACCATTTTAACCATGAAATTTAACCCCGAATCGCATTCTGACGTCTGTTTTTACATTTGAGTCAAACAAAAAATTTTCGTCTCTGGAACCAAAAAATACCCTGACCCTCGAATAAGGAATTTCCTTCCCGGGACACCAAAATGGCTCAATTTTTAAAAACTACAAAAATTACCATTTTTAAGCATGAAAAGTGGACATGTATTTTACATATACAACCTTTCCTTCAAAAGGCATATATCACATTTGTTGGTAAAATGCCAAGTAAGCATGAAAAGTGAAAATGAGTTTTCCGGATGCAACCTTTCCTTCAAAAGGAAGGCTGGGCATATATCTCATTTGTTGGCAAAAGCATAAAAAATGAAAAGGTGAATGACCCCAAATTTGAAAAGTATGCAGGTAGGCTGGGCATATATCACATTTGTTGGAAAAGAGCCAACTAAGGATGAATAGTGGAAATGTGAAACTGACCCCAAATTCGAAAAGTATGCATATACACAGGTTCCGCACAGGTTGGGGAACCCGAAAAAACAAGTGTTTTCCGGATGTAACCTTTCCTTCAAAACCTAGGCCTGAACGTATATCGCATTTGTTGGAAATAGCTAAAGCATGAAGACTCGAAATGTGAAACTGACCTCAAATTCGAAAAGTATGCATATATTCAGGTTACCCACAGTCTGCAGAACCCCCCAAAAATTGTGTTTTCCATATCCAATCTTTCCTTCAAAAGGTAAGCCTGGCCATATATCACATTTGTTGGCAAAGAGCCAAGTTAGCATGAAAAGTGGAAATGTTAAACTGACCCCAAAGTTGAAAAGTATGCATATACACAGGTTCCCCACAGGTTGGGGAACCCGAAAAAACAAGTGTTTTCCAGATGTAACCTTTCCTTCAAAACGTAGGCCTGAACGTATATCGTATTTGTTGGAAATAGCTAAAGCATGAAGACTCGAAAAGTGAAACTGACCTCAAATTCGAAAAGTATGCATATATTCAGGTTACCCACAGTCTGCAGAACCCGAAAAAAATTGTGTTTTCCATATCCAATCTTTCATTCAAAAGGCAAGCCTGGGCATATATCACATTTGTTGGCAAAGAGCCAAGTTAGCATGAAAAGTGGAAATGTTAAACTGACCCCAAAGTTGAAAAGTATGCATATACACAGGTTCCCCACAGGTTGGGGAACCCGAAAAAACAAGTGTTTTCCGGATGTACCCTTTCCTTCAAAACGTAGGCCTGAAAGTATATCGCATTTTTTGGAAATAGCTAAAGCATGAAGACTCGAAATGTGAAACTGACCTCAAATTCGAAAAGTATGCATATATTCAGGTTCCCCACTGTCTGGGGAACCTGAAAAAACATGTCTTTTCCATATCCGACCTTTCCTTCAAAAGATAGGCTGGGCATATATCTCATTTGTTGGCAAAAGCATGAAAAATGAAAATGTGAAACTGACCCCGAATTTGAAAAGTATGCACATACACATGGTTGGGGAACCCGAAGAATCATTTATTTTACATATACGACCTTTCCTTCAAAAGACATATATCGCATTTATTGACAAAAAACCAATTAAGCATGAACACTCGAAATGTGAAACTGACATCCAATTCGAAAAGTATGTATATATTCAGGTTCTCCACTGCCTGGGGAACCTGAAAAAATGTGTTTTCCATATCCGACCTTTCCTTCAAAAGTAGGCTGGGCATATATCTCATTTGTTGGCAAAAGCATGAAAAATGAAAATGTGAAACTGACCCCAAATTTTAAAAGTATGCACATACACATACACTTTTTACAAACTACAAAAAACACCATTTTAAGCATGAAATTTAACCCCGAATCGCATTCTGACGTCTGTTTTTACATTTGAGTCAAACAAAAAATTTTCGTCTCTGGAACCAAAAAATACCCTGACCCTCGAATAAGGAATTTCCTTCCCGGGACACCAAAATGGCTCAATTTTTAAAAACTACAAAAAGTACCATTTTTAAGCATGAAAAGTGGACATGTATTTTACATATACAACCTTTCCTTCAAAAGGCATATATCACATTTGTTGGTAAAATGCCAAGTAAGCATGAAAAGTGAAAATGAGTTTTCCGGATGCAACCTTTCCTTCAAAAGGAACGCTGGGCATATATCTCATTTGTTGGCAAAAGCATAAAAAATGAAAAGGTGAATGACCCCATATTTGAAAAGTATGCAGGTAGGCTGGGCATATATCACATTTGTTGGAAAAGAGCCAACTAAGGATGAATAGTGGAAATGTGAAACTGACCCCAAATTTGAAAAGTATGCATATACACAGGTTCCGCACAGGTTGGGGAACCCGAAAAAACAAGTGTTTTCCGGATGTAACCTTTCCTTCAAAACCTAGGCCTGAACGTATATCGCATTTGTTGGAAATAGCTAAAGCATGAAGACTCGAAATGTGAAACTGACCTCAAATTCGAAAAGTATGCATATATTCAGGTTACCCACAGTCTGCAGAACCCCCAAAAAATTGTGTTTTCCATATCCAATCTTTCCTTCAAAAGGTAAGCCTGGCCATATATCACATTTGTTGGCAAAGAGCCAAGTTAGCATGAAAAGTGGAAATGTTAAACTGACCCCAAAGTTGAAAAGTATGCATATACACAGGTTCCCCACAGGTTGGGGAAACCGAAAAAACAAGTGTTTTCCAGATGTAACCTTTCCTTCAAAACGTAGGCCTGAACGTATATCGTATTTGTTGGAAATAGCTAAAGCATGCTCGAAATGTGAAACTGACCTCAAATTCGAAAAGTATGCATATATTCAGGTTACCCACAGTCTGCAGAACCCGAAAAAAATTGTTTTCCATATCCAATCTTTCATTCAAAAGGCAAGCCTGGGCATATATCACATTTGTTGGCAAAGAGCCAAGTTAGCATGAAAAGTGGAAATGTTAAACTGACCCCAAAGTTGAAAAGTATGCATATACACAGGTTCCCCACATGTTGGGGAACCCGAAAAAACAAGTGTTTTCCGGATGTAACCTTTCCTTCAAAACGTAGGCTTGAACGTATATCGCATTTGTTGGAAATAGCTAAAGCATGAAGACTCGAAATGTGAAACTGACCTCAAATTCGAAAAGTATGCATATATTCAGGTTCCCCACTGTCTGGGGAACCTGAAAAACATGTCTTTTCCATATCCGACCTTTCCTTCAAAAGATAGGCTGGGCATATATCTCATTTGTTGGCAAAAGCATGAAAAATGAAAATGTGAAACTGACCCCAAATTTGAAAAGTATGCACATACACATGGTTGGGGAACCCGAAGAATCATTTATTTTACATATACGACCTTTCCTTCAAAAGGCATATATCGCATTTATTGGCAAAAAACCAATTAAGCATGAACACTCGAAATGTGAAACTGACCTCAAATTCGAAAAGTATGCATATATTCAGGTTCCCCACTGCCCGGGGAACCTGAAAAAACGTGTTTTCCATATCCGACCTTTCCTTCAAAAGTAGGCTGGGCATATATCTCATTTGTTGGCAAAAGCATGAAAAATGAAAATGTGAAACTGACCCCAAATTTTAAAAGTATGCACATAGACATACACTTTTTACAAACTACAAAAAACACCATTTTTAAGCATGAAATTTAACCCCGAATCGCATTCTGACGTCTGTTTTTACATTTGAGTCAAACAAAAAATTTTCGTCTCTGGAACCAAAAAATACCCTGACCCTCGAATAAAGAATTTCCTTCCCGGGACACCAAAATGGCTCAATTTTTAAAAACTACAAAAAGTACCATTTTTAAGCATGAAAAGTGGACATGTATTTTACATATACAACCTTTCCTTCAAAAGGCATATATCACATTTGTTGGTAAAATGCCAAGTAAGCATGAAAAGTGAAAATGAGTTTTCCGGATGCAACCTTTCCTTCAAAAGGAAGGCTGGGCATATATCTCATTTGTTGGCAAAAGCATAAAAAATGAAAAGGTGAATGACCCCAAATTTGAAAAGTATGCAGGTAGGCTGGGCATATATCACATTTGTTGGAAAAGAGCCAACTAAGGATGAATAGTGGAAATGTGAAACTGACCCCAAATTTGAAAAGTATGCATATACACAGGTTCCCCACAGGTTGGGGAACCCGAAAAAACAAGTGTTTTCCGGATGTAACCTTTCCTTCAAAACATAGGCCTGAACGTATATCGCATTTGTTGGAAATAGCTAAAGCATGAAGACTCGAAATGTGAAACTGACCTCAAATTCGAAAAGTATGCATATATTCAGGTTACACACAGTCTGCAGAACCCCAAAAAATTGTGTTTTCCATATCCAATCTTTCCTTCAAAAGGTAAGCCTGGCCATATATCACATTTGTTGGCAAAGAGCCAAGTTAGCATGAAAAGTGGAAATCTTAAACTGACCCCAAAGTTGAAAAGTATGCATATACACAGGTTCCCCACCGGTTGGGGAAACCGAAAAAACAAGTGTTTTCCAGATGTAACCTTTCCTTCAAAACGTAGGCCTGAACGTATATCGTATTTGTTGGAAATAGCTAAAGCATGCTCGAAATTTGAAACTGACCTCAAATTCGAAAAGTATGCATATATTCAGGTTCCCCACTGTCTGGGGAACCTGAAAAAACATGTCTTTTCCATATCCGACCTTTCCTTCAAAAGATAGGCTGGGCATATATCTCATTTGTTGGCAAAAGCATGAAAAATGAAAATTTGAAACTGACCCCGAATTTGAAAAGTATGCACATACACATGGTTGGGGAACCCGAAGAATCATTTATTTTACATATACGACCTTTCCTTCAAAAGGCATATATCGCATTTATTGGCAAAAAACCAATTAAGCATGAACACTCGAAATGTGAAACTGACCTCCAATTCGAAAAGTATGCATATATTCAGGTTCCCCACTGCCTGGGGAACCTGAAAAAACGTGTTTTCCATATCCGACCTTTCCTTCAAAAGTAGGCTGGGCATATATCTCATTTGTTGGCAAAAGCATGAAAAATGAAAATGTGAAACTGACCCCAAATTTTAAAAGTATGCACATACACATACACTTTTTACAAACTACAAAAAACACCATTTTTAAGAATGAAATTTAACCCCGAATCGCATTCTGACGTCTGTTTTTACATTTGAGTCAAACAAAAAATTTTCATCTCTGGAACCAAAAAATACCCTGACCCTCGAATAAGGAATTTCCTTCCCGGGACACCAAAATGGCTCAATTTTTAAAAACTACAAAAAGTACCATTTTTAACCATGAAAAGTGGACATGTATTTTACATATACAACCTTTCCTTCAAAAGGCATATATCACATTTGTTGGTAAAATGCCAAGTAAGCATGAAAAGTGAAAATGAGTTTTCCGGATGCAACCTTTCCTTCAAAAGGAAGGCTGGGCATATATCTCATTTGTTGGCAAAAGCATAAAAAATGAAAAGGTGAATGATCCCAAATTTGAAAAGTATGCAGGTAGGCTGGGCATATATCACATTTGTTGGAAAAGAGCCAAGTTAGCATGAAAAGTGGAAATGTTAAACTGACCCCAAAGTTGAAAAGTATGCATATACACAGGTTCCCCACAGGTTGGGGAACCCGAAAAAACAAGTGTTTTCCGGATGTAACCTTTCCTTCAATACGTAGGCCTGAAAGTATATCGCATTTGTTGGAAATAGCTAAAGCATGAAGACTCGAAATGTGAAACTGACCTCAAATTCGAAAAGTATGCATATATTCAGGTTCCCCACTGTCTGGGGAACCTGAAAAAACATGTCTTTTCCATATCCGACCTTTCCTTCAAAAGATAGGCTGGGCATATATCTCATTTGTTGGCAAAAGCATGAAAAATGAAAATGTGAAACTGACCCCGAATTTGAAAAGTATGCACATACACATGGTTGGGGAACCCGAAGAATCATTTATTTTACATATACGACCTTTCCTTCAAAAGGCATATATCGCATTTATTGGCAAAAAACCAATTAAGCATGAACACTCGAAATGTGAAACTGACCTCCAATTCGAAAAGTATGCATATATTCAGGTTCCCCACTGCCTGGGGAACCTGAAAAAACGTGTTTTCCATATCCGACCTTTCCTTCAAAAGTAGGCTGGGCATATATCTCATTTGTTGGCAAAAGCATGAAAAATGAAAATGTGAAACTGACCCCAAATTTTAAAAGTATGCACATACACATACACTTTTTACAAACTACAAAAAACACCATTTTTAAGAATGAAATTTAACCCCGAATCGCATTCTGACGTCTGTTTTTACATTTGAGTCAAACAAAAAATTTTCATCTCTGGAACCAAAAAATACCCTGACCCTCGAATAAGGAATTTCCTTCCCGGGACACCAAAATGGCTCAATTTTTAAAAACTACAAAAAGTACCATTTTTAACCATGAAAAGTGGACATGTATTTTACATATACAACCTTTCCTTCAAAAGGCATATATCACATTTGTTGGTAAAATGCCAAGTAAGCATGAAAAGTGAAAATGAGTTTTCCGGATGCAACCTTTCCTTCAAAAGGAAGGCTGGGCATATATCTCATTTGTTGGCAAAAGCATAAAAAATGAAAAGGTGAATGATCCCAAATTTGAAAAGTATGCAGGTAGGCTGGGCATATATCACATTTGTTGGAAAAGAGCCAAGTTAGCATGAAAAGTGGAAATGTTAAACTGACCCCAAAGTTGAAAAGTATGCATATACACAGGTTCCCCACAGGTTGGGGAACCCGAAAAAACAAGTGTTTTCCGGATGTAACCTTTCCTTCAATACGTAGGCCTGAAAGTATATCGCATTTGTTGGAAATAGCTAAAGCATGAAGACTCGAAATGTGAAACTGACCTCAAATTCGAAAAGTATGCATATATTCAGGTTCCCCACTGTCTGGGGAACCTGAAAAAACATGTCTTTTCCATATCCGACCTTTCCTTCAAAAGATAGGCTGGGCATATATCTCATTTGTTGGCAAAAGCATGAAAAATGAAAATGTGAAACTGACCCCGAATTTGAAAAGTATGCACATACACATGGTTGGGGAACCCGAAGAATCATTTATTTTACATATACGACCTTTCCTTCAAAAGGCATATATCGCATTTATTGGCAAAAAACCAATTAAGCATGAATACTCGAAATGTGAAACTGACCTCAAATTCGAAAAGTATGCATATATTCAGGTTCCCCACTGCCTAGGGAACCTGAAAAAACGTGTTTTCCATATCCGACCTTTCCTTCAAAAGTAGGCTGGGCATATATCTCATTTGTTGGCAAAAGCATGAAAAATGAAAATGTGAAACTGACCCCAAATTTTAAAAGTATGCACATACACATACACTTTTTACAAACTACAAAAAACACCATTTTTAAGCATGAAATTTAACCCCGAATCGCATTCTGACGTCTGTTTTTACATTTGAGTCAAACAAAAAATTTTCGTCTCTGGAACCAAAAAAATACCCTGACCCTCGAACAAGGAATTTCCTTCCCTGGACACCAAAATGGCTCAATTTTTAAAAACTACAAAAAGTACCATTTTTAAGCATGAAAAGTGGACATGTATTTTACATATACAACCTTTCCTTCAAAAGGCATATATCACATTTGTTGGTAAAATGCCAAGTAAGCATGAAAAGTGAAAATGAGTTTTCCGGATGCAACCTTTCCTTCAAAAGGAAGGCTGGGCATATATCTCATTTGTTGGAAAAGAGCCAACTAAGGATGAATAGTGGAAATGTGAAACTGACCCCAAATTTGAAAAGTATGCATATACACAGGTTCCCCACAGGTTGGGGAACCCGAAAAAACAAGTGTTTTCCGGATGTAACCTTTCCTTCAAAACATAGGCCTGAACGTATATCGCATTTGTTGGAAATAGCAAAAGCATGAAGACTCGAAATGTGAAACTGACCTCAAATTCGAAAAGTATGCATATATTCAGGTTCCCCACTGTCTGGGGAACCTGAAAAAACATGTCTTTTCCATATCCGACCTTTCCTTCAAAAGATAGGCTGGGCATATATCTCATTTGTTGGCAAAAGCATGAAAAATGAAAATGTGAAACTGACCCCGAATTTGAAAAGTATGCACATCCACATGGTTGGGGAACCCGAAGAATCATTTATTTTACATATACGACCTTTCCTTCAAAAGGCATATATCGCATTTATTGGCAAAAAGCCAATTAAGCATGAAGACTCGAAATGTGAAACTGACCTCAAATTCGAAAAGTATGCATATATTCAGGTTCCCCACTGCCTGGGGAGCCTGAAAAAACGTGTTTTCCATATCCGACCTTTCCTTCAAAAGGTAGGCTGGGCATATATCTCATTTGTTGGCAAAAGCATGAAAAATGAAAATGTGAAACTGACCCCAATTTTTAAAAGTATGCACATACACATACACTTTTTACAAACTACAAAAAACACCATTTTTAAGCATGAAATTTAACCCCGAATCCCATTCTGACGTCCGTTTATACATTTGAGTGAAAAAAAATTTTCACCTCCGGAGCACAAAAATCCCTCACCCCGGCATCAGGAATTTCCTTCCCCGGACACCAAAACGGCTCAATTTTTAAAAACTACAAAAAGCACCATTTTTAAGCATGAAATTTAACCCCAAATCCCATTCTGACGTCCGTTTATACATTTGGGTGAAAAAAAATTTTCACCTCCGGAGCACAAAAATCCCTCACCCCGGCATCAGGAATTTCCTTCCCCGGACACCAAGACGGCTCAATTTTTTAAAACTACAAAAAGCACCATTTTTAAACATGAAATTTAACCCCGAATCCCATTCTGACGTCTGTTTATACATTTGGGTCAAAAAAAACCTTTCACCTCCGGAGCAAAACAATCCCTGACCCCGGCATGAGGAATTTCCTTCCCCGGACACCAAAACGAAATGAAAAGTGGACATGTATTTTACATATACAACCTTTCCTTCAAAAGGCATATATCACATTTGTTGGTAAAATGCCAAGTAAGCATGGAAAGTGAAAATGTGTTTTCCGGATGCAACCTTTCCTTCAAAACGTAGGCCTGAGCCTATATCGCATTTGTTGAAAAATAGCCAATTAAGCATGGACTCGAAATGTGAAACTGACCTCAAATTCGAAAACTATGCATATATTCAGGTTACGCACAGTCTGCTGATCCCGAAAAAACATGTATTTTGTATATCCAATCTTTCTTTCAAAACGTAGGCATTGGCATATATCCCATTTGTTGGCAAAGAGCCAAGTAAGGATGAAACAAGTGTTATCCAGGTGCAACCGTTCCTTCAAAGGGTAGGCGTGAACGTATATCGCATTTATTGGGAAATAGCCAATTAAGCATGAAGACTCAAAATGTGAAACTGACCTCAAATTCGAAAAGTATGCATATATTCAGGTTACCCACAGTCTGCAGAACCCGAAAAAAATTGTGTTTTCCATATCCAATCTTTCCTTCAAAAGGTAAGCCTGGCCATATATCACATTTGTTGGCAAAGAGCCAAGTTAGCATGAAAAGTGGAAATGTTAAACTGACCCCAAAGTTGAAAAGTATGCATATACACAGGTTCCGCACAGGTTGGGGAACCTGAAAAAACAAGTGTTTTCCGGATGTAACCTTTCCTTCAAAACGTAGGCCTGAAAGTATATCGCATTTGATGGAAATAGCTAAAGCATGAAGACTCGAAATGTGAAACTGACCTCAAATTCGGAAAGTATGCATATATTCAGGTTTCCCACTGTCTGGGGAACCTGAAAAAACATGTCTTTTCCATATCCGACCTTTCCTTCAAAAGATAGGCTGGGCATATATCTCATTTGTTGGCAAAAGCATGAAAAATGAAAATGTGAAACTGACCCCGAATTTGAAAAGTATGCACATACACATGGTTGGGGAACCCGAAGAATCATTTATTTTACATATACGACCTTTCCTTCAAAAGGCATATATCGCATTTATTGGCAAAAAACCAATTAAGCATGAACACTCGAAATGTGAAACTGACCTCAAATTCGAAAAGTATGCATATATTCAGGTTCCCCACTGCCCAGGGAACCTGTAAAAACGTGTTTTCCATATCCGACCTTTCCTTCAAAAGTAGGCTGGGCATATATCTCATTTGTTGGCAAAAGCATGAAAAATGAAAATGTGAAACTGACCCCAAATTTTAAAAGTATGCACATACACATACACTTTTTACAAACTACAAAAAAACACTATTTTTAAGCATGAAATTTAACCCCGAATCGCATTCTGACGTCTGTTTTTACATTTGAGTCAAACAAAAATTTTTTGTCTCTGGAACCAAAAAAATACCCTGACCCTCGAATAAGGAATTTCCTTCCCTGGACACCAAAATGGCTCAATTTTTAAAAACTACAAAAAGTACCATTTTTAAGCATGAAAAGTGGACATGTATTTTACATATACAACCTTTCCTTCAAAAGGCATATATCACATTTGTTGGTAAAATGCCAAGTAAGCATGAAAAGTGAAAATGAGTTTTCCGGATGCAACCTTTCCTTCAAAAGGAAGGCTGGGCATATATCTCATTTGTTGGCAAACGCATAAAAAATGAAAAGGTGAATGACCCCAAATTTGAAAAGTATGCAGGTAGGCTGGACATATATCACATTTGTTGGAAAAGAGCCAACTAAGGATGAATAGTGGAAATGTGAAACTGACCCCAAATTTGAAAAGTATGCATATACACAGGTTCCGCACAGGTTGGGGAACCCGAAAAAACAAGTGTTTTCCGGATGTAACCCTCAAAATATAGGCCTGAACGTATATCGCATTTGTTGGAAATAGCTAAAGCATGAAGACTCGAAATGTGAAACTGACCTCAAATTCGAAAAGTATGCATATATTCAGGTTACCCACAATCTGCAGAACCCCCCAAAAATTGTGTTTTCCATATGCAATCTTTCCTTCAAAAGGTAAGCCTGGCCATATATCACATTTGTTGGCAAAGAGCCAAGTTAGCATGAAAAGTGGAAATGTTAAACTGACCCCAAAGTTGAAAAGTATGCATATACACAGGTTCCCCACAGGTTGGGGAAACCGAAAAAACAAGTGTTTTCCAGATGTAACCTTTCCTTCAAAACGTAGGCCTGAACGTATATCGTATTTGTTGGAAATAGCTAAAGCATGAAGACTCGAAATGTGAAACTGACCTCAAATTCGAAAAGTATGCATATATTCAGGTTACCCACAGTCTGCAGAACCCGAAAAAAATTGTGTTTTCCATATCCAATCTTTCATTCAAAAGGCAAGCCTGGGCATATATCACATTTGTTGGCAAAGAGCCAAGTTAGCATGAAAAGTGGAAATGTTAAACTGACCCCAAAGTTGAAAAGTATGCATATACACAGGTTCCCCACAGGTTGGGGAACCCGAAAAAACAAGTGTTTTCCGGATGTAACCTTTCCTTCAAAACGTAGGCCTGAACGTATATCGCATTTGTTGGAAATAGCTAAAGCATGAAGACTCGAAATGTGAAACTGACCTCAAAATCGAAAAATATGCATATATTCAGGTTCCCCACTGTCTGGGCAACCTGAAAAAACATGTCTTTTCCATATCCGACCTTTCCTTCAAAAGATAGGCTGGGCATATATCTCATTTGTTGGCAAAAGCATGAAAAATGAAAATGTGAAACTGACCCCGAATTTGAAAAGTATGCACATACACATGGTTGGGGAACCCGAAGAATCATTTATTTTACATATACGACCTTTCCTTCAAAAGGCATATATCGCATTTATTGGCAAAAAACCAATTAAGCATGAACACTCGAAATGTGAAACTGACCTCAAATTCGAAAAGTATGCATATATTCAGGTTCCCCACTGCCTAGGGAACCTGTAAAAACGTGTTTTCCATATCCGACCTTTCCTTCAAAAGTAGGCTGGGCATATATCTCATTTGTTGGCAAAAGCATGAAAAATGAAAATGTGAAACTGACCCCAAATTTTAAAAGTATGCACATACACATACACTTTTTACAAACTACAAAAAACACCATTTTTAAGCATGAAATTTAACCCCGAATCGCATTCTGACGTCTGTTTTTACATTTGAGTCAAACAAAAAATTTTCATCTCTGGAACCAAAAAATACCCTGACCCTCGAATAAGGAATTTCCTTCCCGGGACACCAAAATGGCTCAATTTTTAAAAACTACAAAAAGTACCATTTTTAACCATGAAAAGTGGACATGTATTTTACATATACAACCTTTCCTTCAAAAGGCATATATCACATTTGTTGGTAAAATGCCAAGTAAGCATGAAAAGTGAAAATGAGTTTTCCGGATGCAACCTTTCCTTCAAAAGGAAGGCTGGGCATATATCTCATTTGTTGGCAAAAGCATAAAAAATGAAAAGGTGAATGATCCCAAATTTGAAAAGTATGCAGGTAGGCTGGGCATATATCACATTTGTTGGAAAAGAGCCAAGTTAGCATGAAAAGTGGAAATGTTAAACTGACCCCAAAGTTGAAAAGTATGCATATACACAGGTTCCCCACAGGTTGGGGAACCCGAAAAAACAAGTGTTTTCCGGATGTAACCTTTCCTTCAATACGTAGGCCTGAAAGTATATCGCATTTGTTGGAAATAGCTAAAGCATGAAGACTCGAAATGTGAAACTGACCTCAAATTCGAAAAGTATGCATATATTCAGGTTCCCCACTGTCTGGGGAACCTGAAAAAACATGTCTTTTCCATATCCGACCTTTCCTTCAAAAGATAGGCTGGGCATATATCTCATTTGTTGGCAAAAGCATGAAAAATGAAAATGTGAAACTGACCCCGAATTTGAAAAGTATGCACATACACATGGTTGGGGAACCCGAAGAATCATTTATTTTACATATACGACCTTTCCTTCAAAAGGCATATATCGCATTTATTGGCAAAAAACGAATTAAGCATGAATACTCGAAATGTGAAACTGACCTCAAATTCGAAAAGTATGCATATATTCAGGTTCCCCACTGCCTAGGGAACCTGAAAAAACGTGTTTTCCATATCCGACCTTTCCTTCAAAAGTAGGCTGGGCATATATCTCATTTGTTGGCAAAAGCATGAAAAATGAAAATGTGAAACTGACCCCAAATTTTAAAAGTATGCACATACACATACACTTTTTACAAACTACAAAAAACACCATTTTTAAGCATGAAATTTAACCCCGAATCGCATTCTGACGTCTGTTTTTACATTTGAGTCAAACAAAAAATTTTCGTCTCTGGAACCAAAAAAATACCCTGACCCTCGAACAAGGAATTTCCTTCCCTGGACACCAAAATGGCTCAATTTTTAAAAACTACAAAAAGTACCATTTTTAAGCATGAAAAGTGGACATGTATTTTACATATACAACCTTTCCTTCAAAAGGCATATATCACATTTGTTGGTAAAATGCCAAGTAAGCATGAAAAGTGAAAATGAGTTTTCCGGATGCAACCTTTCCTTCAAAAGGAAGGCTGGGCATATATCTCATTTGTTGGCAAAAGCATAAAAAATGAAAAGGTGAATGACCCCAAATTTGAAAAGTATGCAGGTAGGCTGGGCATATATCACATTTGTTGGAAAAGAGCCAACTAAGGATGAATAGTGGAAATGTGAAACTGACCCCAAATTTGAAAAGTATGCATATACACAGGTTCCCCACAGGTTGGGGAACCCGAAAAAACAAGTGTTTTCCGGATGTAACCTTTCCTTCAAAACATAGGCCTGAACGTATATCGCATTTGTTGGAAATAGCTAAAGCATGAAGACTCGAAATGTGAAACTGACCTCAAATTCGAAAAGTATGCATATATTCAGGTTCCCCACTGTCTGGGGAACCTGAAAAAACATGTCTTTTCCATATCCGACCTTTCCTTCAAAAGATAGGCTGGGCATATATCTCATTTGTTGGCAAAAGCATGAAAAATGAAAATGTGAAACTGACCCCGAATTTGAAAAGTATGCACATCCACATGGTTGGGGAACCCGAAGAATCATTTATTTTACATATACGACCTTTCCTTCAAAAGGCATATATCGCATTTATTGGCAAAAAGCCAATTAAGCATGAAGACTCGAAATGTGAAACTGACCTCAAATTCGAAAAGTATGCATATATTCAGGTTCCCCACTGCCTGGGGAGCCTGAAAAAACGTGTTTTCCATATCCGACCTTTCCTTCAAAAGGTAGGCTGGGCATATATCTCATTTGTTGGCAAAAGCATGAAAAATGAAAATGTGAAACTGACCCCAATTTTTAAAAGTATGCACATACACATACACTTTTTACAAACTACAAAAAACACCATTTTTAAGCATGAAATTTAACCCCGAATCCCATTCTGACGTCCGTTTATACATTTGAGTGAAAAAAAATTTTCACCTCCGGAGCACAAAAATCCCTCACCCCGGCATCAGGAATTTCCTTCCCCGGACACCAAAACGGCTCAATTTTTAAAAACTACAAAAAGCACCATTTTTAAGCATGAAATTTAACCCCGAATCCCATTCTGACGTCCGTTTATACATTTGGGTGAAAAAAAATTTTCACCTCCGGAGCACAAAAATCCCTCACCCCGGCATCAGGAATTTCCTTCCCCGGACACCAAGACGGCTCAATTTTTTAAAACTACAAAAAGCACCATTTTTAAACATGAAATTTAACCCCGAATCCCATTCTGACGTCTGTTTATACATTTGGGTCAAAAAAAACCTTTCACCTCCGGAGCAAAACAATCCCTGACCCCGGCATGAGGAATTTCCTTCCCCGGACACCAAAACGAAATGAAAAGTGGACATGTATTTTACATATACAACCTTTCCTTCAAAAGGCATATATCACATTTGTTGGTAAAATGCCAAGTAAGCATGGAAAGTGAAAATGTGTTTTCCGGATGCAACCTTTCCTTCAAAACGTAGGCCTGAGCCTATATCGCATTTGTTGAAAAATAGCCAATTAAGCATGGACTCGAAATGTGAAACTGACCTCAAATTCGAAAACTATGCATATATTCAGGTTACGCACAGTCTGCTGATCCCGAAAAAACATGTATTTTGTATATCCAATCTTTCTTTCAAAACGTAGGCATTGGCATATATCCCATTTGTTGGCAAAGAGCCAAGTAAGGATGAAACAAGTGTTATCCAGGTGCAACCGTTCCTTCAAAGGGTAGGCGTGAACGTATATCGCATTTATTGGGAAATAGCCAATTAAGCATGAAGACTCAAAATGTGAAACTGACCTCAAATTCGAAAAGTATGCATATATTCAGGTTACCCACAGTCTGCAGAACCCGAAAAAAATTGTGTTTTCCATATCCAATCTTTCCTTCAAAAGGTAAGCCTGGCCATATATCACATTTGTTGGCAAAGAGCCAAGTTAGCATGAAAAGTGGAAATGTTAAACTGACCCCAAAGTTGAAAAGTATGCATATACACAGGTTCCCCACAGGTTGGGGAACCCGAAAAAACAAGTGTTTTCCGGATGTAACCTTTCCTTCAAAACGTAGGCCTGAAAGTATATCGCATTTGATGGAAATAGCTAAAGCATGAAGACTCGAAATGTGAAACTGACCTCAAATTCGGAAAGTATGCATATATTCAGGTTTCCCACTGTCTGGGGAACCTGAAAAAACATGTCTTTTCCATATCCGACCTTTCCTTCAAAAGATAGGCTGGGCATATATCTCATTTGTTGGCAAAAGCATGAAAAATGAAAATGTGAAACTGACCCCGAATTTGAAAAGTATGCACATACACATGGTTGGGGAACCCGAAGAATCATTTATTTTACATATACGACCTTTCCTTCAAAAGGCATATATCGCATTTATTGGCAAAAAACCAATTAAGCATGAACACTCGAAATGTGAAACTGACCTCAAATTCGAAAAGTATGCATATATTCAGGTTCCCCACTGCCTAGGGAACCTGTAAAAACGTGTTTTCCATATCCGACCTTTCCTTCAAAAGTAGGCTGGGCATATATCTCATTTGTTGGCAAAAGCATGAAAAATGAAAATGTGAAACTGACCCCAAATTTTAAAAGTATGCACATACACATACACTTTTTACAAACTACAAAAAAACACTATTTTTAAGCATGAAATTTAACCCCGAATCGCATTCTGACGTCTGTTTTTACATTTGAGTCAAACAAAAATTTTTTGTCTCTGGAACCAAAAAAATACCCTGACCCTCGAATAAGGAATTTCCTTCCCTGGACACCAAAATGGCTCAATTTTTAAAAACTACAAAAAGTACCATTTTTAAGCATGATAAGTGGACATGTATTTTACATATACAACCTTTCCTTCAAAAGGCATATATCACATTTGTTGGTAAAATGCCAAGTAAGCATGAAAAGTGAAAATGAGTTTTCCGGATGCAACCTTTCCTTCAAAAGGAAGGCTGGGCATATATCTCATTTGTTGGCAAACGCATAAAAAATGAAAAGGTGAATGACCCCAAATTTGAAAAGTATGCAGGTAGGCTGGACATATATCACATTTGTTGGAAAAGAGCCAACTAAGGATGAATAGTGGAAATGTGAAACTGACCCCAAATTTGAAAAGTATGCATATACACAGGTTCCGCACAGGTTGGGGAACCCGAAAAAACAAGTGTTTTCCGGATGTAACCCTCAAAATATAGGCCTGAACGTATATCGCATTTGTTGGAAATAGCTAAAGCATGAAGACTCGAAATGTGAAACTGACCTCAAATTCGAAAAGTATGCATATATTCAGGTTACCCACAATCTGCAGAACCCCCCAAAAATTGTGTTTTCCATATGCAATCTTTCCTTCAAAAGGTAAGCCTGGCCATATATCACATTTGTTGGCAAAGAGCCAAGTTAGCATGAAAAGTGGAAATGTTAAACTGACCCCAAAGTTGAAAAGTATGCATATACACAGGTTCCCCACAGGTTGGGGAAACCGAAAAAACAAGTGTTTTCCAGATGTAACCTTTCCTTCAAAACGTAGGCCTGAACGTATATCGTATTTGTTGGAAATAGCTAAAGCATGAAGACTCGAAATGTGAAACTGACCTCAAATTCGAAAAGTATGCATATATTCAGGTTACCCACAGTCTGCAGAACCCGAAAAAAATTGTGTTTTCCATATCCAATCTTTCATTCAAAAGGCAAGCCTGGGCATATATCACATTTGTTGGCAAAGAGCCAAGTTAGCATGAAAAGTGGAAATGTTAAACTGACCCCAAAGTTGAAAAGTATGCATATACACAGGTTCCCCACAGGTTGGGGAACCCGAAAAAACAAGTGTTTTCCGGATGTAACCTTTCCTTCAAAACGTAGGCCTGAACGTATATCGCATTTGTTGGAAATAGCTAAAGCATGAAGACTCGAAATGTGAAACTGACCTCAAAATCGAAAAATATGCATATATTCAGGTTCCCCACTGTCTGGGCAACCTGAAAAAACATGTCTTTTCCATATCCGACCTTTCCTTCAAAAGATAGGCTGGGCATATATCTCATTTGTTGGCAAAAGCATGAAAAATGAAAATGTGAAACTGACCCCGAATTTGAAAAGTATGCACATACACATGGTTGGGGAACCCGAAGAATCATTTATTTTACATATACGACCTTTCCTTCAAAAGGCATATATCGCATTTATTGGCAAAAAACCAATTAAGCATGAACACTCGAAATGTGAAACTGACCTCAAATTCGAAAAGTATGCATATATTCAGGTTCCCCACTGCCTAGGGAACCTGTAAAAACGTGTTTTCCATATCCGACCTTTCCTTCAAAAGTAGGCTGGGCATATATCTCATTTGTTGGCAAAAGCATGAAAAATGAAAATGTGAAACTGACCCCAAATTTTAAAAGTATGCACATACACATACACTTTTTACAAACTACAAAAAACACCATTTTTAAGCATGAAATTTAACCCCGAATCGCATTCTGACGTCTGTTTTTACATTTGAGTCAAACAAAAAATTTTTGTCTCTGGAACCAAAAAAATACCCTGACCCTCGAATAAGGAATTTCCTTCCCTGGACACCAAAATGGCTCAATTTTTAAAAACTACAAAAAGTACCATTTTTAAGCATGAAAAGTGGACATGTATTTTACATATATAACCTTTCCTTCAAAAGGCATATATCACATTTGTTGGTAAAATGCCAAGTAAGCATGAAAAGTGAAAATGAGTTTTCCGGATGCAACCTTTCCTTCAAAAGGAAGGCTGGGCATATATCTCATTTGTTGGCAAAAGCATAAAAAATGAAAAGGTGAATGACCCAAAATTTGAAAAGTATGCAGGTAGGCTGGGCATATATCACATTTGTTGGAAAAGAGCCAACTAAGGATGAATAGTGGAAATGTGAAACTGACCCCAAATTTGAAAAGTATGCATATACACAGGATCCGCACAGGTTGGGGAACCCGAAAAAACAAGTGTTTTCCGGATGTAACCTTTCCTTCAAAACATAGGCCTGAACGTATATCGCATTTGTTGGAAATAGCTAAAGCATGAAGACTCGAAATGTGAAACTGACTTCAATTTCGAAAAGTATGCATATATTCAGGTTACCCACAGTCTGCAGAACCCCAAAAAATTGTGTTTTCCATATCCAATCTTTCCTTCAAAAGGTAAGCCTGGCCATATATCACATTTGTTGGCAAAGAGCCAAGTTAGCATGAAAAGTGGAAATGTTAAACTGACCCCAAAGTTGAAAAGTATGCATATACACAGGTTCCCCACAGGTTGGGGAAACCGAAAAAACAAGTGTTTTCCAGATGTAACCTTTCCTTCAAAACGTAGGCCTGAACGTATATCGTATTTGTTGGAAATAGCTAAAGCATGCTCGAAATGTGAAACTGACCTCAAATTCGAAAAGTATGCATATATTCAGGTTACCCACAGTCTGCAGAACCCGAAAAAAATTGTTTTCCATATCCAATCTTTCATTCAAAAGGCAAGCCTGGGCATATATCACATTTGTTGGCAAAGAGCCAAGTTAGCATGAAAAGTGGAAATGTTAAACTGACCCCAAAGTTGAAAAGTATGCATATACACAGGTTCCCCACAGGTTGGGGAACGCGAAAAAACAAGTGTTTTCCGGATGTAACCTTTCCTTCAAAACGTAGGCTTGAACGTATATCGCATTTGTTGGAAATAGCTAAAGCATGAAGACTCGAAATGTGAAACTGACCTCAAATTCGAAAAGTATGCATATATTCAGGTTCCCCACTGTCTGGGGAACCTGAAAAAACATGTCTTTTCCATATCCGACCTTTCCTTCAAAAGATAGGCTGGGCATATATCTCATTTGTTGGCAAAAGCATGAAAAATGAAAATGTGAAACTGACCCCGAATTTGAAAAGTATGCACATACACATGGTTGGGGAACCCGAAGAATCATTTATTTTACATATACGACCTTTCCTTCAAAAGGCATATATCGCATTTATTGGCAAAAAACCAATTAAGCATGAACACTCGAAATGTGAAACTGACCTCAAATTCGAAAAGTATGCATATATTCAGGTTCCCCACTGCCCGGGGAACCTGAAAAAACGTGTTTTCCATATCCGACCTTTCCTTCAAAAGTAGGCTGGGCATATATCTCATTTGTTGGCAAAAGCATGAAAAATGAAAATGTGAAACTGACCCCAAATTTTAAAAGTATGCACATACACATACACTTTTTACAAACTACAAAAAACACCATTTTTAAGCATGAAATTTAACCCCGAATCGCATTCTGACGTCTGTTTTTACATTTGAGTCAAACAAAAAATTTTCGTCTCTGGAACCAAAAAATACCCTGACCCTCGAATAAAGAATTTCCTTCCCGGGACACCAAAATGGCTCAATTTTTAAAAACTACAAAAAGTACCATTTTTAAGCATGAAAAGTGGACATGTATTTTACATATACAACCTTTCCTTCAAAAGGCATATATCACATTTGTTGGTAAAATGCCAAGTAAGCATGAAAAGTGAAAATGAGTTTTCCGGATGCAACCTTTCCTTCAAAAGGAAGGCTGGGCATATATCTCATTTGTTGGCAAAAGCATAAAAAATGAAAAGGTGAATGACCCCAAATTTGAAAAGTATGCAGGTAGGCTGGGCATATATCACATTTGTTGGAAAAGAGCCAACTAAGGATGAATAGTGGAAATGTGAAACTGACCCCAAATTTGAAAAGTATGCATATACACAGGTTCCCCACAGGTTGGGGAACCCGAAAAAACAAGTGTTTTCCGGATGTAACCTTTCCTTCAAAACATAGGCCTGAACGTATATCGCATTTGTTGGAAATAGCTAAAGCATGAAGACTCGAAATGTGAAACTGACCTCAAATTCGAAAAGTATGCATATATTCAGGTTACCCACAGTCTGCAGAACCCGAAAAAAATTGTGTTTTCCATATCCAATCTTTCCTTCAAAAGGTAAGCCTGGCCATATATCACATTTGTTGGCAAAGAGCCAAGTTAGCATGAAAAGTGGAAATGTTAAACTGACCCCAAAGTTGAAAAGTATGCATATACACAGGTTCCCCACAGGTTGGGGAACCCGAAAAAACAAGTGTTTTCCGGATGTAACCTTTCCTTCAAAACGTAGGCCTGAAAGTATATCGCATTTGTTGGAAATAGCTAAAGCATGAAGACTCGAAATGTGAAACTGACCTCAAATTCGGAAAGTATGCATATATTCAGGTTTCCCACTGTCTGGGGAACCTGAAAAAACATGTCTTTTCCATATCCGACCTTTCCTTCAAAAGATAGGCTGGGCATATATCTCATTTGTTGGCAAAAGCATGAAAAATGAAAATGTGAAACTGACCCCGAATTTGAAAAGTATGCACATACACATGGTTGGGGAACCCGAAGAATCATTTATTTTACATATACGACCTTTCCTTCAAAAGGCATATATCGCATTTATTGGCAAAAAACCAATTAAGCATGAACACTCGAAATGTGAAACTGACCTCAAATTCGAAAAGTATGCATATATTCAGGTTCCCCACTGCCTAGGGAACCTGTAAAAACGTGTTTTCCATATCCGACCTTTCCTTCAAAAGTAGGCTGGGCATATATCTCATTTGTTGGCAAAAGCATGAAAAATGAAAATGTGAAACTGACCCCAAATTTTAAAAGTATGCACATACACATACACTTTTTACAAACTACAAAAAAACACTATTTTTAAGCATGAAATTTAACCCCGAATCGCATTCTGACGTCTGTTTTTACATTTGAGTCAAACAAAAATTTTTTGTCTCTGGAACCAAAAAAATACCCTGACCCTCGAATAAGGAATTTCCTTCCCTGGACACCAAAATGGCTCAATTTTTAAAAACTACAAAAAGTACCATTTTTAAGCATGAAAAGTGGACATGTATTTTACATATACAACCTTTCCTTCAAAAGGCATATATCACATTTGTTGGTAAAATGCCAAGTAAGCATGAAAAGTGAAAATGAGTTTTCCGGATGCAACCTTTCCTTCAAAAGGAAGGCTGGGCATATATCTCATTTGTTGGCAAACGCATAAAAAATGAAAAGGTGAATGACCCCAAATTTGAAAAGTATGCAGGTAGGCTGGACATATATCACATTTGTTGGAAAAGAGCCAACTAAGGATGAATAGTGGAAATGTGAAACTGACCCCAAATTTGAATAGTATGCATATACACAGGTTCCGCACAGGTTGGGGAACCCGAAAAAACAAGTGTTTTCCGGATGTAACCCTCAAAATATAGGCCTGAACGTATATCGCATTTGTTGGAAATAGCTAAAGCATGAAGACTCGAAATGTGAAACTGACCTCAAATTCGAAAAGTATGCATATATTCAGGTTACCCACACTCTGCAGAACCCCCCAAAAATTGTGTTTTCCATATGCAATCTTTCCTTCAAAAGGTAAGCCTGGCCATATATCACATTTGTTGGCAAAGAGCCAAGTTAGCATGAAAAGTGGAAATGTTAAACTGACCCCAAAGTTGAAAAGTATGCATATACACAGGTTCCCCACAGGTTGGGGAAACCGAAAAAACAAGTGTTTTCCAGATGTAACCTTTCCTTCAAAACGTAGGCCTGAACGTATATCGTATTTGTTGGAAATAGCTAAAGCATGAAGACTCGAAATGTGAAACTGACCTCAAATTCGAAAAGTATGCATATATTCAGGTTACCCACAGTCTGCAGAACCCGAAAAAAATTGTGTTTTCCATATCCAATCTTTCATTCAAAAGGCAAGCCTGGGCATATATCACATTTGTTGGCAAAGAGCCAAGTTAGCATGAAAAGTGGAAATGTTAAACTGACCCCAAAGTTGAAAAGTATGCATATACACAGGTTCCCCACAGGTTGGGGAACCCGAAAAAACAAGTGTTTTCCGGATGTAACCTTTCCTTCAAAACGTAGGCCTGAACGTATATCGCATTTGTTGGAAATAGCTAAAGCATGAAGACTCGAAATGTGAAACTGACCTCAAAATCGAAAAATATGCATATATTCAGGTTCCCCACTGTCTGGGGAACCTGAAAAAACATGTCTTTTCCATATCCGACCTTTCCTTCAAAAGATAGGCTGGGCATATATCTCATTTGTTGGCAAAAGCATGAAAAATGAAAATGTGAAACTGACCCCGAATTTGAAAAGTATGCACATACACATGGTTGGGGAACCCGAAGAATCATTTATTTTACATATACGACCTTTCCTTCAAAAGGCATATATCGCATTTATTGGCAAAAAACCAATTAAGCATGAACACTCGAAATGTGAAACTGACCTCAAATTCGAAAAGTATGCATATATTCAGGTTCCCCACTGCCTAGGGAACCTGTAAAAACGTGTTTTCCATATCCGACCTTTCCTTCAAAAGTAGGCTGGGCATATATCTCATTTGTTGGCAAAAGCATGAAAAATGAAAATGTGAAACTGACCCCAAATTTTAAAAGTATGCACATACACATACACTTTTTACAAACTACAAAAAACACCATTTTAAGCATGAAATTTAACCCCGAATCGCATTCTGACATCTGTTTTTACATTTGAGTCAAACAAAAAATTTTCATCTCTGGAACCAAAAAATACCCTGACCCTCGAATAAGGAATTTCCTTCCCGGGACACCAAAATGGCTCAATTTTTAAAAACTACAAAAAGTACCATTTTTAAGCATGAAAAGTGGACATGTATTTTACATATACAACCTTTCCTTCAAAAGGAATATATCACATTTGTTGGTAAAATGCCAAGTAAGCATGAAAAGTAAAAATGAGTTTTCCGGATGCAACCTTTCCTTCAAAAGGAAGGCTGGGCATATATCTCATTTGTTGGCAAAAGCATAAAAAATGAAAAGGTGAATGACCCCAAATTTGAAAAGTATGCAGGTAGGCTGGGCATATATCACATTTGTTGGAAAAGAGCCAACTAAGGATGAATAGTGGAAATGTGAAACTGACCCCAAATTTGAAAAGTATGCATATACACAGGTTCCGCACAGGTTGGGGAACCCGAAAAAACAAGTGTTTTCCGGATGTAACCTTTCCTTCAAAACCTAGGCCTGAACGTATATCGCATTTGTTGGAAATAGCTAAAGCATGAAGACTCGAAATGTGAAACTGACCTCAAATTCGAAAAGTATGCATATATTCAGGTTACCCAAAGTCTGCAGAACCCCCCAAAAATTGTGTTTTCCATATCCAATCTTTCCTTCAAAAGGTAAGCCTGGCCATATATCACATTTGTTGGCAAAGAGCCAAGTTAGCATGAAAAGTGGAAATGTTAAAATGACCCCAAAGTTGAAAAGTATGCATATACACAGGTTCCCCACAGGTTGGGGAAACCGAAAAAACAAGTGTTTTCCAGATGTAACCTTTCCTTCAAAACGTAGGCCTGAACGTATATCGTATTTGTTGGAAATAGCTAAAGCATGAAGACTCGAAAAGTGAAACTGACCTCAAATTCGAAAAGTATGCATATATTCAGGTTACCCACAGTCTGCAGAACCCGAAAAAAATTGTGTTTTCCATATCCAATCTTTCATTCAAAAGGCAAGCCTGGGCATATATCACATTTGTTGGCAAAGAGCCAAGTTAGCATGAAAAGTGGAAATGTTAAACTGACCCCAAAGTTGAAAAGTATGCATATACACAGGTTCCCCACAGGTTGGGGAACCCGAAAAAACAAGTGTTTTCCGGATGTACCCTTTCCTTCAAAACGTAGGCCTGAAAGTATATCGCATTTGTTGGAAATAGCTAAAGCATGAAGACTCGAAATGTGAAACTGACCTCAAATTCGAAAAGTATGCATATATTCAGGTTCCCCACTGTCTGGGGAACCTGAAAAAACATGTCTTTTCCATATCCGACCTTTCCTTCAAAAGATAGGCTGGGCATATATCTCATTTGTTGGCAAAAGCATGAAAAATGAAAATGTGAAACTGACCCCGAATTTGAAAAGTATGCACATACACATGGTTGGGGAACCCGAAGAATCATTTATTTTACATATACGACCTTTCCTTCAAAAGGCATATATCGCATTTATTGACAAAAAACCAATTAAGCATGAACACTCGAAATGTGAAACTGACCTCCAATTCGAAAAGTATGTATATATTCAGGTTCCCCACTGCCTGGGGAACCTGAAAAAATGTGTTTTCCATATCCGACCTTTCCTTCAAAAGTAGGCTGGGCATATATCTCATTTGTTGGCAAAAGCATGAAAAATGAAAATGTGAAACTGACCCCAAATTTTAAAAGTATGCACATACACATACACTTTTTACAAACTACAAAAAACACCATTTTAAGCATGAAATTTAACCCCGAATCGCATTCTGACGTCTGTTTTTACATTTGAGTCAAACAAAAAATTTTCGTCTCTGGAACCAAAAAATACCCTGACCCTCGAATAAGGAATTTCCTTCCCGGGACACCAAAATGGCTCAATTTTTAAAAACTACAAAAAGTACCATTTTTAAGCATGAAAAGTGGACATGTATTTTACATATACAACCTTTCCTTCAAAAGGCATATATCACATTTGTTGGTAAAATGCCAAGTAAGCATGAAAAGTGAAAATGAGTTTTCCGGATGCAACCTTTCCTTCAAAAGGAACGCTGGGCATATATCTCATTTGTTGGCAAAAGCATAAAAAATGAAAAGGTGAATGACCCCAAATTTGAAAAGTATGCAGGTAGGCTGGGCATATATCACATTTGTTGGAAAAGAGCCAACTAAGGATGAATAGTGGAAAAGTGAAACTGACCCCAAATTTGAAAAGTATGCATATACACAGGTTCCGCACAGGTTGGGGAACCCGAAAAAACAAGTGTTTTCCGGATGTAACCTTTCCTTCAAAACCTAGGCCTGAACGTATATCGCATTTGTTGGAAATAGCTAAAGCATGAAGACTCGAAATGTGAAACTGACCTCAAATTCGAAAAGTATGCATATATTCAGGTTACCCACAGTCTGCAGAACCCCCAAAAAATTGTGTTTTCCATATCCAATCTTTCCTTCAAAAGGTAAGCCTGGCCATATATCACATTTGTTGGCAAAGAGCCAAGTTAGCATGAAAAGTGGAAATGTTAAACTGACCCCAAAGTTGAAAAGTATGCATATACACAGGTTCCCCACAGGTTGGGGAAACCGAAAAAACAAGTGTTTTCCAGATGTAACCTTTCCTTCAAAACGTAGGCCTGAACGTATATCGTATTTGTTGGAAATAGCTAAAGCATGAAGACTCGAAAAGTGAAACTGACCTCAAATTCGAAAAGTATGCATATATTCAGGTTACCCACAGTCTGCAGAACCCGAAAAAAATTGTGTTTTCCATATCCAATCTTTCATTCAAAAGGCAAGCCTGGGCATATATCACATTTGTTGGCAAAGAGCCAAGTTAGCATAAAAAGTGGAAATGTTAAACTGACCCCAAAGTTGAAAAGTATGCATATACACAGGTTCCCCACAGGTTGGGGAACCCGAAAAAACAAGTGTTTTCCGGATGTACCCTTTCCTTCAAAACGTAGGCCTGAAAGTATATCGCATTTGTTGGAAATAGCTAAAGCATGAAGACTCGAAATGTGAAACTGACCTCAAATTCGAAAAGTATGCATATATTCAGGTTCCCCACTGTCTGGGGAACCTGAAAAAACATGTCTTTTCCATATCCGACCTTTCCTTCAAAAGATAGGCTGGGCATATATCTCATTTGTTGGCAAAAGCATGAAAAATGAAAATGTGAAACTGACCCCGAATTTGAAAAGTATGCACATACACATGGTTGGGGAACCCGAAGAATCATTTATTTTACATATACGACCTTTCCTTCAAAAGGCATATATCGCATTTATTGACAAAAAACCAATTAAGCATGAACACTCGAAATGTGAAACTGACCTCCAATTCGAAAAGTATGTATATATTCAGGTTCCCCACTGCCTGGGGAACCTGAAAAAACGTGTTTTCCATATCCGACCTTTCCTTCAAAAGTAGGCTGGGCATATATCTCATTTGTTGGCAAAAGCATGAAAAATGAAAATGTGAAACTGACCCCAAATTTTAAAAGTATGCACATACACATACACTTTTTACAAACTACAAAAAACACCATTTTAAGCATGAAATTTAACCCCGAATCGCATTCTGACGTCTGTTTTTACATTTGAGTCAAACAAAAAATTTTCCTCTCTGGAACCAAAAAATACCCTGACCCTCGAATAAGGAATTTCCTTCCCGGGACACCAAAATGGCTCAATTTTTAAAAACTACAAAAAGTACCATTTTTAAGCATGAAAAGTGGACATGTATTTTACATATACAACCTTTCCTTCAAATGGCATATATCACATTTGTTGGTAAAATGCCAAGTAAGCATGAAAACTGAAAATGAGTTTTCCGGATGCAACCTTTCCTTCAAAAGGAAGGCTGGGCATATATCTCATTTGTTGGCAAAAGCATAAAAAATGAAAAGGTGAATGACCCCAAATTTGAAAAGTATGCAGGTAGGCTGGGCATATATCACATTTGTTGGAAAAGAGCCAACTAAGGATGAATAGTGGAAATGTGAAACTGACCCCAAATTTGAAAAATATGCATATACACAGGTTCCGCACAGGTTGGGGAACCCGAAAAAACAAGTATTTTCCGGATGTAACCTTTCCTTCAAAACCTAGGCCTGAACGTATATCGCATTTGTTGGAAATAGCTAAAGCATGAAGACTCGAAATGTGAAACTGACCTCAAATTCGAAAAGTATGCATATATTCAGGTTTCCCACAGTCTGCAGAACCTGAAAAAAAGTGTGTTTTCCATATCCAATATTTCATTCAAAAGGCAAGTCTGGGCATATATCACATTTGTTGGCAAAGAGACAAGTAAGCATGAAAAGTGGAAATGTTAAACTGACCCCAAAGTTGAAAAGTATGCATATACACAGGTTCCCCACAGGTTGGGGAACCCGAAAAAACAAGTGTTTTCCGGGTGTACCCTTTCCTTCAAAACGTAGGCCTGAATGTATATCGCATTTGTTGGAAATAGCTAAAGCATGAAGACTCGAAATGTGAAACTGACCTCAAATTCGAAAAGTATGCATATATTCAGGTTCCCCACTGTCTGGGGAACCTGAAAAAACATGTCTTTTCCATATCCGACCTTTCCTTCAAAAGATAGGCTGGGCATATATCTCATTTGTTGGCAAAAGCATGAAAAATGAAAATGTGAAACTGACCCCGAATTTGAAAAGTATGCACATACACATGGTTGGGGAACCCGAAGAATCATTTATTTTACATATACGACCTTTCCTTCAAAAGGCATATATCGCATTTATTGGCAAAAAACCAATTAAGCATGAACACTCGAAATGTGAAACTGACCTCCAATTCGAAAAGTATGCATATATTCAGGTTCCCCACTGCCTGGGGAACCTGAAAAAACGTGTTTTCCATATCCGACCTTTCCTTCAAAAGTAGGCTGGGCATATATCTCATTTGTTGGCAAAAGCATGAAAAATGAAAATGTGAAACTGACCCCAAATTTTAAAAGTATGCACATACACATACACTTTTTACAAACTACAAAAAACACCATTTTTAAGCATGAAATTTAACCCCAAATCGCATTCTGACGTCTGTTTTTACATTTGAGTCAAACAAAAAATTTTCGTCTCTGGAACCAAAAAATACCCTGACCCTCGAATAAGGAATTTCCTTCCCGGGACACCAAAATGGTTCAATTTTTAAAAACTACAAAAAGTACCATTTTTAACCATGAAAAGTGGACATGTATTTTACATATACAACCTTTCCTTCAAAAGGCATATATCACATTTGTTGGTAAAATGCCAAGTAAGCATGAAAAGTGAAAATGAGTTTTCCGGATGCAACCTTTCCTTCAAAAGGAAGGCTGGGCATATATCTCATTTGTTGGCAAAAGCATAAAAAATGAAAAGGTGAATGATCCCAAATTTGAAAAGTATGCAGGTAGGCTGGGCATATATCACATTTGTTGGAAAAGAGCCAAGTTAGCATGAAAAGTGGAAATGTTAAACTGACCCCAAAGTTGAAAAGTATGCATATACACAGGTTCCCCACAGGTTGGGGAACCCGAAAAAACAAGTGTTTTCCGGATGTAACCTTTCCTTCAAAACGTAGGCCTGAAAGTATATCGCATTTGTTGGAAATAGCTAAAGCATGAAGACTCGAAATGTGAAACTGACCTCAAATTCGAAAAGTATGCATATATTCAGGTTCCCCACTGTCTGGGGAACCTGAAAAAACATGTCTTTTCCATATCCGACCTTTCCTTCAAAAGATAGGCTGGGCATATATCTCATTTGTTGGCAAAAGCATGAAAAATGAAAATGTGAAACTGACCCCGAATTTGAAAAGTATGCACATACACATGGTTGGGGAACCCGAAGAATCATTTATTTTACACATACGACCTTTCCTTCAAAAGGCATATATCGCATTTATTGGCAAAAAACCAATTAAGCATGAATACTCGAAATGTGAAACTGACCTCAAATTCGAAAAGTATGCATATATTCAGGTTCCCCACTGCCTAGGGAACCTGAAAAAACGTGTTTTCCATATCCGACCTTTCCTTCAAAAGTAGGCTGGGCATATATCTCATTTGTTGGCAAAAGCATGAAAAATGAAAATGTGAAACTGACCCCAAATTTTAAAAGTATGCACATACACATACACTTTTTACAAACTACAAAAAACACCATTTTTAAGCATGAAATTTAACCCCGAATCGCATTCTGACGTCTGTTTTTACATTTCAGTCAAACAAAAAATTTTCGTCTCTGGAACCAAAAAAATACCCTGACCCTCGAACAAGGAATTTCCTTCCCTGGACACCAAAATGGCTCAATTTTTAAAAACTACAAAAAGTACCATTTTTAAGCATGAAAAGTGGACATGTATTTTACATACATAACCTTTCGTTCAAAAGGCATATATCACATTTGTTGGTAAAATGCCAAGTAAGCATGAAAAGTGAAAATGAGTTTTCCGGATGCAACCTTTCCTTCAAAAGGAAGGCTGGGCATATATCTCATTTGTTGGCAAAAGCATAAAAAATGAAAATGTGAATGACCCCAAATTTGAAAAGTATGCAGGTAGGCTGGGCATATATCACATTTGTTGGAAAAGAGCCAACTAAGGATGAATAGTGGAAATGTGAAACTGACCCCAAATTTGAAAAGTATGCATATACACAGGTTGGGGAACCCGAAAAAAACAAGTGTTTTCCGGATGTAACCTTTCCTTCAAAACCTAGGCCTGAACGTATATCGCATTTGTTGGAAATAGCTAAAGCATGAAGACTCGAAATGTGAAACTGACCTCAAATTCGAAAAGTATGCATATATTCAGGTTACCCACAGTCTGCAGAACCCCCAAAAAATTGTGTTTTCCATATCCAATCTTTCCTTCAAAAGGTAAGCCTGGCCATATATCACATTTGTTGGCAAAGAGCCAAGTTAGCATGAAAAGTGGAAATGTTAAACTGACCCCAAAGTTGAAAAGTATGCATATACACAGGTTCCCCACAGGTTGGGGAAACCGAAAAAACAAGTGTTTTCCAGATGTAACCTTTCCTTCAAAACGTAGGCCTGAACGTATATCGTATTTGTTGGAAATAGCTAAAGCATGAAGACTCGAAAAGTGAAACTGACCTCAAATTCGAAAAGTATGCATATATTCAGGTTACCCACAGTCTGCAGAATCCGAAAAAAATTGTGTTTTCCATATCCAATCTTTCATTCAAAAGGCAAGGCTGGGCATATATCACATTTGTTGGCAAAGAGCCAAGTTAGCATGAAAAGTGGAAATGTTAAACTGACCCCAAAGTTGAAAAGTATGCATATACACAGGTTCCCCACAGGTTGGGGAACCCGAAAAAACAAGTGTTTTCCGGATGTACCCTTTCCTTCAAAACGTAGGCCTGAAAGTATATCGCATTTGTTGGAAATAGCTAAAGCATGAAGACTCGAAATGTGAAACTGACCTCAAATTCGAAAAGTATGCATATATTCAGGTTCCCCACTGTCGGGGGAACCTGAAAAAACATGTCTTTTCCATATCCGACCTTTCCTTCAAAAGATAGGCTGGGCATATATCTCATTTGTTGGCAAAAGCATGAAAAATGAAAATGTGAAACTGACCCCGAATTTGAAAAGTATGCACATACACATGGTTGGGGAACCCGAAGAATCATTTATTTTACATATACGACCTTTCCTTCAAAAGGCATATATCGCATTTATTCACAAAAAACCAATTAAGCATGAACACTCGAAATGTGAAACTGACATCCAATTCGAAAAGTATGTATATATTCAGGTTCTCCACTGCCTGGGGAACCTGAAAAAACGTGTTTTCCATATCCGACCTTTCCTTCAAAAGTAGGCTGGGCATATATCTCATTTGTTGGCAAAAGCATGAAAAATGAAAATGTGAAACTGACCCCAAATTTTAAAAGTATGCACATACACATACACTTTTTACAAACTACAAAAAACACCATTTTAAGCATGAAATTTAACCCCGAATCTCATTCTGACGTCTGTTTTTACATTTGAGTCAAACAAAAAATTTTCCTCTCTGGAACCAAAAAATACCCTGACCCTCGAATAAGGAATTTCCTTCCCGGGACACCAAAATGGCTCAATTTTTAAAAACTACAAAAAGTACCATTTTTAAGCATGAAAAGTGGACATGTATTTTACATATACAACCTTTCCTTCAAATGGCATATATCACATTTGTTGGTAAAATGCCAAGTAAGCATGAAAACTGAAAATGAGTTTTCCAGATGTAACCTTTCCTTCAAAACGTAGGCCTCAACGTATATCGTATTTGTTGGAAATAGCTAAAGCATGAAGACTCGAAATGTGAAACTGACCTCAAATTCGAAAAGTATGCATATATTCAGGTTACCCACAGTCTGCAGAACCCGAAAAAAATTGTGTTTTCCATATCCAATCTTTCATTCAAAAGGCAAGCCTGGGCATATATCACATTTGTTGGCAAAGAGCCAAGTTAGCATGAAAAGTGGAAATGTTAAACTGACCCCAAAGTTGAAAAGTATGCATATACACAGGTTCCCCACAGGTTGGGGAACCCGAAAAAACAAGTGTTTTCCGGATGTAACCTTTCCTTCAAAACGTAGGCCTGAACGTATATCGCATTTGTTGGAAATAGCTAAAGCATGAAGACTCGAAATGTGAAACTGACCTCAAAATCGAAAAATATGCATATATTCAGGTTCCCCACTGTCTGGGGAACCTGAAAAAACATGTCTTTTCCATATCCGACCGTTCCTTCAAAAGATAGGCTGGGCATATATCTCATTTGTTGGCAAAAGCATGAAAAATGAAAATGTGAAACTGACCCCGAATTTGAAAAGTATGCACATACACATGGTTGGGGAACCCGAAGAATCATTTATTTTACATATACGACCTTTCCTTCAAAAGGCATATATCGCATTTATTGGCAAAAAACCAATTAAGCATGAACACTCGAAATGTGAAACTGACCTCAAATTCGAAAAGTATGCATATATTCAGGTTCCCCACTGCCTAGGGAACCTGTAAAAACGTGTTTTCCATATCCGACCTTTCCTTCAAAAGTAGGCTGGGCATATATCTCATTTGTTGGCAAAAGCATGAAAAATGAAAATGTGAAACTGACCCCAAATTTTAAAAGTATGCACATACACATACACTTTTTACAAACTACAAAAAACACCATTTTTAAGCATGAAATTTAACCCCGAATCGCATTCTGACGTCTGTTTTTACATTTGAGTCAAACAAAAAATTTTTGTCTCTGGAACCAAAAAAATACCCTGACCCTCGAATAAGGAATTTCCTTCCCTGGACACCAAAATGGCTCAATTTTTAAAAACTACAAAAAGTACCATTTTTAAGCATGAAAAGTGGACATGTATTTTACATATATAACCTTTCCTTCAAAAGGCATATATCACATTTGTTGGTAAAATGCCAAGTAAGCATGAAAAGTGAAAATGAGTTTTCCGGATGCAACCTTTCCTTCAAAAGGAAGGCTGGGCATATATCTCATTTGTTGGCAAAAGCATAAAAAATGAAAAGGTGAATGACCCAAAATTTGAAAAGTATGCAGGTAGGCTGGGCATATATCACATTTGTTGGAAAAGAGCCAACTAAGGATGAATAGTGGAAATGTGAAACTGACCCCAAATTTGAAAAGTATGCATATACACAGGATCCGCACAGGTTGGGGAACCCGAAAAAACAAGTGTTTTCCGGATGTAACCTTTCCTTCAAAACATAGGCCTGAACGTATATCGCATTTGTTGGAAATAGCTAAAGCATGAAGACTCGAAATGTGAAACTGACCTCAAATTCGAAAAGTATGCATATATTCAGGTTACCCACAGTCTGCAGAACCCCAAAAAATTGTGTTTTCCATATCCAATCTTTCCTTCAAAAGGTAAGCCTGGCCATATATCACATTTGTTGGCAAAGAGCCAAGTTAGCATGAAAAGTGGAAATGTTAAACTGAACCCAAAGTTGAAAAGTATGCATATACACAGGTTCCCCACAGGTTGGGGAAACCGAAAAAACAAGTGTTTTCCAGATGTAACCTTTCCTTCAAAACGTAGGCCTGAACGTATATCGTATTTGTTGGAAATAGCTAAAGCATGAAGACTCGAAAAGTGAAACTGACCTCAAATTCGAAAAGTATGCATATATTCAGGTTACCCACAGTCTGCAGAACCCCCCAAAAATTGTGTTTTCCATATCCAATCTTTCATTCAAAAGGCAAGCCTGGCCATATATCACATTTGTTGGCAAAGAGCCAAGTTAGCATGAAAAGTGGAAATGTTAAACTGACCCCAAAGTTGAAAAGTATGCATATACACAGGTTCCCCACAGGTTGGGGAACCCGAAAAAACAAGTGTTTTCCGGATGTACCCTTTCCTTCAAAACGTAGGCCTGAAAGTATATCGCATTTGTTGGAAATAGCTAAAGCATGAAGACTCGAAATGTGAAACTGACCTCAAATTCGAAAAGTATGCATATATTCAGGTTCCCCACTGTCTGGGGAACCTGAAAAAACATGTCTTTTCCATATCCGACCTTTCCTTCAAAATATAGACTGGGCATATATCTCATTTGTTGGCAAAAGCATGAAAAATGAAAATGTGAAACTGACCCCGAATTTGAAAAGTATACACATACACATGGTTGGGGAACACGAAGAATCATTTATTTTACATATACGACCTTTCCTTCAAAAGGCATATATCGCATTTATTGACAAAAAACCAATTAAGCATGAAGACTCGAAATGTGAAACTGACCTCCAATTCGAAAAGTATGTATATATTCAGGTTCCCCACTGCCTGGGGAACCTGAAAAAACGTGTTTTCCATATCCGACCTTTCCTTCAAAAGTAGGCTGGGCATATATCTCATTTGTTGGCAAAAGCATGAAAAATGAAAATGTGAAACTGACCCCAAATTTTAAAAGTATGCACATACACATACACTTTTTACAAACTACAAAAAACACCATTTTAAGCATGAAATTTAACCCCGAATCGCATTCTGACGTCTGTTTTTACATTTGAGTCAAACAAAAAATTTTCATCTCTGGAACCAAAAAATACCCTGACCCTCGAATAAGGAATTTCCTTCCCGGGACACCAAAATGGCTCAATTTTTAAAAACTACAAAAAGTACCATTTTTAAGCATGAAAAGTGGACATGTATTTTACATATACAACCTTTCCTTCAAAAGGCATATATCACATTTGTTGGTAAAATGCCAAGTAAGCATGAAAAGTGAAAATGAGTTTTCCGGATGCAACCTTTCCTTCAAAAGGAAGGCTGGGCATATATCTCATTTGTTGGCAAAAGCATAAAAAATGAAAAGGTGAATGACCCCAAATTTGAAAAGTATGCAGGTAGGCTGGGCATATATCACATTTGTTGGAAAAGAGCCAACTAAGGATGAATAGTGGAAATGTGAAACTGACCCCAAATTTGAAAAGTATGCATATACACAGGTTCCGCACAGGTTGGGGAACCCGAAAAAACAAGTGTTTTCCGGATGTAACCTTTCCTTCAAAACCTAGGCCTGAACGTATATCGCATTTGTTGGAAATAGCTAAAGCATGAAGACTCGAAATGTGAAACTGACCTCAAATTCGAAAAGTATGCATATATTCAGGTTACCCACAGTCTGCAGAACCCGAAAAAAATTGTGTTTTCCATATCCAATCTTTCCTTCAAAAGGTAAGCCTGGCCATATATCACATTTGTTGGCAAAGAGCCAAGTTAGCATGAAAAGTGGAAATGTTAAACTGACCCCAAAGTTGAAAAGTATGCATATACACAGGTTCCCCACAGGTTGGGGAACCCGAAAAAACAAGTGTTTTCCGGATGTACCCTTTCCTTCAAAACGTAGGCCTGAAAGTATATCGCATTTTTTGGAAATAGCTAAAGCATGAAGACTCGAAATGTGAAACTGACCTCAAATTCGAAAAGTATGCATATATTCAGGTTCCCCACTGTCTGGGGAACCTGAAAAAACATGTCTTTTCCATATCCGACCTTTCCTTCAAAAGATAGGCTGGGCATATATCTCATTTGTTGGCAAAAGCATGAAAAATGAAAATGTGAAACTGACCCCGAATTTGAAAAGTATGCACATACACATGGTTGGGGAACCCGAAGAATCATTTATTTTACATATACGACCTTTCCTTCAAAAGGCATATATCGCATTTATTGAGAAAAAACCAATTAAGCATGAACACTCGAAATGTGAAACTGACCTCCAATTCGAAAAGTATGTATATATTCAGGTTCCCCACTGCCTGGGGAACCTGAAAAAATGTGTTTTCCATATCCGACCTTTCCTTCAAAAGTAGGCTGGGCATATATCTCATTTGTTGGCAAAAGCATGAAAAATGAAAATGTGAAACTGACCCCAAATTTTAAAAGTATGCACATACACATACACTTTTTACAAACTACAAAAAACACCATTTTAAGCATGAAATTTAACCCCGAATCGCATTCTGACGTCTGTTTTTACATTTGAGTCAAACAAAAAATTTTCGTCTCTGGAACCAAAAAATACCCTGACCCTCGAATAAGGAATTTCCTTCCCGGGACACCAAAATGGCTCAATTTTTAAAAACTACAAAAAGTACCATTTTTAAGCATGAAAAGTGGACATGTATTTTACATATACAACCTTTCCTTCAAAAGGCATATATCACATTTGTTGGTAAAATGCCAAGTAAGCATGAAAAGTGAAAATGAGTTTTCCGGATGCAACCTTTCCTTCAAAAGGAAGGCTGGGCATATATCTCATTTGTTGGCAAAAGCATAAAAAATGAAAAGGTGAATGACCCCAAATTTGAAAAGTATGCAGGTAGGCTGGGCATATATCACATTTGTTGGAAAAGAGCCAACTAAGGATGAATAGTGGAAATGTGAAACTGACCCCAAATTTGAAAAGTATGCATATACACAGGTTCCGCACAGGTTGGGGAACCCGAAAAAACAAGTGTTTTCCGGATGTAACCTTTCCTTCAAAACCTAGGCCTGAACGTATATCGCATTTGTTGGAAATAGCTAAAGCATGAAGACTCGAAATGTGAAACTGACCTCAAATTCGAAAAGTATGCATATATTCAGGTTACCCACAGTCTGCAGAACCCCCCAAAAATTGTGTTTTCCATATCCAATCTTTCCTTCAAAAGGTAAGCCTGGCCATATATCACATTTGTTGGCAAAGAGCCAAGTTAGCATGAAAAGTGGAAATGTTAAAATGACCCCAAAGTTGAAAAGTATGCATATACACAGGTTCCCCACAGGTTGGGGAAACCGAAAAAACAAGTGTTTTCCAGATGTAACCTTTCCTTCAAAACGTAGGCCTGAACGTATATCGTATTTGTTGGAAATAGCTAAAGCATGAAGACTCGAAAAGTGAAACTGACCTCAAATTCGAAAAGTATGCATATATTCAGGTTACCCACAGTCTGCAGAACCCGAAAAAAATTGTGTTTTCCATATCCAATCTTTCATTCAAAAGGCAAGCCTGGGCATATATCACATTTGTTGGCAAAGAGCCAAGTTAGCATGAAAAGTGGAAATGTTAAACTGACCCCAAAGTTGAAAAGTATGCATATACACAGGTTCCCCACAGGTTGGGGAACCCGAAAAAACAAGTGTTTTCCGGATGTACCCTTTCCTTCAAAACGTAGGCCTGAAAGTATATCGCATTTGTTGGAAATAGCTAAAGCATGAAGACTCGAAATGTGAAACTGACCTCAAATTCGAAAAGTATGCATATATTCAGGTTCCCCACTGTCTGGGGAACCTGAAAAAACATGTCTTTTCCATATCCGACCTTTCCTTCAAAAGATAGGCTGGGCATATATCTCATTTGTTGGCAAAAGCATGAAAAATGAAAATGTGAAACTGACCCCGAATTTGAAAAGTATGCACATACACATGGTTGGGGAACCCGAAGAATCATTTATTTTACATATACGACCTTTCCTTCAAAAGGCATATATCGCATTTATTGAGAAAAAACCAATTAAGCATGAACACTCGAAATGTGAAACTGACCTCCAATTCGAAAAGTATGTATATATTCAGGTTCCCCACTGCCTGGGGAACCTGAAAAAATGTGTTTTCCATATCCGACCTTTCCTTCAAAAGTAGGCTGGGCATATATCTCATTTGTTGGCAAAAGCATGAAAAATGAAAATGTGAAACTGACCCCAAATTTTAAAAGTATGCACATACACATACACTTTTTACAAACTACAAAAAACACCATTTTAAGCATGAAATTTAACCCCGAATCGCATTCTGACGTCTGTTTTTACATTTGAGTCAAACAAAAAATTTTCGTCTCTGGAACCAAAAAATACCCTGACCCTCGAATAAGGAATTTCCTTCCCGGGACACCAAAATGGCTCAATTTTTAAAAACTACAAAAAGTACCATTTTTAAGCATGAAAAGTGGACATGTATTTTACATATACAACCTTTCCTTCAAAAGGCATATATCACATTTGTTGGTAAAATGCCAAGTAAGCATGAAAAGTGAAAATGAGTTTTCCGGATGCAACCTTTCCTTCAAAAGGAACGCTGGGCATATATCTCATTTGTTGGCAAAAGCATAAAAAATGAAAAGGTGAATGACCCCAAATTTGAAAAGTATGCAGGTAGGCTGGGCATATATCACATTTGTTGGAAAAGAGCCAACTAAGGATGAATAGTGGAAATGTGAAACTGACCCCAAATTTGAAAAGTATGCATATACACAGGTTCCGCACAGGTTGGGGAACCCGAAAAAACAAGTGTTTTCCGGATGTAACCTTTCCTTCAAAACCTAGGCCTGAACGTATATCGCATTTGTTGGAAATAGCTAAAGCATGAAGACTCGAAATGTGAAACTGACCTCAAATTCGAAAAGTATGCATATATTCAGGTTCCCCACTGTCTGGGGAACCTGAAAAAACATGTCTTTTCCATATCCGACCTTTCCTTCAAAAGATAGGCTGGGCATATATCTCATTTGTTGGCAAAAGCATGAAAAATGAAAATGTGAAACTGACCCCGAATTTGAAAAGTATGCACATACACATGGTTGGGGAACCCGAAGAATCATTTATTTTACATATACGACCTTTCCTTCAAAAGGCATATATCGCATTTATTGACAAAAAACCAATTAAGCATGAACACTCGAAATGTGAAACTGACCTCCAATTCGAAAAGTATGTATATATTCAGGTTCCCCACTGCCTGGGGAACCTGAAAAAATGTGTTTTCCATATCCGACCTTTCCTTCAAAAGTAGGCTGGGCATATATCTCATTTGTTGGCAAAAGCATGAAAAATGAAAATGTGAAACTGACCCCAAATTTTAAAAGTATGCACATACACATACACTTTTTACAAACTACAAAAAACACCATTTTAACCATGAAATTTAACCCCGAATCGCATTCTGACGTCTGTTTTTACATTTGAGTCAAACAAAAAATTTTCGTCTCTGGAACCAAAAAATACCCTGACCCTCGAATAAGGAATTTCCTTCCCGGGACACCAAAATGGCTCAATTTTTAAAAACTACAAAAAGTACCATTTTTAAGCATGAAAAGTGGACATGTATTTTACATATACAACCTTTCCTTCAAAAGGCATATATCACATTTGTTGGTAAAATGCCAAGTAAGCATGAAAAGTGAAAATGAGTTTTCCGGATGCAACCTTTCCTTCAAAAGGAACGCTGGGCATATATCTCATTTGTTGGCAAAAGCATAAAAAATGAAAAGGTGAATGACCCCAAATTTGAAAAGTATGCAGGTAGGCTGGGCATATATCACATTTGTTGGAAAAGAGCCAACTAAGGATGAATAGTGGAAATGTGAAACTGACCCCAAATTTGAAAAGTATGCATATACACAGGTTCCGCACAGGTTGGGGAACCCGAAAAAACAAGTGTTTTCCGGATGTAACCTTTCCTTCAAAACCTAGGCCTGAACGTATATCGCATTTGTTGGAAATAGCTAAAGCATGAAGACTCGAAATGTGAAACTGACCTCAAATTCGAAAAGTATGCATATATTCAGGTTACCCACAGTCTGCAGAACCCCCAAAAAATTGTGTTTTCCATATCCAATCTTTCCTTCAAAAGGTAAGCCTGGCCATATATCACATTTGTTGGCAAAGAGCCAAGTTAGCATGAAAAGTGGAAATGTTAAACTGACCCCAAAGTTGAAAAGTATGCATATACACAGGTTCCCCACAGGTTGGGGAAACCGAAAAAACAAGTGTTTTCCAGATGTAACCTTTCCTTCAAAACGTAGGCCTGAACGTATATCGTATTTGTTGGAAATAGCTAAAGCATGAAGACTCGAAAAGTGAAACTGACCTCAAATTCGAAAAGTATGCATATATTCAGGTTACCCACAGTCTGCAGAACCCGAAAAAAATTGTGTTTTCCATATCCAATCTTTCATTCAAAAGGCAAGCCTGGGCATATATCACATTTGTTGGCAAAGAGCCAAGTTAGCATGAAAAGTGGAAATGTTAAACTGACCCCAAAGTTGAAAAGTATGCATATACACAGGTTCCCCACAGGTTGGGGAACCCGAAAAAACAAGTGTTTTCCGGATGTACCCTTTCCTTCAAAACGTAGGCCTGAAAGTATATCGCATTTTTTGGAAATAGCTAAAGCATGAAGACTCGAAATGTGAAACTGACCTCAAATTCGAAAAGTATGCATATATTCAGGTTCCCCACTGTCTGGGGAACCTGAAAAAACATGTCTTTTCCATATCCGACCTTTCCTTCAAAAGATAGGCTGGGCATATATCTCATTTGTTGGCAAAAGCATGAAAAATGAAAATGTGAAACTGACCCCGAATTTGAAAAGTATGCACATACACATGGTTGGGGAACCCGAAGAATCATTTATTTTACATATACGACCTTTCCTTCAAAAGACATATATCGCATTTATTGACAAAAAACCAATTAAGCATGAACACTCGAAATGTGAAACTGACATCCAATTCGAAAAGTATGTATATATTCAGGTTCTCCACTGCCTGGGGAACCTGAAAAAACGTGTTTTCCATATCCGACCTTTCCTTCAAAAGTAGGCTGGGCATATATCTCATTTGTTGGCAAAAGCATGAAAAATGAAAATGTGAAACTGACCCCAAATTTTAAAAGTATGCACATACACATACACTTTTTACAAACTACAAAAAACACCATTTTAAGCATGAAATTTAACCCCGAATCGCATTCTGACGTCTGTTTTTACATTTGAGTCAAACAAAAAATTTTCCTCTCTGGAACCAAAAAATACCCTGACCCTCGAATAAGGAATTTCCTTCCCGGGACACCAAAATGGCTCAATTTTTAAAAACTACAAAAAGTACCATTTTTAACCATGAAAAGTGGACATGTATTTTACATATACAACCTTTCCTTCAAAAGGCATATATCACATTTGTTGGTAAAATGCCAAGTAAGCATGAAAAGTGAAAATGAGTTTTCCGGATGCAACCTTTCCTTCAAAAGGAAGGCTGGGCATATATCTCATTTGTTGGTAAAAGCATAAAAAATGAAAAGGTGAATGATCCCAAATTTGAAAAGTATGCAGGTAGGCTGGGCATATATCACATTTGTTGGAAAAGAGCCAAGTTAGCATGAAAAGTGGAAATGTGAAACTGACCCCAAATTTGAAAAGTATGCATATACACAGGTTGGGGAACCCGAAAAAAACAAGTGTTTTCCGGATGTAACCTTTCCTTCAAAACCTAGGCCTGAACGTATATCGCATTTGTTGGAAATAGCTAAAGCATGAAGACTCGAAATGTGAAACTGACCTCAAATTCGAAAAGTATGCACATACACATGGTTGGGGAACCCGAAGAATCATTTATTTTACATATACGACCTTTCCTTCAAAAGGCATATATCGCATTTATTGACAAAAAACCAATTAAGCATGAACACTCGAAATGTGAAACTGACCTCCAATTCGAAAAGTATGTATATATTCAGGTTCCCCACTGCCTGGGGAACCTGAAAAAATGTGTTTTCCATATCCGACCTTTCCTTCAAAAGTAGGCTGGGCATATATCTCATTTGTTGGCAAAAGCATGAAAAATGAAAATGTGAAACTGACCCCAAATTTTAAAAGTATGCACATACACATACACTTTTTACAAACTACAAAAAACACCATTTTAACCATGAAATTTAACCCCGAATCGCATTCTGACGTCTGTTTTTACATTTGAGTCAAACAAAAAATTTTCGTCTCTGGAACCAAAAAATACCCTGACCCTCGAATAAGGAATTTCCTTCCCGGGACACCAAAATGGCTCAATTTTTAAAAACTACAAAAAGTACCATTTTTAAGCATGAAAAGTGGACATGTATTTTACATATACAACCTTTCCTTCAAAAGGCATATATCACATTTGTTGGTAAAATGCCAAGTAAGCATGAAAAGTGAAAATGAGTTTTCCGGATGCAACCTTTCCTTCAAAAGGAACGCTGGGCATATATCTCATTTGTTGGCAAAAGCATAAAAAATGAAAAGGTGAATGACCCCAAATTTGAAAAGTATGCAGGTAGGCTGGGCATATATCACATTTGTTGGAAAAGAGCCAACTAAGGATGAATAGTGGAAATGTGAAACTGACCCCAAATTTGAAAAGTATGCATATACACAGGTTCCGCACAGGTTGGGGAACCCGAAAAAACAAGTGTTTTCCGGATGTAACCTTTCCTTCAAAACCTAGGCCTGAACGTATATCGCATTTGTTGGAAATAGCTAAAGCATGAAGACTCGAAAAGTGAAACTGACCTCAAATTCGAAAAGTATGCATATATTCAGGTTACCCACTGTCTGGGGAACCTGAAAAAACATGTCTTTTCCATATCCGACCTTTCCTTCAAAAGATAGGCTGGGCATATATCTCATTTGTTGGCAAAAGCATGAAAAATGAAAATGTGAAACTGACCCCGAATTTGAAAAGTATGCACATACACATGGTTGGGGAACCCGAAGAATCATTTATTTTACATATACGACCTTTCCTTCAAAAGACATATATCGCATTTATTGACAAAAAACCAATTAAGCATGAACACTCGAAATGTGAAACTGACATCCAATTCGAAAAGTATGTATATATTCAGGTTCTCCACTGCCTGGGGAACCTGAAAAAACGTGTTTTCCATATCCGACCTTTCCTTCAAAAGTAGGCTGGGCATATATCTCATTTGTTGGCAAAAGCATGAAAAATGAAAATGTGAAACTGACCCCAAATTTTAAAAGTATGCACATACACATACACTTTTTACAAACTACAAAAAACACCATTTTAAGCATGAAATTTAACCCCGAATCGCATTCTGACGTCTGTTTTTACATTTGAGTCAAACAAAAAATTTTCCTCTCTGGAACCAAAAAATACCCTGACCCTCGAATAAGGAATTTCCTTCCCGGGACACCAAAATGGCTCAATTTTTAAAAACTACAAAAAGTACCATTTTTAACCATGAAAAGTGGACATGTATTTTACATATACAACCTTTCCTTCAAAAGGCATATATCACATTTGTTGGTAAAATGCCAAGTAAGCATGAAAAGTGAAAATGAGTTTTCCGGATGCAACCTTTCCTTCAAAAGGAAGGCTGGGCATATATCTCATTTGTTGGTAAAAGCATAAAAAATGAAAAGGTGAATGATCCCAAATTTGAAAAGTATGCAGGTAGGCTGGGCATATATCACATTTGTTGGAAAAGAGCCAAGTTAGCATGAAAAGTGGAAATGTGAAACTGACCCCAAATTTGAAAAGTATGCATATACACAGGTTGGGGAACCCGAAAAAAACAAGTGTTTTCCGGATGTAACCTTTCCTTCAAAACCTAGGCCTGAACGTATATCGCATTTGTTGGAAATAGCTAAAGCATGAAGACTCGAAATGTGAAACTGACCTCAAATTCGAAAAGTATGCACATACACATGGTTGGGGAACCCGAAGAATCATTTATTTTACATATACGACCTTTCCTTCAAAAGGCATATATCGCATTTATTGACAAAAAACCAATTAAGCATGAACACTCGAAATGTGAAACTGACCTCCAATTCGAAAAGTATGTATATATTCAGGTTCCCCACTGCCTGGGGAACCTGAAAAAATGTGTTTTCCATATCCGACCTTTCCTTCAAAAGTAGGCTGGGCATATATCTCATTTGTTGGCAAAAGCATGAAAAATGAAAATGTGAAACTGACCCCAAATTTTAAAAGTATGCACATACACATACACTTTTTACAAACTACAAAAAACACCATTTTAACCATGAAATTTAACCCCGAATCGCATTCTGACGTCTGTTTTTACATTTGAGTCAAACAAAAAATTTTCGTCTCTGGAACCAAAAAATACCCTGACCCTCGAATAAGGAATTTCCTTCCCGGGACACCAAAATGGCTCAATTTTTAAAAACTACAAAAATTACCATTTTTAAGCATGAAAAGTGGACATGTATTTTACATATACAACCTTTCCTTCAAAAGGCATATATCACATTTGTTGGTAAAATGCCAAGTAAGCATGAAAAGTGAAAATGAGTTTTCCGGATGCAACCTTTCCTTCAAAAGGAACGCTGGGCATATATCTCATTTGTTGGCAAAAGCATAAAAAATGAAAAGGTGAATGACCCCAAATTTGAAAAGTATGCAGGTAGGCTGGGCATATATCACATTTGTTGGAAAAGAGCCAACTAAGGATGAATAGTGGAAATGTGAAACTGACCCCAAATTTGAAAAGTATGCATATACACAGGTTCCGCACAGGTTGGGGAACCCGAAAAAACAAGTGTTTTCCGGATGTAACCTTTCCTTCAAAACCTAGGCCTGAACGTATATCGCATTTGTTGGAAATAGCTAAAGCATGAAGACTCGAAAAGTGAAACTGACCTCAAATTCGAAAAGTATGCATATATTCAGGTTACCCACAGTCTGCAGAACCCGAAAAAAATTGTGTTTTCCATATCCAATCTTTCATTCAAAAGGCAAGCCTGGGCATATATCACATTTGTTGGCAAAGAGCCAAGTTAGCATGAAAAGTGGAAATGTGAAACTGACCCCAAATTTGAAAAGTATGCATATACACAGGTTGGGGAACCCGAAAAAAACAAGTGTTTTCCGGATGTAACCTTTCCTTCAAAACCTAGGCCTGAACGTATATCGCATTTGTTGGAAATAGCTAAAGCATGAAGACTCGAAATGTGAAACTGACCTCAAATTCGAAAAGTATGCATATATTCAGGTTACCCACAGTCTGCAGAACCCCCAAAAAATTGTGTTTTCCATATCCAATCTTTCCTTCAAAAGGTAAGCCTGGCCATATATCACATTTGTTGGCAAAGAGCCAAGTTAGCATGAAAAGTGGAAATGTTAAACTGACCCCAAAGTTGAAAAGTATGCATATACACAGGTTCCCCACAGGTTGGGGAAACCGAAAAAACAAGTGTTTTCCAGATGTAACCTTTCCTTCAAAACGTAGGCCTGAACGTATATCGTATTTGTTGGAAATAGCTAAAGCATGCTCGAAATGTGAAACTGACCTCAAATTCGAAAAGTATGCATATATTCAGGTTACCCACAGTCTGCAGAACCCGAAAAAAATTGTTTTCCATATCCAATCTTTCATTCAAAAGGCAAGCCTGGGCATATATCACATTTGTTGGCAAAGAGCCAAGTTAGCATGAAAAGTGGAAATGTTAAACTGACCCCAAAGTTGAAAAGTATGCATATACACAGGTTCCCCACAGGTTGGGGAACCCGAAAAAACAAGTGTTTTCCGGATGTAACCTTTCCTTCAAAACGTAGGCTTGAACGTATATCGCATTTGTTGGAAATAGCTAAAGCATGAAGACTCGAAATGTGAAACTGACCTCAAATTCGAAAAGTATGCATATATTCAGGTTCCCCACTGTCTGGGGAACCTGAAAAACATGTCTTTTCCATATCCGACCTTTCCTTCAAAAGATAGGCTGGGCATATATCTCATTTGTTGGCAAAACCATGAAAAATGAAAATGTGAAACTGACCCCGAATTTGAAAAGTATGCACATACACATGGTTGGGGAACCCGAAGAATCATTTATTTTACATATACGACCTTTCCTTCAAAAGGCATATATCGCATTTATTGGCAAAAAACCAATTAAGCATGAACACTCGAAATGTGAAACTGACCTCAAATTCGAAAAGTATGCATATATTCAGGTTCCCCACTGCCCGGGGAACCTGAAAAAACGTGTTTTCCATATCCGACCTTTCCTTCAAAAGTAGGCTGGGCATATATCTCATTTGTTGGCAAAAGCATGAAAAATGAAAATGTGAAACTGACCCCAAATTTTAAAAGTATGCACATAGACATACACTTTTTACAAACTACAAAAAACACCATTTTTAAGCATGAAATTTAACCCCGAATCGCATTCTGACGTCTGTTTTTACATTTGAGTCAAACAAAAAATTTTCGTCTCTGGAACCAAAAAATACCCTGACCCTCGAATAAAGAATTTCCTTCCCGGGACACCAAAATGGCTCAATTTTTAAAAACTACAAAAAGTACCATTTTTAAGCATGAAAAGTGGACATGTATTTTACATATACAACCTTTCCTTCAAAAGGCATATATCACATTTGTTGGTAAAATGCCAAGTAAGCATGAAAAGTGAAAATGAGTTTTCCGGATGCAACCTTTCCTTCAAAAGGAAGGCTGGGCATATATCTCATTTGTTGGCAAAAGCATAAAAAATGAAAAGGTGAATGACCCCAAATTTGAAAAGTATGCAGGTAGGCTGGGCATATATCACATTTGTTGGAAAAGAGCCAACTAAGGATGAATAGTGGAAATGTGAAACTGACCCCAAATTTGAAAAGTATGCATATACACAGGTTCCCCACAGGTTGGGGAACCCGAAAAAACAAGTGTTTTCTGGATGTAACCTTTCCTTCAAAACATAGGCCTGAACGTATATCGCATTTGTTGGAAATAGCTAAAGCATGAAGACTCGAAATGTGAAACTGACCTCAAATTCGAAAAGTATGCATATATTCAGGTTACACACAGTCTGCAGAACCCCAAAAAATTGTGTTTTCCATATCCAATCTTTCCTTCAAAAGGTAAGCCTGGCCATATATCACATTTGTTGGCAAAGAGCCAAGTTAGCATGAAAAGTGGAAATCTTAAACTGACCCCAAAGTTGAAAAGTATGCATATACACAGGTTCCCCACCGGTTGGGGAAACCGAAAAAACAAGTGTTTTCCAGATGTAACCTTTCCTTCAAAACGTAGGCCTGAACGTATATCGTATTTGTTGGAAATAGCTAAAGCATGCTCGAAATTTGAAACTGACCTCAAATTCGAAAAGTATGCATATATTCAGGTTCCCCACTGTCTGGGGAACCTGAAAAAACATGTCTTTTCCATATCCGACCTTTCCTTCAAAAGATAGGCTGGGCATATATCTCATTTGTTGGCAAAAGCATGAAAAATGAAAATTTGAAACTGACCCCGAATTTGAAAAGTATGCACATACACATGGTTGGGGAACCCGAAGAATCATTTATTTTACATATACGACCTTTCCTTCAAAAGGCATATATCGCATTTATTGGCAAAAAACCAATTAAGCATGAACACTCGAAATGTGAAACTGACCTCCAATTCGAAAAGTATGCATATATTCAGGTTCCCCACTGCCTGGGGAACCTGAAAAAACGTGTTTTCCATATCCGACCTTTCCTTCAAAAGTAGGCTGGGCATATATCTCATTTGTTGGCAAAAGCATGAAAAATGAAAATGTGAAACTGACCCCAAATTTTAAAAGTATGCACATACACATACACTTTTTACAAACTACAAAAAACACCATTTTTAAGAATGAAATTTAACCCCGAATCGCATTCTGACGTCTGTTTTTACATTTGAGTCAAACAAAAAATTTTCATCTCTGGAACCAAAAAATACCCTGACCCTCGAATAAGGAATTTCCTTCCCGGGACACCAAAATGGCTCAATTTTTAAAAACTACAAAAAGTACCATTTTTAACCATGAAAAGTGGACATGTATTTTACATATACAACCTTTCCTTCAAAAGGCATATATCACATTTGTTGGTAAAATGCCAAGTAAGCATGAAAAGTGAAAATGAGTTTTCCGGATGCAACCTTTCCTTCAAAAGGAAGGCTGGGCATATATCTCATTTGTTGGCAAAAGCATAAAAAATGAAAAGGTGAATGATCCCAAATTTGAAAAGTATGCAGGTAGGCTGGGCATATATCACATTTGTTGGAAAAGAGCCAAGTTAGCATGAAAAGTGGAAATGTTAAACTGACCCCAAAGTTGAAAAGTATGCATATACACAGGTTCCCCACAGGTTGGGGAACCCGAAAAAACAAGTGTTTTCCGGATGTAACCTTTCCTTCAATACGTAGGCCTGAAAGTATATCGCATTTGTTGGAAATAGCTAAAGCATGAAGACTCGAAATGTGAAACTGACCTCAAATTCGAAAAGTATGCATATATTCAGGTTCCCCACTGTCTGGGGAACCTGAAAAAACATGTCTTTTCCATATCCGACCTTTCCTTCAAAAGATAGGCTGGGCATATATCTCATTTGTTGGCAAAAGCATGAAAAATGAAAATTTGAAACTGACCCCGAATTTGAAAAGTATGCACATACACATGGTTGGGGAACCCGAAGAATCATTTATTTTACATATACGACCTTTCCTTCAAAAGGCATATATCACATTTATTGGCAAAAAACCAATTAAGCATGAATACTCGAAATGTGAAACTGACCTCAAATTCGAAAAGTATGCATATATTCAGGTTCCCCACTGCCTAGGGAACCTGAAAAAACGTGTTTTCCATATCCGACCTTTCCTTCAAAAGTAGGCTGGGCATATATCTCATTTGTTGGCAAAAGCATGAAAAATGAAAATGTGAAACTGACCCCAAATTTTAAAAGTATGCACATACACATACACTTTTTACAAACTACAAAAAACACCATTTTTAAGCATGAAATTTAACCCCGAATCGCATTCTGACGTCTGTTTTTACATTTCAGTCAAACAAAAAATTTTCGTCTCTGGAACCAAAAAAATACCCTGACCCTCGAACAAGGAATTTCCTTCCCTGGACACCAAAATGGCTCAATTTTTAAAAACTACAAAAAGTACCATTTTTAAGCATGAAAAGTGGACATGTATTTTACATATACAACCTTTCCTTCAAAAGGCATATATCACATTTGTTGGTAAAATGCCAAGTAAGCATGAAAAGTGAAAATGAGTTTTCCGGATGCAACCTTTCCTTCAAAAGGAAGGCTGGGCATATATCTCATTTGTTGGCAAAAGCATAAAAAATGAAAAGGTGAATGACCCCAAATTTGAAAAGTATGCAGGTAGGCTGGGCATATATCACATTTGTTGGAAAAGAGCCAACTAAGGATGAATAGTGGAAATGTGAAACTGACCCCAAATTTGAAAAGTATGCATATACACAGGTTCCCCACAGGTTGGGGAACCCGAAAAAACAAGTGTTTTCCGGATGTAACCTTTCCTTCAAAACATAGGCCTGAACGTATATCGCATTTGTTGGAAATAGCAAAAGCATGAAGACTCGAAATGTGAAACTGACCTCAAATTCGAAAAGTATGCATATATTCAGGTTCCCCACTGTCTGGGGAACCTGAAAAAACATGTCTTTTCCATATCCGACCTTTCCTTCAAAAGATAGGCTGGGCATATATCTCATTTGTTGGCAAAAGCATGAAAAATGAAAATGTGAAACTGACCCCGAATTTGAAAAGTATGCACATCCACATGGTTGGGGAACCCGAAGAATCATTTATTTTACATATACGACCTTTCCTTCAAAAGGCATATATCGCATTTATTGGCAAAAAGCCAATTAAGCATGAAGACTCGAAATGTGAAACTGACCTCAAATTCGAAAAGTATGCATATATTCAGGTTCCCCACTGCCTGGGGAGCCTGAAAAAACGTGTTTTCCATATCCGACCTTTCCTTCAAAAGGTAGGCTGGGCATATATCTCATTTGTTGGCAAAAGCATGAAAAATGAAAATGTGAAACTGACCCCAATTTTTAAAAGTATGCACATACACATACACTTTTTACAAACTACAAAAAACACCATTTTTAAGCATGAAATTTAACCCCGAATCCCATTCTGACGTCCGTTTATACATTTGAGTGAAAAAAAATTTTCACCTCCGGAGCACAAAAATCCCTCACCCCGGCATCAGGAATTTCCTTCCCCGGACACCAAAACGGCTCAATTTTTAAAAACTACAAAAAGCACCATTTTTAAGCATGAAATTTAACCCCGAATCCCATTCTGACGTCCGTTTATACATTTGGGTGAAAAAAAATTTTCACCTCCGGAGCACAAAAATCCCTCACCCCGGCATCAGGAATTTCCTTCCCCGGACACCAAGACGGCTCAATTTTTTAAAACTACAAAAAGCACCATTTTTAAACATGAAATTTAACCCCGAATCCCATTCTGACGTCTGTTTATACATTTGGGTCAAAAAAAACCTTTCACCTCCGGAGCAAAACAATCCCTGACCCCGGCATGAGGAATTTCCTTCCCCGGACACCAAAACGAAATGAAAAGTGGACATGTATTTTACATATACAACCTTTCCTTCAAAAGGCATATATCACATTTGTTGGTAAAATGCCAAGTAAGCATGGAAAGTGAAAATGTGTTTTCCGGATGCAACCTTTCCTTCAAAACGTAGGCCTGAGCCTATATCGCATTTGTTGAAAAATAGCCAATTAAGCATGGACTCGAAATGTGAAACTGACCTCAAATTCGAAAACTATGCATATATTCAGGTTACGCACAGTCTGCTGATCCCGAAAAAACATGTATTTTGTATATCCAATCTTTCTTTCAAAACGTAGGCATTGGCATATATCCCATTTGTTGGCAAAGAGCCAAGTAAGGATGAAACAAGTGTTATCCAGGTGCAACCGTTCCTTCAAAGGGTAGGCGTGAACGTATATCGCATTTATTGGGAAATAGCCAATTAAGCATGAAGACTCAAAATGTGAAACTGACCTCAAATTCGAAAAGTATGCATATATTCAGGTTACCCACAGTCTGCAGAACCCGAAAAAAATTGTGTTTTCCATATCCAATCTTTCCTTCAAAAGGTAAGCCTGGCCATATATCACATTTGTTGGCAAAGAGCCAAGTTAGCATGAAAAGTGGAAATGTTAAACTGACCCCAAAGTTGAAAAGTATGCATATACACAGGTTCCCCACAGGTTGGGGAAACCGAAAAAACAAGTGTTTTCCGGATGTAACCTTTCCTTCAAAACGTAGGCCTGAAAGTATATCGCATTTGATGGAAATAGCTAAAGCATGAAGACTCGAAATGTGAAACTGACCTCAAATTCGGAAAGTATGCATATATTCAGGTTTCCCACTGTCTGGGGAACCTGAAAAAACATGTCTTTTCCATATCCGACCTTTCCTTCAAAAGATAGGCTGGGCATATATCTCATTTGTTGGCAAAAGCATGAAAAATGAAAATGTGAAACTGACCCCGAATTTGAAAAGTATGCACATACACATGGTTGGGGAACCCGAAGAATCATTTATTTTACATATACGACCTTTCCTTCAAAAGGCATATATCGCATTTATTGGCAAAAAACCAATTAAGCATGAACACTCGAAATGTGAAACTGACCTCAAATTCGAAAAGTATGCATATATTCAGGTTCCCCACTGCCTAGGGAACCTGTAAAAACGTGTTTTCCATATCCGACCTTTCCTTCAAAAGTAGGCTGGGCATATATCTCATTTGTTGGCAAAAGCATGAAAAATGAAAATGTGAAACTGACCCCAAATTTTAAAAGTATGCACATACACATACACTTTTTACAAACTACAAAAAAACACTATTTTTAAGCATGAAATTTAACCCCGAATCGCATTCTGACGTCTGTTTTTACATTTGAGTCAAACAAAAATTTTTTGTCTCTGGAACCAAAAAAATACCCTGACCCTCGAATAAGGAATTTCCTTCCCTGGACACCAAAATGGCTCAATTTTTAAAAACTACAAAAAGTACCATTTTTAAGCATGAAAAGTGGACATGTATTTTACATATACAACCTTTCCTTCAAAAGGCATATATCACATTTGTTGGTAAAATGCCAAGTAAGCATGAAAAGTGAAAATGAGTTTTCCGGATGCAACCTTTCCTTCAAAAGGAAGGCTGGGCATATATCTCATTTGTTGGCAAACGCATAAAAAATGAAAAGGTGAATGACCCCAAATTTGAAAAGTATGCAGGTAGGCTGGACATATATCACATTTGTTGGAAAAGAGCCAACTAAGGATGAATAGTGGAAATGTGAAACTGACCCCAAATTTGAAAAGTATGCATATACACAGGTTCCGCACAGGTTGGGGAACCCGAAAAAACAAGTGTTTTCCGGATGTAACCCTCAAAATATAGGCCTGAACGTATATCGCATTTGTTGGAAATAGCTAAAGCATGAAGACTCGAAATGTGAAACTGACCTCAAATTCGAAAAGTATGCACATATTTAGGTTACCCACAATCTGCAGAACCCCCCCAAAATTGTGTTTTCCATATGCAATCTTTCCTTCAAAAGGTAAGCCTGGCCATATATCACATTTGTTGGCAAAGAGCCAAGTTAGCATGAAAAGTGGAAATGTTAAACTGACCCCAAAGTTGAAAAGTATGCATATACACAGGTTCCCCACAGGTTGGGGAAACCGAAAAAACAAGTGTTTTCCAGATGTAACCTTTCCTTCAAAACGTAGGCCTGAACGTATATCGTATTTGTTGGAAATAGCTAAAGCATGAAGACTCGAAATGTGAAACTGACCTCAAATTCGAAAAGTATGCATATATTCAGGTTACCCACAGTCTGCAGAACCCGAAAAAAATTGTGTTTTCCATATCCAATCTTTCATTCAAAAGGCAAGCCTGGGCATATATCACATTTGTTGGCAAAGAGCCAAGTTAGCATGAAAAGTGGAAATGTTAAACTGACCCCAAAGTTGAAAAGTATGCATATCCACAGGTTCCCCACAGGTTGGGGAACCCGAAAAAACAAGTGTTTTCCGGATGTAACCTTTCCTTCAAAACGTAGGCCTGAACGTATATCGCATTTGTTGGAAATAGCTAAAGCATGAAGACTCGAAATGTGAAACTGACCTCAAAATCGAAAAATATGCATATATTCAGGTTCCCCACTGTCTGGGCAACCTGAAAAAACATGTCTTTTCCATATCCGACCTTTCCTTCAAAAGATAGGCTGGGCATATATCTCATTTGTTGGCAAAAGCATGAAAAATGAAAATGTGAAACTGACCCCGAATTTGAAAAGTATGCACATACACATGGTTGGGGAACCCGAAGAATCATTTATTTTACATATACGACCTTTCCTTCAAAAGGCATATATCGCATTTATTGGCAAAAAACCAATTAAGCATGAACACTCGAAATGTGAAACTGACCTCAAATTCGAAAAGTATGCATATATTCAGGTTCCCCACTGCCTAGGGAACCTGTAAAAACGTGTTTTCCATATCCGACCTTTCCTTCAAAAGTAGGCTGGGCATATATCTCATTTGTTGGCAAAAGCATGAAAAATGAAAATGTGAAACTGACCCCAAATTTTAAAAGTATGCACATACACATACACTTTTTACAAACTACAAAAAACACCATTTTTAAGCATGAAATTTAACCCCGAATCGCATTCTGACGTCTGTTTTTACATTTGAGTCAAACAAAAAATTTTTGTCTCTGGAACCAAAAAAATACCCTGACCCTCGAATAAGGAATTTCCTTCCCTGGACACCAAAATGGCTCAATTTTTAAAAACTACAAAAAGTACCATTTTTAAGCATGAAAAGTGGACATGTATTTTACATATATAACCTTTCCTTCAAAAGGCATATATCACATTTGTTGGTAAAATGCCAAGTAAGCATGAAAAGTGAAAATGAGTTTTCCGGATGCAACCTTTCCTTCAAAAGGAAGGCTGGGCATATATCTCATTTGTTGGCAAAAGCATAAAAAATGAAAAGGTGAATGACCCAAAATTTGAAAAGTATGCAGGTAGGCTGGGCATATATCACATTTGTTGGAAAAGAGCCAACTAAGGATGAATAGTGGAAATGTGAAACTGACCCCAAATTTGAAAAGTATGCATATACACAGGATCCGCACAGGTTGGGGAACCCGAAAAAACAAGTGTTTTCCGGATGTAACCTTTCCTTCAAAACATAGGCCTGAACGTATATCGCATTTGTTGGAAATAGCTAAAGCATGAAGACTCGAAATGTGAAACTGACTTCAATTTCGAAAAGTATGCATATATTCAGGTTACCCACAGTCTGCAGAACCCCAAAAAATTGTGTTTTCCATATCCAATCTTTCCTTCAAAAGGTAAGCCTGGCCATATATCACATTTGTTGGCAAAGAGCCAAGTTAGCATGAAAAGTGGAAATGTTAAACTGACCCCAAAGTTGAAAAGTATGCATATACACAGGTTCCCCACAGGTTGGGGAAACCGAAAAAACAAGTGTTTTCCAGATGTAACCTTTCCTTCAAAACGTAGGCCTGAACGTATATCGTATTTGTTGGAAATAGCTAAAGCATGCTCGAAATGTGAAACTGACCTCAAATTCGAAAAGTATGCATATATTCAGGTTACCCACAGTCTGCAGAACCCGAAAAAAATTGTTTTCCATATCCAATCTTTCATTCAAAAGGCAAGCCTGGGCATATATCACATTTGTTGGCAAAGAGCCAAGTTAGCATGAAAAGTGGAAATGTTAAACTGACCCCAAAGTTGAAAAGTATGCATATACACAGGTTCCCCACAGGTTGGGGAACGCGAAAAAACAAGTGTTTTCCGGATGTAACCTTTCCTTCAAAACGTAGGCTTGAACGTATATCGCATTTGTTGGAAATAGCTAAAGCATGAAGACTCGAAATGTGAAACTGACCTCAAATTCGAAAAGTATGCATATATTCAGGTTCCCCACTGTCTGGGGAACCTGAAAAAACATGTCTTTTCCATATCCGACCTTTCCTTCAAAAGATAGGCTGGGCATATATCTCATTTGTTGGCAAAAGCATGAAAAATGAAAATGTGAAACTGACCCCGAATTTGAAAAGTATGCACATACACATGGTTGGGGAACCCGAAGAATCATTTATTTTACATATACGACCTTTCCTTCAAAAGGCATATATCGCATTTATTGGCAAAAAACCAATTAAGCATGAACACTCGAAATGTGAAACTGACCTCAAATTCGAAAAGTATGCATATATTCAGGTTCCCCACTGCCCGGGGAACCTGAAAAAACGTGTTTTCCATATCCGACCTTTCCTTCAAAAGTAGGCTGGGCATATATCTCATTTGTTGGCAAAAGCATGAAAAATGAAAATGTGAAACTGACCCCAAATTTTAAAAGTATGCACATACACATACACTTTTTACAAACTACAAAAAACACCATTTTTAAGCATGAAATTTAACCCCGAATCGCATTCTGACGTCTGTTTTTACATTTGAGTCAAACAAAAAATTTTTGTCTCTGGAACCAAAAAAATACCCTGACCCTCGAATAAGGAATTTCCTTCCCGGGACACCAAAATGGCTCAATTTTTAAAAACTACAAAAAGTACCATTTTTAAGCATGAAAAGTGGACATGTATTTTACATATACAACCTTTCCTTCAAAAGGCATATATCACATTTGTTGGTAAAATGCCAAGTAAGCATGAAAAGTGAAAATGAGTTTTCCGGATGCAACCTTTCCTTCAAAAGGAAGGCTGGGCATATATCTCATTTGTTGGCAAAAGCATAAAAAATGAAAAGGTGAATGACCCCAAATTTGAAAAGTATGCAGGTAGGCTGGGCATATATCACATTTGTTGGAAAAGAGCCAACTAAGGATGAATAGTGGAAATGTGAAACTGACCCCAAATTTGAAAAGTATGCATATACACAGGTTCCCCACAGGTTGGGGAACCCGAAAAAACAAGTGTTTTCCGGATGTAACCTTTCCTTCAAAACATAGGCCTGAACGTATATCGCATTTGTTGGAAATAGCTAAAGCATGAAGACTCGAAATGTGAAACTGACCTCAAATTCGAAAAGTATGCATATATTCAGGTTACCCACAGTCTGCAGAACCCCAAAAAATTGTGATTTCCATATCCAATCTTTCCTTCAAAAGGTAAGCCTGGCCATATATCACATTTGTTGGCAAAGAGCCAAGTTAGCATGAAAAGTGGAAATCTTAAACTGACCCCAAAGTTGAAAAGTATGCATATACACAGGTTCCCCACCGGTTGGGGAAACCGAAAAAACAAGTGTTTTCCAGATGTAACCTTTCCTTCAAAACGTAGGCCTGAACGTATATCGTATTTGTTGGAAATAGCTAAAGCATGCTCGAAATTTGAAACTGACCTCAAATTCGAAAAGTATGCATATATTCAGGTTCCCCACTGTCTGGGGAACCTGAAAAAACATGTCTTTTCCATATCCGACCTTTCCTTCAAAAGATAGGCTGGGCATATATCTCATTTGTTGGCAAAAGCATGAAAAATGAAAATTTGAAACTGACCCCGAATTTGAAAAGTATGCACATACACATGGTTGGGGAACCCGAAGAATCATTTATTTTACATATACGACCTTTCCTTCAAAAGGCATATATCACATTTATTGGCAAAAAACCAATTAAGCATGAATACTCGAAATGTGAAACTGACCTCAAATTCGAAAAGTATGCATATATTCAGGTTCCCCACTGCCTAGGGAACCTGAAAAAACGTGTTTTCCATATCCGACCTTTCCTTCAAAAGTAGGTTGGGCATATATCTCATTTGTTGGCAAAAGCATGAAAAATGAAAATGTGAAACTGACCCCAAATTTTAAAAGTATGCACATACACATACACTTTTTACAAACTACAAAAAACACCATTTTTAAGCATGAAATTTAACCCCGAATCGCATTCTGACGTCTGTTTTTACATTTGAGTCAAACAAAAAATTTTCGTCTCTGGAACCAAAAAAATACCCTGACCCTCGAACAAGGAATTTCCTTCCCTGGACACCAAAATGGCTCAATTTTTAAAAACTACAAAAAGTACCATTTTTAAGCATGAAAAGTGGACATGTATTTTACATATACAACCTTTCCTTCAAAAGGCATATATCACATTTGTTGGTAAAATGCCAAGTAAGCATGAAAAGTGAAAATGAGTTTTCCGGATGCAACCTTTCCTTCAAAAGGAAGGCTGGGCATATATCTCATTTGTTGGCAAAAGCATAAAAAATGAAAAGGTGAATGACCCCAAATTTGAAAAGTATGCAGGTAGGCTGGGCATATATCACATTTGTTGGAAAAGAGCCAACTAAGGATGAATAGTGGAAATGTTAAACTGACCCCAAATTTGAAAAGTATGCATATACACAGGATCCGCACAGGTTGGGGAACCCGAAAAAACAAGTGTTTTCCGGATGTAACCTTTCCTTCAAAACATAGGCCTGAAAGTATATCGCATTTGTTGGAAATAGCTAAAGCATGAAGACTCGAAATGTGAAACTGACCTCAAATTCGAAAAGTATGCATATATTCAGGTTCCCCACCTTCTGGGGAACCTGAAAAAACATGTCTTTTCCATATCCGACCTTTCCTTCAAAAGATAGGCTGGGCATATATCTCATTTGTTGGCAAAAGCATGAAAAATGAAAATGTGAAACTGACCCCGAATTTGAAAAGTATGCACATCCACATGGTTGGGGAACCCGAAGAATCATTTATTTTACATATACGACCTTTCCTTCAAAAGGCATATATCGCTTTTATTGGCAAAAAGCCAATTAAGCATGAAGACTCGAAATGTGAAACTGACCTCAAATTCGAAAAGTATGCATATATTCAGGTTCCCCACTGCCTGGGGAGCCTGAAAAAACGTGTTTTCCATATCCGACCTTTCCTTCAAAAGGTAGGCTGGGCATATATCTCATTTGTTGGCAAAAGCATGAAAAATGAAAATGTGAAACTGACCCCAAATTTTAAAAGTATGCACATACACATACACTTTTTACAAACTACAAAAAACACCATTTTTAAGCATGAAATTTAACCCCGAATCCCATTCTGACGTCCGTTTATACATTTGAGTGAAAAAAAATTTTCACCTCCGGAGCACAAAAATCCCTCACCCCGGCATCAGGAATTTCCTTCCCCGGACACCAAAACGGCTCAATTTTTAAAAACTACAAAAAGCACCATTTTTAAGCATGAAATTTAACCCCGAATCCCATTCTGACGTCCGTTTATACATTTGGGTGAAAAAAAATTTTCACCTCCGGAGCACAAAAATCCCTCACCCCGGCATCAGGAATTTCCTTCCCCGGACACCAAGACGGCTCAATTTTTTAAAACTACAAAAAGCACCATTTTTAAACATGAAATTTAACCCCGAATCCCATTCTGACGTCTGTTTATACATTTGGGTCAAAAAAAACCTTTCACCTCCGGAGCAAAACAATCCCTGACCCCGGCATGAGGAATTTCCTTCCCCGGACATCAAAACGAAATGAAAAGTGGACATGTATTTTACATATACAACCTTTCCTTCAAAAGGCATATATCACATTTGTTGGTAAAATGCCAAGTAAGCATGGAAAGTGAAAATGTGTTTTCCGGATGCAACCTTTCCTTCAAAACGTAGGCCTGAGCCTATATCGCATTTGTTGAAAAATAGCCAATTAAGCATGGACTCGAAATGTGAAACTGACCTCAAATTCGAAAACTATGCATATATTCAGGTTACGCACAGTCTGCTGATCCCGAAAAAACATGTATTTTGTATATCCAATCTTTCTTTCAAAACGTAGGCATTGGCATATATCCCATTTGTTGGCAAAGAGCCAAGTAAGGATGAAACAAGTGTTATCCAGGTGCAACCGTTCCTTCAAAGGGTAGGCGTGAACGTATATCGCATTTATTGGGAAATAGACAATTAAGCATGAAGACTCAAAATGTGAAACTGACCTCAAATTCGAAAAGTATGCATATATTCAGGTTACCCACAGTCTGCAGAACCCGAAAAAAATTGTGTTTTCCATATCCAATCTTTCCTTCAAAAGGTAAGCCTGGCCATATATCACATTTGTTGGCAAAGAGCCAAGTTAGCATGAAAAGTGGAAATGTTAAACTGACCCCAAAGTTGAAAAGTATGCATATACACAGGTTCCCCACAGGTTGGGGAACCCGAAAAAACAAGTGTTTTCCGGATGTAACCTTTCCTTCAAAACGTAGGCCTGAAAGTATATCGCATTTGTTGGAAATAGCTAAAGCATGAAGACTCGAAATGTGAAACTGACCTCAAATTCGGAAAGTATGCATATATTCAGGTTTCCCACTGTCTGGGGAACCTGAAAAAACATGTCTTTTCCATATCCGACCTTTCCTTCAAAAGATAGGCTGGGCATATATCTCATTTGTTGGCAAAAGCATGAAAAATGAAAATGTGAAACTGACCCCGAATTTGAAAAGTATGCACATACACATGGTTGGGGAACCCGAAGAATCATTTATTTTACATATACGACCTTTCCTTCAAAAGGCATATATCGCATTTATTGGCAAAAAACCAATTAAGCATGAACACTCGAAATGTGAAACTGACCTCAAATTCGAAAAGTATGCATATATTCAGGTTCCCGACTGCCTAGGGAACCTGTAAAAACGTGTTTTCCATATCCGACCTTTCCTTCAAAAGTAGGCTGGGCATATATCTCATTTGTTGGCAAAAGCATGAAAAATGAAAATGTGAAACTGACCCCAAATTTTAAAAGTATGCACATACACATACACTTTTTACAAACTACAAAAAAACACTATTTTTAAGCATGAAATTTAACCCCGAATCGCATTCTGACGTCTGTTTTTACATTTGAGTCAAACAAAAATTTTTTGTCTCTGGAACCAAAAAAATACCCTGACCCTCGAATAAGGAATTTCCTTCCCTGGACACCAAAATGGCTCAATTTTTAAAAACTACAAAAAGTACCATTTTTAAGCATGAAAAGTGGACATGTATTTTACATATACAACCTTTCCTTCAAAAGGCATATATCACATTTGTTGGTAAAATGCCAAGTAAGCATGAAAAGTGAAAATGAGTTTTCCGGATGCAACCTTTCCTTCAAAAGGAAGGCTGGGCATATATCACATTTGTTGGAAAAGAGCCAAGTTAGCATGAAAAGTGGAAATCTTAAACTGACCCCAAAGTTGAAAAGTATGCATATACACAGGTTCCCCACCGGTTGGGGAAACCGAAAAAACAAGTGTTTTCCAGATGTAACCTTTCCTTCAAAACGTAGGCCTGAACGTATATCGTATTTGTTGGAAATAGCTAAAGCATGCTCGAAATTTGAAACTGACCTCAAATTCGAAAAGTATGCATATATTCAGGTTCCCCACTGTCTGGGGAACCTGAAAAAACATGTCTTTTCCATATCCGACCTTTCCTTCAAAAGATAGGCTGGGCATATATCTCATTTGTTGGCAAAAGCATGAAAAATGAAAATTTGAAACTGACCCCGAATTTGAAAAGTATGCACATACACATGGTTGGGGAACCCGAAGAATCATTTATTTTACATATACGACCTTTCCTTCAAAAGGCATATATCACATTTATTGGCAAAAAACCAATTAAGCATGAATACTCGAAATGTGAAACTGACCTCAAATTCGAAAAGTATGCATATATTCAGGTTCCCCACTGCCTAGGGAACCTGAAAAAACGTGTTTTCCATATCCGACCTTTCCTTCAAAAGTAGGCTGGGCATATATCTCATTTGTTGGCAAAAGCATGAAAAATGAAAATGTGAAACTGACCCCAAATTTTAAAAGTATGCACATACACATACACTTTTTACAAACTACAAAAAACACCATTTTTAAGCATGAAATTTAACCCCGAATCGCATTCTGACGTCTGTTTTTACATTTGAGTCAAACAAAAAATTTTCGTCTCTGGAACCAAAAAAATACCCTGACCCTCGAACAAGGAATTTCCTTCCCTGGACACCAAAATGGCTCAATTTTTAAAAACTACAAAAAGTACCATTTTTAAGCATGAAAAGTGGACATGTATTTTACATATACAACCTTTCCTTCAAAAGGCATATATCACATTTGTTGGTAAAATGCCAAGTAAGCATGAAAAGTGAAAATGAGTTTTCCGGATGCAACCTTTCCTTCAAAAGGAAGGCTGGGCATATATCTCATTTGTTGGCAAAAGCATAAAAAATGAAAAGGTGAATGACCCCAAATTTGAAAAGTATGCAGGTAGGCTGGGCATATATCACATTTGTTGGAAAAGAGCCAACTAAGGATGAATAGTGGAAATGTTAAACTGACCCCAAATTTGAAAAGTATGCATATACACAGGATCCGCACAGGTTGGGGAACCCGAAAAAACAAGTGTTTTCCGGATGTAACCTTTCCTTCAAAACATAGGCCTGAAAGTATATCGCATTTGTTGGAAATAGCTAAAGCATGAAGACTCGAAATGTGAAACTGACCTCAAATTCGAAAAGTATGCATATATTCAGGTTCCCCACTGTCTGGGGAACCTGAAAAAACATGTCTTTTCCATATCCGACCTTTCCTTCAAAAGATAGGCTGGGCATATATCTCATTTGTTGGCAAAAGCATGAAAAATGAAAATGTGAAACTGACCCCGAATTTGAAAAGTATGCACATCCACATGGTTGGGGAACCCGAAGAATCATTTATTTTACATATACGACCTTTCCTTCAAAAGGCATATATCGCATTTATTGGCAAAAAGCCAATTAAGCATGAAGACTCGAAATGTGAAACTGACCTCAAATTCGAAAAGTATGCATATATTCAGGTTCCCCACTGCCTGGGGAGCCTGAAAAAACGTGTTTTCCATATCCGACCTTTCCTTCAAAAGGTAGGCTGGGCATATATCTCATTTGTTGGCAAAAGCATGAAAAATGAAAATGTGAAACTGACCCCAAATTTTAAAAGTATGCACATACACATACACTTTTTACAAACTACAAAAAACACCATTTTTAAGCATGAAATTTAACCCCGAATCCCATTCTGACGTCCGTTTATACATTTGAGTGAAAAAAAATTTTCACCTCCGGAGCACAAAAATCCCTCACCCCGGCATCAGGAAGTTCCTTCCCCGGACACCAAAACGGCTCAATTTTTAAAAACTACAAAAAGCACCATTTTTAAGCATGAAATTTAACCCCGAATCCCATTCTGACGTCCGTTTATACATTTGGGTGAAAAAAAATTTTCACCTCCGGAGCACAAAAATCCCTCACCCCGGCATCAGGAATTTCCTTCCCCGGACACCAAGACGGCTCAATTTTTTAAAACTACAAAAAGCACCATTTTTAAACATGAAATTTAACCCCGAATCCCATTCTGACGTCTGTTTATACATTTGGGTCAAAAAAAACCTTTCACCTCCGGAGCAAAACAATCCCTGACCCCGGCATGAGGAATTTCCTTCCCCGGACATCAAAACGAAATGAAAAGTGGACATGTATTTTACATATACAACCTTTCCTTCAAAAGGCATATATCACATTTGTTGGTAAAATGCCAAGTAAGCATGGAAAGTGAAAATGTGTTTTCCGGATGCAACCTTTCCTTCAAAACGTAGGCCTGAGCCTATATCGCATTTGTTGAAAAATAGCCAATTAAGCATGGACTCGAAATGTGAAACTGACCTCAAATTCGAAAACTATGCATATATTCAGGTTACGCACAGTCTGCTGATCCCGAAAAAACATGTATTTTGTATATCCAATCTTTCTTTCAAAACGTAGGCATTGGCATATATCCCATTTGTTGGCAAAGAGCCAAGTAAGGATGAAACAAGTGTTATCCAGGTGCAACCGTTCCTTCAAAGGGTAGGCGTGAACGTATATCGCATTTATTGGGAAATAGCCAATTAAGCATGAAGACTCAAAATGTGAAACTGACCTCAAATTCGAAAAGTATGCATATATTCAGGTTACCCACAGTCTGCAGAACCCGAAAAAAATTGTGTTTTCCATATCCAATCTTTCCTTCAAAAGGTAAGCCTGGCCATATATCACATTTGTTGGCAAAGAGCCAAGTTAGCATGAAAAGTGGAAATGTTAAACTGACCCCAAAGTTGAAAAGTATGCATATACACAGGTTCCCCACAGGTTGGGGAACCCGAAAAAACAAGTGTTTTCCGGATGTAACCTTTCCTTCAAAACGTAGGCCTGAAAGTATATCGCATTTGTTGGAAATAGCTAAAGCATGAAGACTCGAAATGTGAAACTGACCTCAAATTCGGAAAGTATGCATATATTCAGGTTTCCCACTGTCTGGGGAACCTGAAAAAACATGTCTTTTCCATATCCGACCTTTCCTTCAAAAGATAGGCTGGGCATATATCTCATTTGTTGGCAAAAGCATGAAAAATGAAAATGTGAAACTGACCCCGAATTTGAAAAGTATGCACATACACATGGTTGGGGAACCCGAAGAATCATTTATTTTACATATACGACCTTTCCTTCAAAAGGCATATATCGCATTTATTGGCAAAAAACCAATTAAGCATGAACACTCGAAATGTGAAACTGACCTCAAATTCGAAAAGTATGCATATATTCAGGTTCCCCACTGCCTAGGGAACCTGTAAAAACGTGTTTTCCATATCCGACCTTTCCTTCAAAAGTAGGCTGGGCATATATCTCATTTGTTGGCAAAAGCATGAAAAATGAAAATGTGAAACTGACCCCAAATTTTAAAAGTATGCACATACACATACACTTTTTACAAACTACAAAAAAACACTATTTTTAAGCATGAAATTTAACCCCGAATCGCATTCTGACGTCTGTTTTTACATTTGAGTCAAACAAAAATTTTTTGTCTCTGGAACCAAAAAAATACCCTGACCCTCGAATAAGGAATTTCCTTCCCTGGACACCAAAATGGCTCAATTTTTAAAAACTACAAAAAGTACCATTTTTAAGCATGAAAAGTGGACATGTATTTTACATATACAACCTTTCCTTCAAAAGGCATATATCACATTTGTTGGTAAAATGCCAAGTAAGCATGAAAAGTGAAAATGAGTTTTCCGGATGCAACCTTTCCTTCAAAAGGAAGGCTGGGCATATATCTCATTTGTTGGCAAAAGCATAAAAAATGAAAAGGTGAATGACCCCAAATTTGAAAAGTATGCAGGTAGGCTGGGCATATATCACATTTGTTGGAAAAGAGCCAACTAAGGATGAATAGTGGAAATGTGAAACTGACCCCAAATTTGAAAAGTATGCATATACACAGGTTCCGCACAGGTTGGGGAACCCGAAAAAACAAGTGTTTTCCGGATGTAACCTTTCCTTCAAAACCTAGGCCTGAACGTATATCGCATTTGTTGGAAATAGCTAAAGCATGAAGACTCGAAATGTGAAACTGACCTCAAATTCGAAAAGTATGCATATATTCAGGTTACCCACAGTCTGCAGAACCCCCCAAAAATTGTGTTTTCCATATCCAATCTTTCCTTCAAAAGGTAAGCCTGGCCATATATCACATTTGTTGGCAAAGAGCCAAGTTAGCATGAAAAGTGGAAATGTTAAAATGACCCCAAAGTTGAAAAGTATGCATATACACAGGTTCCCCACAGGTTGGGGAAACCGAAAAAACAAGTGTTTTCCAGATGTAACCTTTCCTTCAAAACGTAGGCCTGAACGTATATCGTATTTGTTGGAAATAGCTAAAGCATGAAGACTCGAAAAGTGAAACTGACCTCAAATTCGAAAAGTATGCATATATTCAGGTTACCCACAGTCTGCAGAACCCGAAAAAAATTGTGTTTTCCATATCCAATCTTTCATTCAAAAGGCAAGCCTGGGCATATATCACATTTGTTGGCAAAGAGCCAAGTTAGCATGAAAAGTGGAAATGTTAAACTGACCCCAAAGTTGAAAAGTATGCATATACACAGGTTCCCCACAGGTTGGGGAACCCGAAAAAACAAGTGTTTTCCGGATGTACCCTTTCCTTCAAAACGTAGGCCTGAAAGTATATCGCATTTGTTGGAAATAGCTAAAGCATGAAGACTCGAAATGTGAAACTGACCTCAAATTCGAAAAGTATGCATATATTCAGGTTCCCCACTGTCTGGGGAACCTGAAAAAACATGTCTTTTCCATATCCGACCTTTCCTTCAAAAGATAGGCTGGGCATATATCTCATTTGTTGGCAAAAGCATGAAAAATGAAAATGTGAAACTGACCCCGAATTTGAAAAGTATGCACATACACATGGTTGGGGAACCCGAAGAATCATTTATTTTACATATACGACCTTTCCTTCAAAAGGCATATATCGCATTTATTGACAAAAAACCAATTAAGCATGAACACTCGAAATGTGAAACTGACCTCCAATTCGAAAAGTATGTATATATTCAGGTTCCCCACTGCCTGGGGAACCTGAAAAAACGTGTTTTCCATATCCGACCTTTCCTTCAAAAGTAGGCTGGGCATATATCTCATTTGTTGGCAAAAGCATGAAAAATGAAAATGTGAAACTGACCCCAAATTTTAAAAGTATGCACATACACATACACTTTTTACAAACTACAAAAAACACCATTTTAAGCATGAAATTTAACCCCGAATCGCATTCTGACGTCTGTTTTTACATTTGAGTCAAACAAAAAATTTTCCTCTCTGGAACCAAAAAATACCCTGACCCTCGAATAAGGAATTTCCTTCCCGGGACACCAAAATGGCTCAATTTTTAAAAACTACAAAAAGTACCATTTTTAAGCATGAAAAGTGGACATGTATTTTACATATACAACCTTTCCTTCAAATGGCATATATCACATTTGTTGGTAAAATGCCAAGTAAGCATGAAAACTGAAAATGAGTTTTCCGGATGCAACCTTTCCTTCAAAAGGAAGGCTGGGCATATATCTCATTTGTTGGCAAAAGCATAAAAAATGAAAAGGTGAATGACCCCAAATTTGAAAAGTATGCAGGTAGGCTGGGCATATATCACATTTGTTGGAAAAGAGCCAACTAAGGATGAATAGTGGAAATGTGAAACTGACCCCAAATTTGAAAAATATGCATATACACAGGTTCCGCACAGGTTGGGGAACCCGAAAAAACAAGTATTTTCCGGATGTAACCTTTCCTTCAAAACCTAGGCCTGAACGTATATCGCATTTGTTGGAAATAGCTAAAGCATGAAGACTCGAAATGTGAAACTGACCTCAAATTCGAAAAGTATGCATATATTCAGGTTTCCCACAGTCTGCAGAACCTGAAAAAAAGTGTGTTTTCCATATCCAATATTTCATTCAAAAGGCAAGTCTGGGCATATATCACATTTGTTGGCAAAGAGACAAGTAAGCATGAAAAGTGGAAATGTTAAACTGACCCCAAAGTTGAAAAGTATGCATATACACAGGTTCCCCACAGGTTGGGGAACCCGAAAAAACAAGTGTTTTCCGGATGTACCCTTTCCTTCAAAACGTAGGCCTGAATGTATATCGCATTTGTTGGAAATAGCTAAAGCATGAAGACTCGAAATGTGAAACTGACCTCAAATTCGAAAAGTATGCATATATTCAGGTTCCCCACTGTCTGGGGAACCTGAAAAAACATGTCTTTTCCATATCCGACCTTTCCTTCAAAAGATAGGCTGGGCATATATCTCATTTGTTGGCAAAAGCATGAAAAATGAAAATGTGAAACTGACCCCGAATTTGAAAAGTATGCACATACACATGGTTGGGGAACCCGAAGAATCATTTATTTTACATATACGACCTTTCCTTCAAAAGGCATATATCGCATTTATTGGCAAAAAACCAATTAAGCATGAACACTCGAAATGTGAAACTGACCTCCAATTCGAAAAGTATGCATATATTCAGGTTCCCCACTGCCTGGGGAACCTGAAAAAACGTGTTTTCCATATCCGACCTTTCCTTCAAAAGTAGGCTGGGCATATATCTCATTTGTTGGCAAAAGCATGAAAAATGAAAATGTGAAACTGACCCCAAATTTTAAAAGTATGCACATACACATACACTTTTTACAAACTACAAAAAACACCATTTTTAAGCATGAAATTTAACCCCAAATCGCATTCTGACGTCTGTTTTTACATTTGAGTCAAACAAAAAATTTTCGTCTCTGGAACCAAAAAATACCCTGACCCTCGAATAAGGAATTTCCTTCCCGGGACACCAAAATGGTTCAATTTTTAAAAACTACAAAAAGTACCATTTTTAACCATGAAAAGTGGACATGTATTTTACATATACAACCTTTCCTTCAAAAGGCATATATCACATTTGTTGGTAAAATGCCAAGTAAGCATGAAAAGTGAAAATGAGTTTTCCGGATGCAACCTTTCCTTCAAAAGGAAGGCTGGGCATATATCTCATTTGTTGGCAAAAGCATAAAAAATGAAAAGGTGAATGATCCCAAATTTGAAAAGTATGCAGGTAGGCTGGGCATATATCACATTTGTTGGAAAAGAGCCAAGTTAGCATGAAAAGTGGAAATGTTAAACTGACCCCAAAGTTGAAAAGTATGCATATACACAGGTTCCCCACAGGTTGGGGAACCCGAAAAAACAAGTGTTTTCCGGATGTAACCTTTCCTTCAAAACGTAGGCCTGAAAGTATATCGCATTTGTTGGAAATAGCTAAAGCATGAAGACTCGAAATGTGAAACTGACCTCAAATTCGAAAAGTATGCATATATTCAGGTTCCCCACTGTCTGGGGAACCTGAAAAAACATGTCTTTTCCATATCCGACCTTTCCTTCAAAAGATAGGCTGGGCATATATCTCATTTGTTGGCAAAAGCATGAAAAATGAAAATGTGAAACTGACCCCGAATTTGAAAAGTATGCACATACACATGGTTGGGGAACCCGAAGAATCATTTATTTTACACATACGACCTTTCCTTCAAAAGGCATATATCGCATTTATTGGCAAAAAACCAATTAAGCATGAATACTCGAAATGTGAAACTGACCTCAAATTCGAAAAGTATGCATATATTCAGGTTCCCCACTGCCTAGGGAACCTGAAAAAACGTGTTTTCCATATCCGACCTTTCCTTCAAAAGTAGGCTGGGCATATATCTCATTTGTTGGCAAAAGCATGAAAAATGAAAATGTGAAACTGACCCCAAATTTTAAAAGTATGCACATACACATACACTTTTTACAAACTACAAAAAACACCATTTTTAAGCATGAAATTTAACCCCGAATCGCATTCTGACGTCTGTTTTTACATTTCAGTCAAACAAAAAATTTTCGTCTCTGGAACCAAAAAAATACCCTGACCCTCGAACAAGGAATTTCCTTCCCTGGACACCAAAATGGCTCAATTTTTAAAAACTACAAAAAGTACCATTTTTAAGCATGAAAAGTGGACATGTATTTTACATACATAACCTTTCGTTCAAAAGGCATATATCACATTTGTTGGTAAAATGCCAAGTAAGCATGAAAAGTGAAAATGAGTTTTCCGGATGCAACCTTTCCTTCAAAAGGAAGGCTGGGCATATATCTCATTTGTTGGCAAAAGCATAAAAAATGAAAATGTGAATGACCCCAAATTTGAAAAGTATGCAGGTAGGCTGGGCATATATCACATTTGTTGGAAAAGAGCCAACTAAGGATGAATAGTGGAAATGTGAAACTGACCCCAAATTTGAAAAGTATGCATATACACAGGTTGGGGAACCCGAAAAAAACAAGTGTTTTCCGGATGTAACCTTTCCTTCAAAACCTAGGCCTGAACGTATATCGCATTTGTTGGAAATAGCTAAAGCATGAAGACTCGAAATGTGAAACTGACCTCAAATTCGAAAAGTATGCATATATTCAGGTTACCCACAGTCTGCAGAATCCGAAAAAAATTGTGTTTTCCATATCCAATCTTTCCTTCAAAAGGCAAGGCTGGGCATATATCACATTTGTTGGCAAAGAGCCAAGTTAGCATGAAAAGTGGAAATGTTAAACTGACCCCAAAGTTGAAAAGTATGCATATACACAGGTTCCCCACAGGTTGGGGAAACCGAAAAAAACAAGTGTTTTCCAGATGTAACCTTTCCTTCAAAACGTAGGCCTGAACGTATATCGTATTTGTTGGAAATAGCTAAAGCATGAAGACTCGAAATGTGAAACTGACCTCAAATTCGAAAAGTATGCATATATTCAGGTTACCCACAGTCTGCAGAACCCCAAAAAATTGTGATTTCCATATCCAATCTTTCCTTCAAAAGGTAAGCCTGGCCATATATCACATTTGTTGGCAAAGAGCCAAGTTAGCATGAAAAGTGGAAATCTTAAACTGACCCCAAAGTTGAAAAGTATGCATATACACAGGTTCCCCACCGGTTGGGGAAACCGAAAAAACAAGTGTTTTCCAGATGTAACCTTTCCTTCAAAACGTAGGCCTGAACGTATATCGTATTTGTTGGAAATAGCTAAAGCATGCTCGAAATTTGAAACTGACCTCAAATTCGAAAAGTATGCATATATTCAGGTTCCCCACTGTCTGGGGAACCTGAAAAAACATGTCTTTTCCATATCCGACCTTTCCTTCAAAAGATAGGCTGGGCATATATCTCATTTGTTGGCAAAAGCATGAAAAATGAAAATTTGAAACTGACCCCGAATTTGAAAAGTATGCACATACACATGGTTGGGGAACCCGAAGAATCATTTATTTTACATATACGACCTTTCCTTCAAAAGGCATATATCACATTTATTGGCAAAAAACCAATTAAGCATGAATACTCGAAATGTGAAACTGACCTCAAATTCGAAAAGTATGCATATATTCAGGTTCCCCACTGCCTAGGGAACCTGAAAAAACGTGTTTTCCATATCCGACCTTTCCTTCAAAAGTAGGCTGGGCATATATCTCATTTGTTGGCAAAAGCATGAAAAATGAAAATGTGAAACTGACCCCAAATTTTAAAAGTATGCACATACACATACACTTTTTACAAACTACAAAAAACACCATTTTTAAGCATGAAATTTAACCCCGAATCGCATTCTGACGTCTGTTTTTACATTTGAGTCAAACAAAAAATTTTCGTCTCTGGAACCAAAAAAATACCCTGACCCTCGAACAAGGAATTTCCTTCCCTGGACACCAAAATGGCTCAATTTTTAAAAACTACAAAAAGTACCATTTTTAAGCATGAAAAGTGGACATGTATTTTACATATACAACCTTTCCTTCAAAAGGCATATATCACATTTGTTGGTAAAATGCCAAGTAAGCATGAAAAGTGAAAATGAGTTTTCCGGATGCAACCTTTCCTTCAAAAGGAAGGCTGGGCATATATCTCATTTGTTGGCAAAAGCATAAAAAATGAAAAGGTGAATGACCCCAAATTTGAAAAGTATGCAGGTAGGCTGGGCATATATCACATTTGTTGGAAAAGAGCCAACTAAGGATGAATAGTGGAAATGTTAAACTGACCCCAAATTTGAAAAGTATGCATATACACAGGATCCGCACAGGTTGGGGAACCCGAAAAAACAAGTGTTTTCCGGATGTAACCTTTCCTTCAAAACATAGGCCTGAAAGTATATCGCATTTGTTGGAAATAGCTAAAGCATGAAGACTCGAAATGTGAAACTGACCTCAAATTCGAAAAGTATGCATATATTCAGGTTCCCCACTGTCTGGGGAACCTGAAAAAACATGTCTTTTCCATATCCGACCTTTCCTTCAAAAGATAGGCTGGGCATATATCTCATTTGTTGGCAAAAGCATGAAAAATGAAAATGTGAAACTGACCCCGAATTTGAAAAGTATGCACATCCACATGGTTGGGGAACCCGAAGAATCATTTATTTTACATATACGACCTTTCCTTCAAAAGGCATATATCGCATTTATTGGCAAAAAGCCAATTAAGCATGAAGACTCGAAATGTGAAACTGACCTCAAATTCGAAAAGTATGCATATATTCAGGTTCCCCACTGCCTGGGGAGCCTGAAAAAACGTGTTTTCCATATCCGACCTTTCCTTCAAAAGGTAGGCTGGGCATATATCTCATTTGTTGGCAAAAGCATGAAAAATGAAAATGTGAAACTGACCCCAAATTTTAAAAGTATGCACATACACATACACTTTTTACAAACTACAAAAAACACCATTTTTAAGCATGAAATTTAACCCCGAATCCCATTCTGACGTCCGTTTATACATTTGAGTGAAAAAAAATTTTCACCTCCGGAGCACAAAAATCCCTCACCCCGGCATCAGGAATTTCCTTCCCCGGACACCAAAACGGCTCAATTTTTAAAAACTACAAAAAGCACCAGTTTTAAGCATGAAATTTAACCCCGAATCCCATTCTGACGTCCGTTTATACATTTGGGTGAAAAAAAATTTTCACCTCCGGAGCACAAAAATCCCTCACCCCGGCATCAGGAATTTCCTTCCCCGGACACCAAGACGGCTCAATTTTTTAAAACTACAAAAAGCACCATTTTTAAACATGAAATTTAACCCCGAATCCCATTCTGACGTCTGTTTATACATTTGGGTCAAAAAAAACCTTTCACCTCCGGAGCAAAACAATCCCTGACCCCGGCATGAGGAATTTCCTTCCCCGGACATCAAAACGAAATGAAAAGTGGACATGTATTTTACATATACAACCTTTCCTTCAAAAGGCATATATCACATTTGTTGGTAAAATGCCAAGTAAGCATGGAAAGTGAAAATGTGTTTTCCGGATGCAACCTTTCCTTCAAAACGTAGGCCTGAGCCTATATCGCATTTGTTGAAAAATAGCCAATTAAGCATGGACTCGAAATGTGAAACTGACCTCAAATTCGAAAACTATGCATATATTCAGGTTACGCACAGTCTGCTGATCCCGAAAAAACATGTATTTTGTATATCCAATCTTTCTTTCAAAACGTAGGCATTGGCATATATCCCATTTGTTGGCAAAGAGCCAAGTAAGGATGAAACAAGTGTTATCCAGGTGCAACCGTTCCTTCAAAGGGTAGGCGTGAACGTATATCGCATTTATTGGGAAATAGCCAATTAAGCATGAAGACTCAAAATGTGAAACTGACCTCAAATTCGAAAAGTATGCATATATTCAGGTTACCCACAGTCTGCAGAACCCGAAAAAAATTGTGTTTTCCATATCCAATCTTTCCTTCAAAAGGTAAGCCTGGCCATATATCACATTTGTTGGCAAAGAGCCAAGTTAGCATGAAAAGTGGAAATGTTAAACTGACCCCAAAGTTGAAAAGTATGCATATACACAGGTTCCACACAGGTTGGGGAACCCGAAAAAACAAGTGTTTTCCGGATGTAACCTTTCCTTCAAAACGTAGGCCTGAAAGTATATCGCATTTGTTGGAAATAGCTAAAGCATGAAGACTCGAAATGTGAAACTGACCTCAAATTCGGAAAGTATGCATATATTCAGGTTTCCCACTGTCTGGGGAACCTGAAAAAACATGTCTTTTCCATATCCGACCTTTCCTTCAAAAGATAGGCTGGGCATATATCTCATTTGTTGGCAAAAGCATGAAAAATGAAAATGTGAAACTGACCCCGAATTTGAAAAGTATGCACATACACATGGTTGGGGAACCCGAAGAATCATTTATTTTACATATACGACCTTTCCTTCAAAAGGCATATATCGCATTTATTGGCAAAAAACCAATTAAGCATGAACACTCGAAATGTGAAACTGACCTCAAATTCGAAAAGTATGCATATATTCAGGTTCCCCACTGCCTAGGGAACCTGTAAAAACGTGTTTTCCATATCCGACCTTTCCTTCAAAAGTAGGCTGGGCATATATCTCATTTGTTGGCAAAAGCATGAAAAATGAAAATGTGAAACTGACCCCAAATTTTAAAAGTATGCACATACACATACACTTTTTACAAACTACAAAAAAACACTATTTTTAAGCATGAAATTTAACCCCGAATCGCATTCTGACGTCTGTTTTTACATTTGAGTCAAACAAAAATTTTTTGTCTCTGGAACCAAAAAAATACCCTGACCCTCGAATAAGGAATTTCCTTCCCTGGACACCAAAATGGCTCAATTTTTAAAAACTACAAAAAGTACCATTTTTAAGCATGAAAAGTGGACATGTATTTTACATATACAACCTTTCCTTCAAAAGGCATATATCACATTTGTTGGTAAAATGCCAAGTAAGCATGAAAAGTGAAAATGAGTTTTCCGGATGCAACCTTTCCTTCAAAAGGAAGGCTGGGCATATATCTCATTTGTTGGCAAACGCATAAAAAATGAAAAGGTGAATGACCCCAAATTTGAAAAGTATGCAGGTAGGCTGGACATATATCACATTTGTTGGAAAAGAGCCAACTAAGGATGAATAGTGGAAATGTGAAACTGACCCCAAATTTGAATAGTATGCATATACACAGGTTCCGCACAGGTTGGGGAACCCGAAAAAACAAGTGTTTTCCGGATGTAACCCTCAAAATATAGGCCTGAACGTATATCGCATTTGTTGGAAATAGCTAAAGCATGAAGACTCGAAATGTGAAACTGACCTCAAATTCGAAAAGTATGCATATATTCAGGTTACCCACAGTCTGCAGAACCCGAAAAAAATTGTGTTTTCCATATCCAATCTTTCATTCAAAAGGCAAGCCTGGGCATATATCACATTTGTTGGCAAAGAGCCAAGTTAGCATGAAAAGTGGAAATGTTAAACTGACCCCAAAGTTGAAAAGTATGCATATACACAGGTTCCCCACAGGTTGGGGAACCCGAAAAAACAAGTGTTTTCCGGATGTAACCTTTCCTTCAAAACGTAGGCCTGAACGTATATCGCATTTGTTGGAAATAGCTAAAGCATGAAGACTCGAAATGTGAAACTGACCTCAAAATCGAAAAATATGCATATATTCAGGTTCCCCACTGTCTGGGGAACCTGAAAAAACATGTCTTTTCCATATCCGACCTTTCCTTCAAAAGATAGGCTGGGCATATATCTCATTTGTTGGCAAAAGCATGAAAAATGAAAATGTGAAACTGACCCCGAATTTGAAAAGTATGCACATACACATGGTTGGGGAACCCGAAGAATCATTTATTTTACATATACGACCTTTCCTTCAAAAGGCATATATCGCATTTATTGACAAAAAACCAATTAAGCATGAACACTCGAAATGTGAAACTGACCTCCAATTCGAAAAGTATGCATATATTCAGGTTCCCCACTGCCTAGGGAACCTGTAAAAATGTGTTTTCCATATCCGACCTTTCCTTCAAAAGTAGGCTGGGCATATATCTCATTTGTTGGCAAAAGCATGAAAAATGAAAATGTGAAACTGACCCCAAATTTTAAAAGTATGCACATACACATACAGTTTTTACAAACTACAAAAAACACCATTTTAAGCATGAAATTTAACCCCGAATCGCATTCTGACATCTGTTTTTACATTTGAGTCAAACAAAAAATTTTCATCTCTGGAACCAAAAAATACCCTGACCCTCGAATAAGGAATTTCCTTCCCGGGACACCAAAATGGCTCAATTTTTAAAAACTACAAAAAGTACCATTTTTAAGCATGAAAAGTGGACATGTATTTTACATATACAACCTTTCCTTCAAAAGGCATATATCACATTTGTTGGTAAAATGCCAAGTAAGCATGAAAAGTGAAAATGAGTTTTCCGGATGCAACCTTTCCTTCAAAAGGAACGCTGGGCATATATCTCATTTGTTGGCAAAAGCATAAAAAATGAAAAGGTGAATGACCCCAAATTTGAAAAGTATGCAGGTAGGCTGGGCATATATCACATTTGTTGGAAAAGAGCCAACTAAGGATGAATAGTGGAAAAGTGAAACTGACCCCAAATTTGAAAAGTATGCATATACACAGGTTCCGCACAGGTTGGGGAACCCGAAAAAACAAGTGTTTTCCGGATGTAACCTTTCCTTCAAAACCTAGGCCTGAACGTATATCGCATTTGTTGGAAATAGCTAAAGCATGAAGACTCGAAATGTGAAACTGACCTCAAATTCGAAAAGTATGCATATATTCAGGTTACCCACAGTCTGCAGAACCCCCAAAAAATTGTGTTTTCCATATCCAATCTTTCCTTCAAAAGGTAAGCCTGGCCATATATCACATTTGTTGGCAAAGAGCCAAGTTAGCATGAAAAGTGGAAATGTTAAACTGACCCCAAAGTTGAAAAGTATGCATATACACAGGTTCCCCACAGGTTGGGGAAACCGAAAAAACAAGTGTTTTCCAGATGTAACCTTTCCTTCAAAACGTAGGCCTGAACGTATATCGTATTTGTTGGAAATAGCTAAAGCATGAAGACTCGAAAAGTGAAACTGACCTCAAATTCGAAAAGTATGCATATATTCAGGTTACCCACAGTCTGCAGAACCCGAAAAAAATTGTGTTTTCCATATCCAATCTTTCATTCAAAAGGCAAGCCTGGGCATATATCACATTTGTTGGCAAAGAGCCAAGTTAGCATAAAAAGTGGAAATGTTAAACTGACCCCAAAGTTGAAAAGTATGCATATACACAGGTTCCCCACAGGTTGGGGAACCCGAAAAAACAAGTGTTTTCCGGATGTACCCTTTCCTTCAAAACGTAGGCCTGAAAGTATATCGCATTTGTTGGAAATAGCTAAAGCATGAAGACTCGAAATGTGAAACTGACCTCAAATTCGAAAAGTATGCATATATTCAGGTTCCCCACTGTCTGGGGAACCTGAAAAAACATGTCTTTTCCATATCCGACCTTTCCTTCAAAAGATAGGCTGGGCATATATCTCATTTGTTGGCAAAAGCATGAAAAATGAAAATGTGAAACTGACCCCGAATTTGAAAAGTATGCACATACACATGGTTGGGGAACCCGAAGAATCATTTATTTTACATATACGACCTTTCCTTCAAAAGGCATATATCGCATTTATTGACAAAAAACCAATTAAGCATGAACACTCGAAATGTGAAACTGACCTCCAATTCGAAAAGTATGTATATATTCAGGTTCCCCACTGCCTGGGGAACCTGAAAAAACGTGTTTTCCATATCCGACCTTTCCTTCAAAAGTAGGCTGGGCATATATCTCATTTGTTGGCAAAAGCATGAAAAATGAAAATGTGAAACTGACCCCAAATTTTAAAAGTATGCACATACACATACACTTTTTACAAACTACAAAAAACACCATTTTAAGCATGAAATTTAACCCCGAATCGCATTCTGACGTCTGTTTTTACATTTGAGTCAAACAAAAAATTTTCCTCTCTGGAACCAAAAAATACCCTGACCCTCGAATAAGGAATTTCCTTCCCGGGACACCAAAATGGCTCAATTTTTAAAAACTACAAAAAGTACCATTTTTAAGCATGAAAAGTGGACATGTATTTTACATATACAACCTTTCCTTCAAATGGCATATATCACATTTGTTGGTAAAATGCCAAGTAAGCATGAAAACTGAAAATGAGTTTTCCGGATGCAACCTTTCCTTCAAAAGGAAGGCTGGGCATATATCTCATTTGTTGGCAAAAGCATAAAAAATGAAAAGGTGAATGACCCCAAATTTGAAAAGTATGCAGGTAGGCTGGGCATATATCACATTTGTTGGAAAAGAGCCAACTAAGGATGAATAGTGGAAATGTGAAACTGACCCCAAATTTGAAAAATATGCATATACACAGGTTCCGCACAGGTTGGGGAACCCGAAAAAACAAGTATTTTCCGGATGTAACCTTTCCTTCAAAACCTAGGCCTGAACGTATATCGCATTTGTTGGAAATAGCTAAAGCATGAAGACTCGAAATGTGAAACTGACCTCAAATTCGAAAAGTATGCATATATTCAGGTTTCCCACAGTCTGCAGAACCTGAAAAAAAGTGTGTTTTCCATATCCAATATTTCATTCAAAAGGCAAGTCTGGGCATATATCACATTTGTTGGCAAAGAGACAAGTAAGCATGAAAAGTGGAAATGTTAAACTGACCCCAAAGTTGAAAAGTATGCATATACACAGGTTCCCCACAGGTTGGGGAACCCGAAAAAACAAGTGTTTTCCGGATGTACCCTTTCCTTCAAAACGTAGGCCTGAATGTATATCGCATTTGTTGGAAATAGCTAAAGCATGAAGACTCGAAATGTGAAACTGACCTCAAATTCGAAAAGTATGCATATATTCAGGTTCCCCACTGTCTGGGGAACCTGAAAAAACATGTCTTTTCCATATCCGACCTTTCCTTCAAAAGATAGGCTGGGCATATATCTCATTTGTTGGCAAAAGCATGAAAAATGAAAATGTGAAACTGACCCCGAATTTGAAAAGTATGCACATACACATGGTTGGGGAACCCGAAGAATCATTTATTTTACATATACGACCTTTCCTTCAAAAGGCATATATCGCATTTATTGGCAAAAAACCAATTAAGCATGAACACTCGAAATGTGAAACTGACCTCCAATTCGAAAAGTATGCATATATTCAGGTTCCCCACTGCCTGGGGAACCTGAAAAAACGTGTTTTCCATATCCGACCTTTCCTTCAAAAGTAGGCTGGGCATATATCTCATTTGTTGGCAAAAGCATGAAAAATGAAAATGTGAAACTTACCCCAAATTTTAAAAGTATGCACATACACATACACTTTTTACAAACTACAAAAAACACCATTTTTAAGCATGAAATTTAACCCCAAATCGCATTCTGACGTCTGTTTTTACATTTGAGTCAAACAAAAAATTTTCGTCTCTGGAACCAAAAAATACCCTGACCCTCGAATAAGGAATTTCCTTCCCGGGACACCAAAATGGTTCAATTTTTAAAAACTACAAAAAGTACCATTTTTAACCATGAAAAGTGGACATGTATTTTACATATACAACCTTTCCTTCAAAAGGCATATATCACATTTGTTGGTAAAATGCCAAGTAAGCATGAAAAGTGAAAATGAGTTTTCCGGATGCAACCTTTCCTTCAAAAGGAAGGCTGGGCATATATCTCATTTGTTGGCAAAAGCATAAAAAATGAAAAGGTGAATGATCCCAAATTTGAAAAGTATGCAGGTAGGCTGGGCATATATCACATTAGTTGGAAAAGAGCCAAGTTAGCATGAAAAGTGGAAATGTTAAACTGACCCCAAAGTTGAAAAGTATGCATATACACAGGTTGGGGAACCCGAAAAAAACAAGTGTTTTCCGGATGTAACCTTTCCTTCAAAACCTAGGCCTGAACGTATATCGCATTTGTTGGAAATAGCTAAAGCATGAAGACTCGAAATGTGAAACTGACCTCAAATTCGAAAAGTATGCATATATTCAGGTTACCCACAGTCTGCAGAACCCCCAAAAAATTGTGTTTTCCATATCCAATCTTTCCTTCAAAAGGTAAGCCTGGCCATATATCACATTTGTTGGCAAAGAGCCAAGTTAGCATGAAAAGTGGAAATGTTAAACTGACCCCAAAGTTGAAAAGTATGCATATACACAGGTTCCCCACAGGTTGGGGAAACCGAAAAAACAAGTGTTTTCCAGATGTAACCTTTCCTTCAAAACGTAGGCCTGAACGTATATCGTATTTGTTGGAAATAGCTAAAGCATGAAGACTCGAAAAGTGAAACTGACCTCAAATTCGAAAAGTATGCATATATTCAGGTTACCCACAGTCTGCAGAATCCGAAAAAAATTGTGTTTTCCATATCCAATCTTTCATTCAAAAGGCAAGGCTGGGCATATATCACATTTGTTGGCAAAGAGCCAAGTTAGCATGAAAAGTGGAAATGTTAAACTGACCCCAAAGTTGAAAAGTATGCATATACACAGGTTCCCCACAGGTTGGGGAACCCGAAAAAACAAGTGTTTTCCGGATGTACCCTTTCCTTCAAAACGTAGGCCTGAAAGTATATCGCATTTGTTGGAAATAGCTAAAGCATGAAGACTCGAAATGTGAAACTGACCTCAAATTCGAAAAGTATGCATATATTCAGGTTCCCCACTGTCGGGGGAACCTGAAAAAACATGTCTTTTCCATATCCGACCTTTCCTTCAAAAGATAGGCTGGGCATATATCTCATTTGTTGGCAAAAGCATGAAAAATGAAAATGTGAAACTGACCCCGAATTTGAAAAGTATGCACATACACATGGTTGGGGAACCCGAAGAATCATTTATTTTACATATACGACCTTTCCTTCAAAAGGCATATATCGCATTTATTGACAAAAAACCAATTAAGCATGAACACTCGAAATGTGAAACTGACATCCAATTCGAAAAGTATGTATATATTCAGGTTCTCCACTGCCTGGGGAACCTGAAAAAACGTGTTTTCCATATCCGACCTTTCCTTCAAAAGTAGGCTGGGCATATATCTCATTTGTTGGCAAAAGCATGAAAAATGAAAATGTGAAACTGACCCCAAATTTTAAAAGTATGCACATACACATACACTTTTTACAAACTACAAAAAACACCATTTTAAGCATGAAATTTAACCCCGAATCTCATTCTGACGTCTGTTTTTACATTTGAGTCAAACAAAAAATTTTCCTCTCTGGAACCAAAAAATACCCTGACCCTCGAATAAGGAATTTCCTTCCCGGGACACCAAAATGGCTCAATTTTTAAAAACTACAAAAAGTACCATTTTTAACCATGAAAAGTGGACATGTATTTTACATATACAACCTTTCCTTCAAAAGGCATATATCACATTTGTTGGTAAAATGCCAAGTAAGCATGAAAAGTGAAAATGAGTTTTCCGGATGCAACCTTTCCTTCAAAAGGAAGGCTGGGCATATATCTCATTTGTTGGCAAAAGCATAAAAAATGAAAAGGTGAATGATCCCAAATTTGAAAAGTATGCAGGTAGGCTGGGCATATATCACATTAGTTGGAAAAGAGCCAAGTTAGCATGAAAAGTGGAAATGTTAAACTGACCCCAAAGTTGAAAAGTATGCATATACACAGGTTCCCCACAGGTTGGGGAACCCGAAAAAACAAGTGTTTTCCGGATGTAACCTTTCCTTCAAAACGTAGGCCTGAAAGTATATCGCATTTGTTGGAAATAGCTAAAGCATGAAGACTCGAAATGTGAAACTGACCTCAAATTCGAAAAGTATGCATATATTCAGGTTCCCCACTGTCTGGGGAACCTGAAAAAACATGTCTTTTCCATATCCGACCTTTCCTTCAAAAGATAGGCTGGGCATATATCTCATTTGTTGGCAAAAGCATGAAAAATGAAAATGTGAAACTGACCCCGAATTTGAAAAGTATGCACATACACATGGTTGGGGAACCGGAAGAATCATTTATTTTACACATACGACCTTTCCTTCAAAAGGCATATATCGCATTTATTGGCAAAAAACCAATTAAGCATGAATACTCGAAATGTGAAACTGACCTCAAATTCGAAAAGTATGCATATATTCAGGTTCCCCACTGCCTAGGGAACCTGAAAAAACGTGTTTTCCATATCCGACCTTTCCTTCAAAAGTAGGCTGGGCATATATCTCATTTGTTGGCAAAAGCATGAAAAATGAAAATGTGAAACTGACCCCAAATTTTAAAAGTATGCACATACACATACACTTTTTACAAACTACAAAAAACACCATTTTTAAGCATGAAATTTAACCCCGAATCGCATTCTGACGTCTGTTTTTACATTTGAGTCAAACAAAAAATTTTCGTCTCTGGAACCAAAAAAATACCCTGACCCTCGAACAAGGAATTTCCTTCCCTGGACACCAAAATGGCTCAATTTTTAAAAACTACAAAAAGTACCATTTTTAAGCATGAAAAGTGGACATGTATTTTACATATACAACCTTTCCTTCAAAAGGCATATATCACATTTGTTGGTAAAATGCCAAGTAAGCATGAAAAGTGAAAATGAGTTTTCCGGATGCAACCTTTCCTTCAAAAGGAAGGCTGGGCATATATCTCATTTGTTGGCAAAAGCATAAAAAATGAAAAGGTGAATGATCCCAAATTTGAAAAATATGCAGGTAGGCTGGGCATATATCACATTTGTTGGAAAAGAGCCAACTAAGGATGAATAGTGGAAATGTGAAACTGACCCCAAATTTGAAAAGTATGCATATACACAGGTTGGGGAACCCGAAAAAAACAAGTGTTTTCCGGATGTAACCTTTCCTTCAAAACCTAGGCCTGAACGTATATCGCATTTGTTGGAAATAGCTAAAGCATGAAGACTCGAAATGTGAAACTGACCTCAAATTCGAAAAGTATGCATATATTCAGGTTACCCACAGTCTGCAGAACCCCCAAAAAATTGTGTTTTCCATATCCAATCTTTCCTTCAAAAGGTAAGCCTGGCCATATATCACATTTGTTGGCAAAGAGCCAAGTTAGCATGAAAAGTGGAAATGTTAAACTGACCCCAAAGTTGAAAAGTATGCATATACACAGGTTCCCCACAGGTTGGGGAAACCGAAAAAACAAGTGTTTTCCAGATGTAACCTTTCCTTCAAAACGTAGGCCTGAACGTATATCGTATTTGTTGGAAATAGCTAAAGCATGAAGACTCGAAAAGTGAAACTGACCTCAAATTCGAAAAGTATGCATATATTCAGGTTACCCACAGTCTGCAGAATCCGAAAAAAATTGTGTTTTCCATATCCAATCTTTCATTCAAAAGGCAAGGCTGGGCATATATCACATTTGTTGGCAAAGAGCCAAGTTAGCATGAAAAGTGGAAATGTTAAACTGACCCCAAAGTTGAAAAGTATGCATATACACAGGTTCCCCACAGGTTGGGGAACCCGAAAAAACAAGTGTTTTCCGGATGTACCCTTTCCTTCAAAACGTAGGCCTGAAAGTATATCGCATTTGTTGGAAATAGCTAAAGCATGAAGACTCGAAATGTGAAACTGACCTCAAATTCGAAAAGTATGCATATATTCAGGTTCCCCACTGTCTGGGGAACCTGAAAAAACATGTCTTTTCCATATCCGACCTTTCCTTCAAAAGATAGGCTGGGCATATATCTCATTTGTTGGCAAAAGCATGAAAAATGAAAATGTGAAACTGACCCCGAATTTGAAAAGTATGCACATACACATGGTTGGGGAACCCGAAGAATCATTTATTTTACATATACGACCTTTCCTTCAAAAGGCATATATCGCATTTATTGACAAAAAACCAATTAAGCATGAACACTCGAAATGTGAAACTGACATCCAATTCGAAAAGTATGTATATATTCAGGTTCTCCACTGCCTGGGGAACCTGAAAAAACGTGTTTTCCATATCCGACCTTTCCTTCAAAAGTAGGCTGGGCATATATCTCATTTGTTGGCAAAAGCATGAAAAATGAAAATGTGAAACTGACCCCAAATTTTAAAAGTATGCACATACACATACACTTTTTACAAACTACAAAAAACACCATTTTAAGCATGAAATTTAACCCCGAATCTCATTCTGACGTCTGTTTTTACATTTGAGTCAAACAAAAAATTTTCCTCTCTGGAACCAAAAAATACCCTGACCCTCGAATAAGGAATTTCCTTCCCGGGACACCAAAATGGCTCAATTTTTAAAAACTACAAAAAGTACCATTTTTAACCATGAAAAGTGGACATGTATTTTACATATACAACCTTTCCTTCAAAAGGCATATATCACATTTGTTGGTAAAATGCCAAGTAAGCATGAAAAGTGAAAATGAGTTTTCCGGATGCAACCTTTCCTTCAAAAGGAAGGCTGGGCATATATCTCATTTGTTGGCAAAAGCATAAAAAATGAAAAGGTGAATGATCCCAAATTTGAAAAATATGCAGGTAGGCTGGGCATATATCACATTTGTTGGAAAAGAGCCAAGTTAGCATGAAAAGTGGAAATGTTAAACTGACCCCAAAGTTGAAAAGTATGCATATACACAGGTTCCCCACAGGTTGGGGAACCCGAAAAAACAAGTGTTTTCCGGATGTAACCTTTCCTTCAAAACGTAGGCCTGAAAGTATATCGCATTTGTTGGAAATAGCTAAAGCATGAAGACTCGAAATGTGAAACTGACCTCAAATTCGAAAAGTATGCATATATTCAGGTTCCCCACTGTCTGGGGAACCTGAAAAAACATGTCTTTTCCATATCCGACCTTTCCTTCAAAAGATAGGCTGGGCATATATCTCATTTGTTGGCAAAAGCATGAAAAATGAAAATGTGAAACTGACCCCGAATTTGAAAAGTATGCACATACACATGGTTGGGGAACCGGAAGAATCATTTATTTTACACATACGACCTTTCCTTCAAAAGGCATATATCGCATTTATTGGCAAAAAACCAATTAAGCATGAATACTCGAAATGTGAAACTGACCTCAAATTCGAAAAGTATGCATATATTCAGGTTCCCCACTGCCTAGGGAACCTGAAAAAACGTGTTTTCCATATCCGACCTTTCCTTCAAAAGTAGGCTGGGCATATATCTCATTTGTTGGCAAAAGCATGAAAAATGAAAATGTGAAACTGACCCCAAATTTTAAAAGTATGCACATACACATACACTTTTTACAAACTACAAAAAACACCATTTTTAAGCATGAAATTTAACCCCGAATCGCATTCTGACGTCTGTTTTTACATTTGAGTCAAACAAAAAATTTTCGTCTCTGGAACCAAAAAAATACCCTGACCCTCGAACAAGGAATTTCCTTCCCTGGACACCAAAATGGCTCAATTTTTAAAAACTACAAAAAGTACCATTTTTAAGCATGAAAAGTGGACATGTATTTTACATATACAACCTTTCCTTCAAAAGGCATATATCACATTTGTTGGTAAAATGCCAAGTAAGCATGAAAAGTGAAAATGAGTTTTCCGGATGCAACCTTTCCTTCAAAAGGAAGGCTGGGCATATATCTCATTTGTTGGCAAAAGCATAAAAAATGAAAAGGTGAATGATCCCAAATTTGAAAAATATGCAGGTAGGCTGGGCATATATCACATTTGTTGGAAAAGAGCCAACTAAGGATGAATAGTGGAAATGTGAAACTGACCCCAAATTTGAAAAGTATGCATATACACAGGTTGGGGAACCCGAAAAAAACAAGTGTTTTCCGGATGTAACCTTTCCTTCAAAACCTAGGCCTGAACGTATATCGCATTTGTTGGAAATAGCTAAAGCATGAAGACTCGAAATGTGAAACTGACCTCAAATTCGAAAAGTATGCATATATTCAGGTTACCCACAGTCTGCAGAACCCCCAAAAAATTGTGTTTTCCATATCCAATCTTTCCTTCAAAAGGTAAGCCTGGCCATATATCACATTTGTTGGCAAAGAGCCAAGTTAGCATGAAAAGTGGAAATGTTAAACTGACCCCAAAGTTGAAAAGTATGCATATACACAGGTTCCCCACAGGTTGGGGAAACCGAAAAAACAAGTGTTTTCCAGATGTAACCTTTCCTTCAAAACGTAGGCCTGAACGTATATCGTATTTGTTGGAAATAGCTAAAGCATGAAGACTCGAAAAGTGAAACTGACCTCAAATTCGAAAAGTATGCATATATTCAGGTTACCCACAGTCTGCAGAATCCGAAAAAAATTGTGTTTTCCATATCCAATCTTTCATTCAAAAGGCAAGGCTGGGCATATATCACATTTGTTGGCAAAGAGCCAAGTTAGCATGAAAAGTGGAAATGTTAAACTGACCCCAAAGTTGAAAAGTATGCATATACACAGGTTCCCCACAGGTTGGGGAACCCGAAAAAACAAGTGTTTTCCGGATGTACCCTTTCCTTCAAAACGTAGGCCTGAAAGTATATCGCATTTGTTGGAAATAGCTAAAGCATGAAGACTCGAAATGTGAAACTGACCTCAAATTCGAAAAGTATGCATATATTCAGGTTCCCCACTGTCTGGGGAACCTGAAAAAACATGTCTTTTCCATATCCGACCTTTCCTTCAAAAGATAGGCTGGGCATATATCTCATTTGTTGGCAAAAGCATGAAAAATGAAAATGTGAAACTGACCCCGAATTTGAAAAGTATGCACATACACATGGTTGGGGAACCCGAAGAATCATTTATTTTACATATACGACCTTTCCTTCAAAAGGCATATATCGCATTTATTGACAAAAAACCAATTAAGCATGAACACTCGAAATGTGAAACTGACATCCAATTCGAAAAGTATGTATATATTCAGGTTCTCCACTGCCTGGGGAACCTGAAAAAACGTGTTTTCCATATCCGACCTTTCCTTCAAAAGTAGGCTGGGCATATATCTCATTTGTTGGCAAAAGCATGAAAAATGAAAATGTGAAACTGACCCCAAATTTTAAAAGTATGCACATACACATACACTTTTTACAAACTACAAAAAACACCATTTTAAGCATGAAATTTAACCCCGAATCTCATTCTGACGTCTGTTTTTACATTTGAGTCAAACAAAAAATTTTCCTCTCTGGAACCAAAAAATACCCTGACCCTCGAATAAGGAATTTCCTTCCCGGGACACCAAAATGGCTCAATTTTTAAAAACTACAAAAAGTACCATTTTTAACCATGAAAAGTGGACATGTATTTTACATATACAACCTTTCCTTCAAAAGGCATATATCACATTTGTTGGTAAAATGCCAAGTAAGCATGAAAAGTGAAAATGAGTTTTCCGGATGCAACCTTTCCTTCAAAAGGAAGGCTGGGCATATATCTCATTTGTTGGCAAAAGCATAAAAAATGAAAAGGTGAATGATCCCAAATTTGAAAAATATGCAGGTAGGCTGGGCATATATCACATTTGTTGGAAAAGAGCCAAGTTAGCATGAAAAGTGGAAATGTTAAACTGACCCCAAAGTTGAAAAGTATGCATATACACAGGTTCCCCACAGGTTGGGGAACCCGAAAAAACAAGTGTTTTCCGGATGTAACCTTTCCTTCAAAACGTAGGCCTGAAAGTATATCGCATTTGTTGGAAATAGCTAAAGCATGAAGACTCGAAATGTGAAACTGACCTCAAATTCGAAAAGTATGCATATATTCAGGTTCCCCACTGTCTGGGGAACCTGAAAAAACATGTCTTTTCCATATCCGACCTTTCCTTCAAAAGATAGGCTGGGCATATATCTCATTTGTTGGCAAAAGCATGAAAAATGAAAATGTGAAACTGACCCCGAATTTGAAAAGTATGCACATACACATGGTTGGGGAACCGGAAGAATCATTTATTTTACACATACGACCTTTCCTTCAAAAGGCATATATCGCATTTATTGGCAAAAAACCAATTAAGCATGAATACTCGAAATGTGAAACTGACCTCAAATTCGAAAAGTATGCATATATTCAGGTTCCCCACTGCCTAGGGAACCTGAAAAAACGTGTTTTCCATATCCGACCTTTCCTTCAAAAGTAGGCTGGGCATATATCTCATTTGTTGGCAAAAGCATGAAAAATGAAAATGTGAAACTGACCCCAAATTTTAAAAGTATGCACATACACATACACTTTTTACAAACTACAAAAAACACCATTTTTAAGCATGAAATTTAACCCCGAATCGCATTCTGACGTCTGTTTTTACATTTGAGTCAAACAAAAAATTTTCGTCTCTGGAACCAAAAAAATACCCTGACCCTCGAACAAGGAATTTCCTTCCCTGGACACCAAAATGGCTCAATTTTTAAAAACTACAAAAAGTACCATTTTTAAGCATGAAAAGTGGACATGTATTTTACATACATAACCTTTCGTTCAAAAGGCATATATCACATTTGTTGGTAAAATGCCAAGTAAGCATGAAAAGTGAAAATGAGTTTTCCAGATGCAACCTTTCCTTCAAAAGGAAGGCTGGGCATATATCTCATTTGTTGGCAAAAGCATAAAAAATGAAAAGGTGAATGACCCCAAATTTGAAAAGTATGCAGGTAGGCTGGGCATATATCACATTTGTTGGAAAAGAGCCAACTAAGGATGAATAGTGGAAATGTGAAACTGACCCCAAATTTGAAAAGTATGCATATACACAGGTTCCACACAGGTTGGGGAACCCGAAAAAACAAGTGTTTTCCGGATGTAACCTTTCCTTCAAAACATAGGCCTGAACGTATATCGCTTTTGTTGGAAATAGCTAAAGCATGAAGACTCGAAATGTGAAACTGACCTCAAATTCGAAAAGTATGCATATATTCAGGTTACCCACAGTCTGCAGAACCCCAAAAAATTGTGTTTTCCATATCCAATCTTTCCTTCAAAAGCTAAGCCTGGCCATATATCACATTTGTTGGCAAAGAGCCAAGTTAGCATGAAAAGTGGAAATGTTAAACTGACCCCAAAGTTGAAAAGTATGCATATACACAGGTTCCCCACAGGTTGGGGAAACCGAAAAAACAAGTGTTTTCCAGATGTAACCTTTCCTTCAAAACGTAGGCCTGAACGTATATCGTATTTGTTGGAAATAGCTAAAGCATGCTCGAAATGTGAAACTGACCTCAAATTCGAAAAGTATGCATATATTCAGGTTACCCACAGTCTGCAGAACCCGAAAAAAATTGTTTTCCATATCCAATCTTTCATTCAAAAGGCAAGCCTGGGCATATATCACATTTGTTGGCAAAGAGCCAAGTTAGCATGAAAAGTGGAAATGTTAAACTGACCCCAGAGTTGAAAAGTATGCATATACACAGGTTCCCCACAGGTTGGGGAACCCGAAAAAACAAGTGTTTTCCGGTTGTAACCTTTCCTTCAAAACGTAGGCTTGAACGTATATCGCATTTGTTGGAAATAGCTAAAGCATGAAGACTCGAAATGTGAAACTGACCTCAAATTCGAAAAGTATGCATATATTCAGGTTCCCCACTGTCTGGGGAACCTGAAAAAACATGTCTTTTCCATATCCGACCTTTCCTTCAAAAGATAGGCTGGGCATATATCTCATTTGTTGGCAAAAGCATGAAAAATGAAAATGTGAAACTGACCCCGAATTTGAAAAGTATGCACATACACATGGTTGGGGAACCCGAAGAATCATTTATTTTACATATACGACCTTTCCTTCAAAAGGCATATATCGCATTTATTGGCAAAAAACCAATTAAGCATGAACACTCGAAATGTGAAACTGACCTCCAATTCGAAAAGTATGCATATATTCAGGTTCCCCACTGCCTGGGGAACCTGAAAAAACGTGTTTTCCATATCCGACCTTTCCTTCAAAAGTAGGCTGGGCATATATCTCATTTGTTGGCAAAAGCATGAAAAATGAAAATGTGAAACTGACCCCAAATTTTAAAAGTATGCACATACACATACACTTTTTACAAACTACAAAAAACACCATTTTTAAGAATGAAATTTAACCCCGAATCGCATTCTGACGTCTGTTTTTACATTTGAGTCAAACAAAAAATTTTCATCTCTGGAACCCAAAAATACCCTGACCCTCGAATAAGGAATTTCCTTCCCGGGACACCAAAATGGCTCAATTTTTAAAAACTACAAAAAGTACCATTTTTAAGCATGAAAAGTGGACATGTATTTTACATATACAACCTTTCCTTCAAAAGGCATATATCACATTTGTTGGTAAAATGCCAAGTAAGCATGAAAAGTGAAAATGAGTTTTCCGGATGCAACCTTTCCTTCAAAAGGAAGGCTGGGCATATATCTCATTTGTTGGCAAAAGCATAAAAAATGAAAAGGTGAATGACCCCAAATTTGAAAAGTATGCAGGTAGGCTGGGCATATATCACATTTGTTGGAAAAGAGCCAACTAAGGATGAATAGTGGAAATGTGAAACTGACCCCAAATTTGAAAAGTATGCATATACACAGGTTCCCCACAGGTTGGGGAACCCGAAAAAACAAGTGTTTTCCGGATGTAACCTTTCCTTCAAAACATAGGCCTGAACGTATATCGCATTTGTTGGAAATAGCAAAAGCATGAAGACTCGAAATGTGAAACTGACCTCAAATTCGAAAAGTATGCATATATTCAGGTTCCCCACTGTCTGGGGAACCTGAAAAAACATGTCTTTTCCATATCCGACCTTTCCTTCAAAAGATAGGCTGGGCATATATCTCATTTGTTGGCAAAAGCATGAAAAATGAAAATTTGAAACTGACCCCGAATTTGAAAAGTATGCACATACACATGGTTGGGGAACCCGAAGAATCATTTATTTTACATATACGACCTTTCCTTCAAAAGGCATATATCGCATTTATTGGCAAAAAACCAATTAAGCATGAACACTCGAAATGTGAAACTGACCTCCAATTCGAAAAGTATGCATATATTCAGGTTCCCCACTGCCTGGGGAACCTGAAAAAACGTGTTTTCCATATCCGACCTTTCCTTCAAAAGTAGGCTGGGCATATATCTCATTTGTTGGCAAAAGCATGAAAAATGAAAATGTGAAACTGACCCCAAATTTTAAAAGTATGCACATACACATACACTTTTTACAAACTACAAAAAACACCATTTTTAAGAATGAAATTTAACCCCGAATCGCATTCTGACGTCTGTTTTTACATTTGAGTCAAACAAAAAATTTTCGTCTCTGGAACCAAAAAATACCCTGACCCTCGAATAAGGAATTTCCTTCCCGGGACACCAAAATGGCTCAATTTTTAAAAACTACAAAAAGTACCATTTTTAACCATGAAAAGTGGACATGTATTTTACATATACAACCTTTCCTTCAAAAGGCATATATCACATTTGTTGGTAAAATGCCAAGTAAGCATGAAAAGTGAAAATGAGTTTTCCGGATGCAACCTTTCCTTCAAAAGGAAGGCTGGGCATATATCTCATTTGTTGGTAAAAGCATAAAAAATGAAAAGGTGAATGATCCCAAATTTGAAAAGTATGCAGGTAGGCTGGGCATATATCACATTTGTTGGAAAAGAGCCAAGTTAGCATGAAAAGTGGAAATGTTAAACTGACCCCAAAGTTGAAAAGTATGCATATACACAGGTTCCCCACAGGTTGGGGAACCCGAAAAAACAAGTGTTTTCCGGATGTAACCTTTCCTTCAAAACGTAGGCCTGAAAGTATATCGCATTTGTTGGAAATAGCTAAAGCATGAAGACTCGAAATGTGAAACTGACCTCAAATTCGAAAAGTATGCATATATTCAGGTTCCCCACTGTCTGGGGAACCTGAAAAAACATGTCTTTTCCATATCCGACCTTTCCTTGTAAAGATAGGCTGGGCATATATCTCATTTGTTGGCAAAAGCATGAAAAATGAAAATGTGAAACTGACCCCGAATTTGAAAAGTATGCACATCCACATGGTTGGGGAACCCGAAGAATCATTTATTTTACATATACGACCTTTCCTTCAAAAGGCATATATCGCATTTATTGGCAAAAAGCCAATTAAGCATGAAGACTCGAAATGTGAAACTGACCTCAAATTCGAAAAGTATGCATATATTCAGGTTCCCCACTGCCTGGGGAGCCTGAAAAAACGTGTTTTCCATATCCGACCTTTCCTTCAAAAGGTAGGCTGGGCATATATCTCATTTGTTGGCAAAAGCATGAAAAATGAAAATGTGAAACTGACCCCAAATTTTAAAAGTATGCACATACACATACACTTTTTACAAACTACAAAAAACACCATTTTTAAGCATGAAATTTAACCCCGAATCCCATTCTGACGTCCGTTTATACATTTGAGTGAAAAAAAATTTTCACCTCCGGAGCAAAAAAATCCCTCACCCCGGCATCAGGAATTTCCTTCCCCGGACACCAAAACGGCTCAATTTTTAAAAACTACAAAAAGCACCATTTTTAAGCATGAAATTTAACCCCGAATCCCATTCTGACGTCCGTTTATACATTTGGGTGAAAAAAAATTTTCACCTCCGGAGCACAAAAATCCCTCACCCCGGCATCAGGAATTTCCTTCCCCGGACACCAAGACGGCTCAATTTTTTAAAACTACAAAAAGCACCATTTTTAAACATGAAATTTAACCCCGAATCCCATTCTGACGTCTGTTTATACATTTGGGTCAAAAAAAACCTTTCACATCCGGAGCAAAACAATCCCTGACCCCGGCATGAGGAATTTCCTTCCCCGGACACCAAAATGAAATGAAAAGTGGACATGTATTTTACATATACAACCTTTCCTTCAAAAGGCATATATCACATTTGTTGGTAAAATGCCAAGTAAGCATGGAAAGTGAAAATGTGTTTTCCGGATGCAACCTTTCCTTCAAAACGTAGGCCTGAGCCTATATCGCATTTGTTGAAAAATAGCCAATTAAGCATGGACTCGAAATGTGAAACTGACCTCAAATTCGAAAACTATGCATATATTCAGGTTACGCACAGTCTGCTGATCCCGAAAAAACATGTATTTTGTATATCCAATCTTTCTTTCAAAACGTAGGCATTGGCATATATCCCATTTGTTGGCAAAGAGCCAAGTAAGGATGAAACAAGTGTTATCCAGGTGCAACCGTTCCTTCAAAGGGTAGGCGTGAACGTATATCGCATTTATTGGGAAATAGCCAATTAAGCATGAAGACTCAAAATGTGAAACTGACCTCAAATTCGAAAAGTATGCATATATTCAGGTTACCCACACTCTGCAGAACCCCCCAAAAATTGTGTTTTCCATATGCAATCTTTCCTTCAAAAGGTAAGCCTGGCCATATATCACATTTGTTGGCAAAGAGCCAAGTTAGCATGAAAAGTGGAAATGTTAAACTGACCCCAAAGTTGAAAAGTATGCATATACACAGGTTCCCCACAGGTTGGGGAAACCGAAAAAACAAGTGTTTTCCAGATGTAACCTTTCCTTCAAAACGTAGGCCTGAACGTATATCGTATTTGTTGGAAATAGCTAAAGCATGCTCGAAATGTGAAACTGACCTCAAATTCGAAAAGTATGCATATATTCAGGTTACCCACAGTCTGCAGAACCCGAAAAAAATTGTTTTCCATATCCAATCTTTCATTCAAAAGGCAAGCCTGGGCATATATCACATTTGTTGGCAAAGAGCCAAGTTAGCATGAAAAGTGGAAATGTTAAACTGACCCCAGAGTTGAAAAGTATGCATATACACAGGTTCCCCACAGGTTGGGGAACCCGAAAAAACAAGTGTTTTCCGGTTGTAACCTTTCCTTCAAAACGTAGGCTTGAACGTATATCGCATTTGTTGGAAATAGCTAAAGCATGAAGACTCGAAATGTGAAACTGACCTCAAATTCGAAAAGTATGCATATATTCAGGTTCCCCACTGTCTGGGGAACCTGAAAAAACATGTCTTTTCCATATCCGACCTTTCCTTCAAAAGATAGGCTGGGCATATATCTCATTTGTTGGCAAAAGCATGAAAAATGAAAATGTGAAACTGACCCCGAATTTGAAAAGTATGCACATACACATGGTTGGGGAACCCGAAGAATCATTTATTTTACATATACGACCTTTCCTTCAAAAGGCATATATCGCATTTATTGGCAAAAAACCAATTAAGCATGAACACTCGAAATGTGAAACTGACCTCCAATTCGAAAAGTATGCATATATTCAGGTTCCCCACTGCCTGGGGAACCTGAAAAAACGTGTTTTCCATATCCGACCTTTCCTTCAAAAGTAGGCTGGGCATATATCTCATTTGTTGGCAAAAGCATGAAAAATGAAAATGTGAAACTGACCCCAAATTTTAAAAGTATGCACATACACATACACTTTTTACAAACTACAAAAAACACCATTTTTAAGAATGAAATTTAACCCCGAATCGCATTCTGACGTCTGTTTTTACATTTGAGTCAAACAAAAAATTTTCATCTCTGGAACCCAAAAATACCCTGACCCTCGAATAAGGAATTTCCTTCCCGGGACACCAAAATGGCTCAATTTTTAAAAACTACAAAAAGTACCATTTTTAAGCATGAAAAGTGGACATGTATTTTACATATACAACCTTTCCTTCAAAAGGCATATATCACATTTGTTGGTAAAATGCCAAGTAAGCATGAAAAGTGAAAATGAGTTTTCCGGATGCAACCTTTCCTTCAAAAGGAAGGCTGGGCATATATCTCATTTGTTGGCAAAAGCATAAAAAATGAAAAGGTGAATGACCCCAAATTTGAAAAGTATGCAGGTAGGCTGGGCATATATCACATTTGTTGGAAAAGAGCCAACTAAGGATGAATAGTGGAAATGTGAAACTGACCCCAAATTTGAAAAGTATGCATATACACAGGTTCCCCACAGGTTGGGGAACCCGAAAAAACAAGTGTTTTCCGGATGTAACCTTTCCTTCAAAACATAGGCCTGAACGTATATCGCATTTGTTGGAAATAGCAAAAGCATGAAGACTCGAAATGTGAAACTGACCTCAAATTCGAAAAGTATGCATATATTCAGGTTCCCCACTGTCTGGGGAACCTGAAAAAACATGTCTTTTCCATATCCGACCTTTCCTTCAAAAGATAGGCTGGGCATATATCTCATTTGTTGGCAAAAGCATGAAAAATGAAAATTTGAAACTGACCCCGAATTTGAAAAGTATGCACATACACATGGTTGGGGAACCCGAAGAATCATTTATTTTACATATACGACCTTTCCTTCAAAAGGCATATATCGCATTTATTGGCAAAAAACCAATTAAGCATGAACACTCGAAATGTGAAACTGACCTCCAATTCGAAAAGTATGCATATATTCAGGTTCCCCACTGCCTGGGGAACCTGAAAAAACGTGTTTTCCATATCCGACCTTTCCTTCAAAAGTAGGCTGGGCATATATCTCATTTGTTGGCAAAAGCATGAAAAATGAAAATGTGAAACTGACCCCAAATTTTAAAAGTATGCACATACACATACACTTTTTACAAACTACAAAAAACACCATTTTTAAGAATGAAATTTAACCCCGAATCGCATTCTGACGTCTGTTTTTACATTTGAGTCAAACAAAAAATTTTCGTCTCTGGAACCAAAAAATACCCTGACCCTCGAATAAGGAATTTCCTTCCCGGGACACCAAAATGGCTCAATTTTTAAAAACTACAAAAAGTACCATTTTTAACCATGAAAAGTGGACATGTATTTTACATATACAACCTTTCCTTCAAAAGGCATATATCACATTTGTTGGTAAAATGCCAAGTAAGCATGAAAAGTGAAAATGAGTTTTCCGGATGCAACCTTTCCTTCAAAAGGAAGGCTGGGCATATATCTCATTTGTTGGTAAAAGCATAAAAAATGAAAAGGTGAATGATCCCAAATTTGAAAAGTATGCAGGTAGGCTGGGCATATATCACATTTGTTGGAAAAGAGCCAAGTTAGCATGAAAAGTGGAAATGTTAAACTGACCCCAAAGTTGAAAAGTATGCATATACACAGGTTCCCCACAGGTTGGGGAACCCGAAAAAACAAGTGTTTTCCGGATGTAACCTTTCCTTCAAAACGTAGGCCTGAAAGTATATCGCATTTGTTGGAAATAGCTAAAGCATGAAGACTCGAAATGTGAAACTGACCTCAAATTCGAAAAGTATGCATATATTCAGGTTCCCCACTGTCTGGGGAACCTGAAAAAACATGTCTTTTCCATATCCGACCTTTCCTTGTAAAGATAGGCTGGGCATATATCTCATTTGTTGGCAAAAGCATGAAAAATGAAAATGTGAAACTGACCCCGAATTTGAAAAGTATGCACATCCACATGGTTGGGGAACCCGAAGAATCATTTATTTTACATATACGACCTTTCCTTCAAAAGGCATATATCGCATTTATTGGCAAAAAGCCAATTAAGCATGAAGACTCGAAATGTGAAACTGACCTCAAATTCGAAAAGTATGCATATATTCAGGTTCCCCACTGCCTGGGGAGCCTGAAAAAACGTGTTTTCCATATCCGACCTTTCCTTCAAAAGGTAGGCTGGGCATATATCTCATTTGTTGGCAAAAGCATGAAAAATGAAAATGTGAAACTGACCCCAAATTTTAAAAGTATGCACATACACATACACTTTTTACAAACTACAAAAAACACCATTTTTAAGCATGAAATTTAACCCCGAATCCCATTCTGACGTCCGTTTATACATTTGAGTGAAAAAAAATTTTCACCTCCGGAGCAAAAAAATCCCTCACCCCGGCATCAGGAATTTCCTTCCCCGGACACCAAAACGGCTCAATTTTTAAAAACTACAAAAAGCACCATTTTTAAGCATGAAATTTAACCCCGAATCCCATTCTGACGTCCGTTTATACATTTGGGTGAAAAAAAATTTTCACCTCCGGAGCACAAAAATCCCTCACCCCGGCATCAGGAATTTCCTTCCCCGGACACCAAGACGGCTCAATTTTTTAAAACTACAAAAAGCACCATTTTTAAACATGAAATTTAACCCCGAATCCCATTCTGACGTCTGTTTATACATTTGGGTCAAAAAAAACCTTTCACATCCGGAGCAAAACAATCCCTGACCCCGGCATGAGGAATTTCCTTCCCCGGACACCAAAATGAAATGAAAAGTGGACATGTATTTTACATATACAACCTTTCCTTCAAAAGGCATATATCACATTTGTTGGTAAAATGCCAAGTAAGCATGGAAAGTGAAAATGTGTTTTCCGGATGCAACCTTTCCTTCAAAACGTAGGCCTGAGCCTATATCGCATTTGTTGAAAAATAGCCAATTAAGCATGGACTCGAAATGTGAAACTGACCTCAAATTCGAAAACTATGCATATATTCAGGTTACGCACAGTCTGCTGATCCCGAAAAAACATGTATTTTGTATATCCAATCTTTCTTTCAAAACGTAGGCATTGGCATATATCCCATTTGTTGGCAAAGAGCCAAGTAAGGATGAAACAAGTGTTATCCAGGTGCAACCGTTCCTTCAAAGGGTAGGCGTGAACGTATATCGCATTTATTGGGAAATAGCCAATTAAGCATGAAGACTCAAAATGTGAAACTGACCTCAAATTCGAAAAGTATGCATATATTCAGGTTACCCACACTCTGCAGAACCCCCCAAAAATTGTGTTTTCCATATGCAATCTTTCCTTCAAAAGGTAAGCCTGGCCATATATCACATTTGTTGGCAAAGAGCCAAGTTAGCATGAAAAGTGGAAATGTTAAACTGACCCCAAAGTTGAAAAGTATGCATATACACAGGTTCCCCACAGGTTGGGGAAACCGAAAAAACAAGTGTTTTCCAGATGTAACCTTTCCTTCAAAACGTAGGCCTGAACGTATATCGTATTTGTTGGAAATAGCTAAAGCATGAAGACTCGAAATGTGAAACTGACCTCAAATTCGAAAAGTATGCATATATTCAGGTTACCCACAGTCTGCAGAACCCGAAAAAAATTGTGTTTTCCATATCCAATCTTTCATTCAAAAGGCAAGCCTGGGCATATATCACATTTGTTGGCAAAGAGCCAAGTTAGCATGAAAAGTGGAAATGTTAAACTGACCCCAAAGTTGAAAAGTATGCATATACACAGGTTCCCCACAGGTTGGGGAACCCGAAAAAACAAGTGTTTTCCGGATGTAACCTTTCCTTCAAAACGTAGGCCTGAACGTATATCGCATTTGTTGGAAATAGCTAAAGCATGAAGACTCGAAATGTGAAACTGACCTCAAAATCGAAAAATATGCATATATTCAGGTTCCCCACTGTCTGGGGAACCTGAAAAAACATGTCTTTTCCATATCCGACCTTTCCTTCAAAAGATAGGCTGGGCATATATCTCATTTGTTGGCAAAAGCATGAAAAATGAAAATGTGAAACTGACCCCGAATTTGAAAAGTATGCACATACACATGGTTGGGGAACCCGAAGAATCATTTATTTTACATATACGACCTTTCCTTCAAAAGGCATATATCGCATTTATTGGCAAAAAACCAATTAAGCATGAACACTCGAAATGTGAAACTGACCTCAAATTCGAAAAGTATGCATATATTCAGGTTCCCCACTGCCTAGGGAACCTGTAAAAACGTGTTTTCCATATCCGACCTTTCCTTCAAAAGTAGGCTGGGCATATATCTCATTTGTTGGCAAAAGCATGAAAAATGAAAATGTGAAACTGACCCCAAATTTTAAAAGTATGCACATACACATACACTTTTTACAAACTACAAAAAACACCATTTTTAAGCATGAAATTTAACCCCGAATCGCATTCTGACGTCTGTTTTTACATTTGAGTCAAACAAAAAAATTTTGTCTCTGGAACCAAAAAAATACCCTGACCCTCGAATAAGGAATTTCCTTCCCTGGACACCAAAATGGCTCAATTTTTAAAAACTACAAAAAGTACCATTTTTAAGCATGAAAAGTGGACATGTATTTTACATATATAACCTTTCCTTCAAAAGGCATATATCACATTTGTTGGTAAAATGCCAAGTAAGCATGAAAAGTGAAAATGAGTTTTCCGGATGCAACCTTTCCTTCAAAAGGAAGGCTGGGCATATATCTCATTTGTTGGCAAAAGCATAAAAAATGAAAAGGTGAATGACCCAAAATTTGAAAAGTATGCAGGTAGGCTGGGCATATATCACATTTGTTGGAAAAGAGCCAACTAAGGATGAATAGTGGAAATGTGAAACTGACCCCAAATTTGAAAAGTATGCATATACACAGGATCCGCACAGGTTGGGGAACCCGAAAAAACAAGTGTTTTCCGGATGTAACCTTTCCTTCAAAGCATAGGCCTGAACGTATATCGCATTTGTTGGAAATAGCTAAAGCATGAAGACTCGAAATGTGAAACTGACCTCAAATTCGAAAAGTATGCATATATTCAGGTTACCCACAGTCTGCAGAACCCCAAAAAATTGTGTTTTCCATATCCAATCTTTCCTTCAAAAGGTAAGCCTGGCCATATATCACATTTGTTGGCAAAGAGCCAAGTTAGCATGAAAAGTGGAAATGTTAAAATGACCCCAAAGTTGAAAAGTATGCATATACACAGGTTCCCCACAGGTTGGGGAACCCGAAAAAACAAGTGTTTTCCGGATGTAACCTTTCCTTCAAAACGTAGGCCTGAAAGTATATCGCATTTGTTGGAAATAGCTAAAGCATGAAGACTCGAAATGTGAAACTGACCTCAAATTCGAAAAGTATGCATATATTCAGGTTCCCCACTGTCTGGGGAACCTGAAAAAACATGTCTTTTCCATATCCGACCTTTCCTTCAAAATATAGACTGGGCATATATCTCATTTGTTGGCAAAAGCATGAAAAATGAAAATGTGAAACTTACCCCGAATTTGAAAAGTATACACATACACATGGTTGGGGAACCCGAAGAATCATTTATTTTACATATACGACCTTTCCTTCAAAAGGCATATATCGCATTTATTGACAAAAAACCAATTAAGCATGAACACTCGAAATGTGAAACTGACCTCCAATTCGAAAAGTATGTATATATTCAGGTTCCCCACTGCCTGGGGAACCTGAAAAAACGTGTTTTCCATATCCGACCTTTCCTTCAAAAGTAGGCTGGGCATATATCTCATTTGTTGGCAAAAGCATGAAAAATGAAAATGTGAAACTGACCCCAAATTTTAAAAGTATGCACATACACATACACTTTTTACAAACTACAAAAAACACCATTTTAAGCATGAAATTTAACCCCGAATCGCATTCTGACGTCTGTTTTTACATTTGAGTCAAACAAAAAATTTTCATCTCTGGAACCAAAAAATACCCTGACCCTCGAATAAGGAATTTCCTTCCCGGGACACCAAAATGGCTCAATTTTTAAAAACTACAAAAAGTACCATTTTTAAGCATGAAAAGTGGACATGTATTTTACATATACAACCTTTCCTTCAAAAGGCATATATCACATTTGTTGGTAAAATGCCAAGTAAGCATGAAAAGTGAAAATGAGTTTTCCGGATGCAACCTTTCCTTCAAAAGGAAGGCTGGGCATATATCTCATTTGTTGGCAAAAGCATAAAAAATGAAAAGGTGAATGACCCCAAATTTGAAAAGTATGCAGGTAGGCTGGGCATATATCACATTTGTTGGAAAAGAGCCAACTAAGGATGAATAGTGGAAATGTGAAACTGACCCCAAATTTGAAAAGTATGCATATACACAGGTTCCGCACAGGTTGGGGAACCCGAAAAAACAAGTGTTTTCCGGATGTAACCTTTCCTTCAAAACCTAGGCCTGAACGTATATCGCATTTGTTGGAAATAGCTAAAGCATGAAGACTCGAAATGTGAAACTGACCTCAAATTCGAAAAGTATGCATATATTCAGGTTACCCACAGTCTGCAGAACCCCCCAAAAATTGTGTTTTCCATATCCAATCTTTCCTTCAAAAGGTAAGCCTGGCCATATATCACATTTGTTGGCAAAGAGCCAAGTTAGCATGAAAAGTGGAAATGTTAAAATGACCCCAAAGTTGAAAAGTATGCATATACACAGGTTCCCCACAGGTTGGGGAACCCGAAAAAACAAGTGTTTTCCGGATGTAACCTTTCCTTCAAAACGTAGGCCTGAAAGTATATCGCATTTGTTGGAAATAGCTAAAGCATGAAGACTCGAAATGTGAAACTGACCTCAAATTCGAAAAGTATGCATATATTCAGGTTCCCCACTGTCTGGGGAACCTGAAAAAACATGTCTTTTCCATATCCGACCTTTCCTTCAAAATATAGACTGGGCATATATCTCATTTGTTGGCAAAAGCATGAAAAATGAAAATGTGAAACTTACCCCGAATTTGAAAAGTATACACATACACATGGTTGGGGAACCCGAAGAATCATTTATTTTACATATACGACCTTTCCTTCAAAAGGCATATATCGCATTTATTGACAAAAAACCAATTAAGCATGAACACTCGAAATGTGAAACTGACCTCCAATTCGAAAAGTATGTATATATTCAGGTTCCCCACTGCCTGGGGAACCTGAAAAAACGTGTTTTCCATATCCGACCTTTCCTTCAAAAGTAGGCTGGGCATATATCTCATTTGTTGGAAAAGAGCCAACTAAGGATGAATAGTGGAAATGTTAAACTGACCCCAAAGTTGAAAAGTATGCATATACACAGGTTCCCCACAGGTTGGGGAACCCGAAAAAACAAGTGTTTTCCGGATGTACCCTTTCCTTCAAAACGTAGGCCTGAAAGTATATCGCATTTGTTGGAAATAGCTAAAGCATGAAGACTCGAAATGTGAAACTGACCTCAAATTCGAAAAGTATGCATATATTCAGGTTCCCCACTGTCTGGGGAACCTGAAAAAACATGTCTTTTCCATATCCGACCTTTCCTTCAAAATATAGACTGGGCATATATCTCATTTGTTGGCAAAAGCATGAAAAATGAAAATGTGAAACTTACCCCGAATTTGAAAAGTATACACATACACATGGTTGGGGAACCCGAAGAATCATTTATTTTACATATACGACCTTTCCTTCAAAAGGCATATATCGCATTTATTGACAAAAAACCAATTAAGCATGAACACTCGAAATGTGAAACTGACCTCCAATTCGAAAAGTATGTATATATTCAGGTTCCCCACTGCCTGGGGAACCTGAAAAAACGTGTTTTCCATATCCGACCTTTCCTTCAAAAGTAGGCTGGGCATATATCTCATTTGTTGGCAAAAGCATGAAAAATGAAAATGTGAAACTGACCCCAAATTTTAAAAGTATGCACATACACATACACTTTTTACAAACTACAAAAAACACCATTTTAAGCATGAAATTTAACCCCGAATCGCATTCTGACGTCTGTTTTTACATTTGAGTCAAACAAAAAATTTTCATCTCTGGAACCAAAAAATACCCTGACCCTCGAATAAGGAATTTCCTTCCCGGGACACCAAAATGGCTCAATTTTTAAAAACTACAAAAAGTACCATTTTTAAGCATGAAAAGTGGACATGTATTTTACATATACAACCTTTCCTTCAAAAGGCATATATCACATTTGTTGGTAAAATGCCAAGTAAGCATGAAAAGTGAAAATGAGTTTTCCGGATGCAACCTTTCCTTCAAAAGGAAGGCTGGGCATATATCTCATTTGTTGGCAAAAGCATAAAAAATGAAAAGGTGAATGACCCCAAATTTGAAAAGTATGCAGGTAGGCTGGGCATATATCACATTTGTTGGAAAAGAGCCAACTAAGGATGAATAGTGGAAATGTGAAACTGACCCCAAATTTGAAAAGTATGCATATACACAGGTTCCGCACAGGTTGGGGAACCCGAAAAAACAAGTGTTTTCCGGATGTAACCTTTCCTTCAAAACCTAGGCCTGAACGTATATCGCATTTGTTGGAAATAGCTAAAGCATGAAGACTCGAAATGTGAAACTGACCTCAAATTCGAAAAGTATGCATATATTCAGGTTACCCACAGTCTGCAGAACCCCCCAAAAATTGTGTTTTCCATATCCAATCTTTCCTTCAAAAGGTAAGCCTGGCCATATATCACATTTGTTGGCAAAGAGCCAAGTTAGCATGAAAAGTGGAAATGTTAAAATGACCCCAAAGTTGAAAAGTATGCATATACACAGGTTCCCCACAGGTTGGGGAACCCGAAAAAACAAGTGTTTTCCGGATGTAACCTTTCCTTCAAAACGTAGGCCTGAAAGTATATCGCATTTGTTGGAAATAGCTAAAGCATGAAGACTCGAAATGTGAAACTGACCTCAAATTCGAAAAGTATGCATATATTCAGGTTCCCCACTGTCTGGGGAACCTGAAAAAACATGTCTTTTCCATATCCGACCTTTCCTTCAAAATATAGACTGGGCATATATCTCATTTGTTGGCAAAAGCATGAAAAATGAAAATGTGAAACTTACCCCGAATTTGAAAAGTATACACATACACATGGTTGGGGAACCCGAAGAATCATTTATTTTACATATACGACCTTTCCTTCAAAAGGCATATATCGCATTTATTGACAAAAAACCAATTAAGCATGAACACTCGAAATGTGAAACTGACCTCCAATTCGAAAAGTATGTATATATTCAGGTTCCCCACTGCCTGGGGAACCTGAAAAAACGTGTTTTCCATATCCGACCTTTCCTTCAAAAGTAGGCTGGGCATATATCTCATTTGTTGGAAAAGAGCCAACTAAGGATGAATAGTGGAAATGTTAAACTGACCCCAAAGTTGAAAAGTATGCATATACACAGGTTCCCCACAGGTTGGGGAACCCGAAAAAACAAGTGTTTTCCGGATGTACCCTTTCCTTCAAAACGTAGGCCTGAAAGTATATCGCATTTGTTGGAAATAGCTAAAGCATGAAGACTCGAAATGTGAAACTGACCTCAAATTCGAAAAGTATGCATATATTCAGGTTCCCCACTGTCTGGGGAACCTGAAAAAACATGTCTTTTCCATATCCGACCTTTCCTTCAAAATATAGACTGGGCATATATCTCATTTGTTGGCAAAAGCATGAAAAATGAAAATGTGAAACTTACCCCGAATTTGAAAAGTATACACATACACATGGTTGGGGAACCCGAAGAATCATTTATTTTACATATACGACCTTTCCTTCAAAAGGCATATATCGCATTTATTGACAAAAAACCAATTAAGCATGAACACTCGAAATGTGAAACTGACCTCCAATTCGAAAAGTATGTATATATTCAGGTTCCCCACTGCCTGGGGAACCTGAAAAAACGTGTTTTCCATATCCGACCTTTCCTTCAAAAGTAGGCTGGGCATATATCTCATTTGTTGGCAAAAGCATGAAAAATGAAAATGTGAAACTGACCCCAAATTTTAAAAGTATGCACATACACATACACTTTTTACAAACTACAAAAAACACCATTTTAAGCATGAAATTTAACCCCGAATCGCATTCTGACGTCTGTTTTTACATTTGAGTCAAACAAAAAATTTTCATCTCTGGAACCAAAAAATACCCTGACCCTCGAATAAGGAATTTCCTTCCCGGGACACCAAAATGGCTCAATTTTTAAAAACTACAAAAAGTACCATTTTTAAGCATGAAAAGTGGACATGTATTTTACATATACAACCTTTCCTTCAAAAGGCATATATCACATTTGTTGGTAAAATGCCAAGTAAGCATGAAAAGTGAAAATGAGTTTTCCGGATGCAACCTTTCCTTCAAAAGGAAGGCTGGGCATATATCTCATTTGTTGGCAAAAGCATAAAAAATGAAAAGGTGAATGACCCCAAATTTGAAAAGTATGCAGGTAGGCTGGGCATATATCACATTTGTTGGAAAAGAGCCAACTAAGGATGAATAGTGGAAATGTGAAACTGACCCCAAATTTGAAAAGTATGCATATACACAGGTTCCGCACAGGTTGGGGAACCCGAAAAAACAAGTGTTTTCCGGATGTAACCTTTCCTTCAAAACCTAGGCCTGAACGTATATCGCATTTGTTGGAAATAGCTAAAGCATGAAGACTCGAAATGTGAAACTGACCTCAAATTCGAAAAGTATGCATATATTCAGGTTACCCACAGTCTGCAGAACCCCCCAAAAATTGTGTTTTCCATATCCAATCTTTCCTTCAAAAGGTAAGCCTGGCCATATATCACATTTGTTGGCAAAGAGCCAAGTTAGCATGAAAAGTGGAAATGTTAAAATGACCCCAAAGTTGAAAAGTATGCATATACACAGGTTCCCCACAGGTTGGGGAACCCGAAAAAACAAGTGTTTTCCGGATGTAACCTTTCCTTCAAAACGTAGGCCTGAAAGTATATCGCATTTGTTGGAAATAGCTAAAGCATGAAGACTCGAAATGTGAAACTGACCTCAAATTCGAAAAGTATGCATATATTCAGGTTACCCACAGTCTGCAGAACCCGAAAAAAATTGTGTTTTCCATATCCAATCTTTCATTCAAAAGGCAAGCCTGGGCATATATCACATTTGTTGGCAAAGAGCCAAGTTAGCATGAAAAGTGGAAATGTTAAACTGACCCCAAAGTTGAAAAGTATGCATATACACAGGTTCCCCACAGGTTGGGGAACCCGAAAAAACAAGTGTTTTCCGGATGTACCCTTTCCTTCAAAACGTAGGCCTGAAAGTATATCGCATTTGTTGGAAATAGCTAAAGCATGAAGACTCGAAATGTGAAACTGACCTCAAATTCGAAAAGTATGCATATATTCAGGTTCCCCACTGTCTGGGGAACCTGAAAAAACATGTCTTTTCCATATCCGACCTTTCCTTCAAAATATAGACTGGGCATATATCTCATTTGTTGGCAAAAGCATGAAAAATGAAAATGTGAAACTGACCCCGAATTTGAAAAGTATACACATACACATGGTTGGGGAACCCGAAGAATCATTTATTTTACATATACGACCTTTCCTTCAAAAGGCATATATCGCATTTATTGACAAAAAACCAATTAAGCATGAACACTCGAAATGTGAAACTGACCTCCAATTCGAAAAGTATGTATATATTCAGGTTCCCCACTGCCTGGGGAACCTGAAAAAACGTGTTTTCCATATCCGACCTTTCCTTCAAAAGTAGGCTGGGCATATATCTCATTTGTTGGCAAAAGCATGAAAAATGAAAATGTGAAACTGACCCCAAATTTTAAAAGTATGCACATACACATACACTTTTTACAAACTACAAAAAACACCATTTTAAGCATGAAATTTAACCCCGAATCGCACTCTGACGTCTGTTTTTACATTTGAGTCAAACAAAAAATTTTCATCTCTGGAACCAAAAAATACCCTGACCCTCGAATAAGGAATTTCCTTCCCGGGACACCAAAATGGCTCAATTTTTAAAAACTACAAAAAGTACCATTTTTAAGCATGAAAAGTGGACATGTATTTTACATATACAACCTTTCCTTCAAAAGGCATATATCACATTTGTTGGTAAAATGCCAAGTAAGCATGAAAAGTGAAAATGAGTTTTCCGGATGCAACCTTTCCTTCAAAAGGAAGGCTGGGCATATATCTCATTTGTTGGCAAAAGCATAAAAAATGAAAAGGTGAATGATCCCAAATTTGAAAAGTATGCAGGTAGGCTGGGCATATATCACATTTGTTGGAAAAGAGCCAACTAAGGATGAATAGTGGAAAGTTGAAACTGACCCCAAATTTGAAAAGTATGCATATACACAGGTTCCGCACAGGTTGGGGAACCCGAATAAACAAGTGTTTTCCGGATGTAACCTTTCCTTCAAAACCTAGGCCTGAACGTATATCGCATTTGTTGGAAATAGCTAAAGCATGAAGACTCGAAATGTGAAACTGACCTCAAATTCGAAAAGTATGCATATATTCAGGTTACCCACAGTCTGCAGAACCCCCCAAAAATTGTGTTTTCCATATCCAATCTTTCCTTCAAAAGGTAAGCCTGGCCATATATCACATTTGTTGGCAAAGAGCCAAGTTAGCATGAAAAGTGGAAATGTTAAAATGACCCCAAAGTTGAAAAGTATGCATATACACAGGTTCCCCACAGGTTGGGGAAACCGAAAAAACAAGTGTTTTCCAGATGTAACCTTTCCTTCAAAACGTAGGCCTGAACGTATATCGTATTTGTTGGAAATAGCTAAAGCATGAAGACTCGAAATGTGAAACTGACCTCAAATTCGAAAAGTATGCATATATTCAGGTTCCCCACTGTCTGGGGAACCTGAAAAAACATGTCTTTTCCATATCTGACCTTTCCTTCAAAAGATAGGCTGGGCATATATCTCATTTGTTGGCAAAGAGCCAAGTTAGCATGAAAAGTGGAAATGTTAAACTGACCCCAAAGTTGAAAAGTATGCATATACACAGGTTCCCCACAGGTTGGGGAACCCGAAAAAACAAGTGTTTTCCGGATGTACCCTTTCCTTCAAAACGTAGGCCTGAAAGTATATCGCATTTGTTGGAAATAGCTAAAGCATGAAGACTCGAAATGTGAAACTGACCTCAAATTCGAAAAGTATGCATATATTCAGGTTCCCCACTGTCTGGGGAACCTGAAAAAACATGTCTTTTCCATATCTGACCTTTCCTTCAAAAGATAGGCTGGGCATATATCTCATTTGTTGGCAAAAGCATGAAAAATGAAAATGTGAAACTGACCCCGAATTTGAAAAGTATGCACATACACATGGTTGGGGAACCCGAAGAATCATTTATTTTACATATACGACCTTTCCTTCAAAAGGCATATATCGCATTTATTGACAAAAAACCAATTAAGCATGAACACTCGAAATGTGAAACTGACCTCCAATTCGAAAAGTATGTATATATTCAGGTTCCCCACTGCCTGGGGAACCTGAAAAAATGTGTTTTCCATATCCGACCTTTCCTTCAAAAGTAGGCTGGGCATATATCTCATTTGTTGGCAAAAGCATGAAAAATGAAAATGTGAAACTGACCCCAAATTTTAAAAGTATGCACATACACATACACTTTTTACAAACTACAAAAAACACCATTTTAAGCATGAAATTTAACCCCGAATCGCATTCTGACGTCTGTTTTTACATTTGAGTCAAACAAAAAATTTTCGTCTCTGGAACCAAAAAATACCCTGACCCTCGAATAAGGAATTTCCTTCCCGGGACACCAAAATGGCTCAATTTTTAAAAACTACAAAAAGTACCATTTTTAAGCATGAAAAGTGGACATGTATTTTACATATACAACCTTTCCTTCAAAAGGCATATATCACATTTGTTGGTAAAATGCCAAGTAAGCATGAAAAGTGAAAATGAGTTTTCCGGATGCAACCTTTCCTTCAAAAGGAACGCTGGGCATATATCTCATTTGTTGGCAAAAGCATAAAAAATGAAAAGGTGAATGACCCCAAATTTGAAAAGTATGCAGGTAGGCTGGGCATATATCACATTTGTTGGAAAAGAGCCAACTAAGGATGAATAGTGGAAATGTGAAACTGACCCCAAATTTGAAAAGTATGCATATACACAGGTTCCGCACAGGTTGGGGAACCCGAAAAAACAAGTGTTTTCCGGATGTAACCTTTCCTTCAAAACCTAGGCCTGAACGTATATCGCATTTGTTGGAAATAGCTAAAGCATGAAGACTCGAAATGTGAAACTGACCTCAAATTCGAAAAGTATGCATATATTCAGGTTACCCACAGTCTGCAGAACCCCCAAAAAATTGTGTTTTCCATATCCAATCTTTCCTTCAAAAGGTAAGCCTGGCCATATATCACATTTGTTGGCAAAGAGCCAAGTTAGCATGAAAAGTGGAAATGTTAAACTGACCCCAAAGTTGAAAAGTATGCATATACACAGGTTCCCCACAGGTTGGGGAAACCGAAAAAACAAGTGTTTTCCAGATGTAACCTTTCCTTCAAAACGTAGGCCTGAACGTATATCGCATTTGTTGGAAATAGCTAAAGCATGAAGACTCGAAATGTGAAACTGACCTCAAATTCGAAAAGTATGCATATATTCAGGTTTCCCACAGTCTGCAGAACCTGAAAAAAAGTGTGTTTTCCATATCCAATATTTCATTCAAAAGGCAAGTCTGGGCATATATCACATTTGTTGGCAAAGAGACAAGTAAGCATGAAAAGTGGAAATGTTAAACTGACCCCAAAGTTGAAAAGTATGCATATACACAGGTTCCCCACAGGTTGGGGAACCCGAAAAAACAAGTATTTTCCGGATGTACCCTTTCCTTCAAAACGTAGGCCTGAATGTATATCGCATTTGTTGGAAATAGCTAAAGCATGAAGACTCGAAATGTGAAACTGACCTCAAATTCGAAAAGTATGCATATATTCAGGTTCCCCACTGTCTGGGGAACCTGAAAAAACATGTCTTTTCCATATCCGACCTTTCCTTCAAAAGATAGGCTGGGCATATATCTCATTTGTTGGCAAAAGCATGAAAAATGAAAATGTGAAACTGACCCCGAATTTGAAAAGTATGCACATACACATGGTTGGGGAACCCGAAGAATCATTTATTTTACATATACGACCTTTCCTTCAAAAGGCATATATCGCATTTATTGGCAAAAAACCAATTAAGCATGAACACTCGAAATGTGAAACTGACCTCCAATTCGAAAAGTATGCATATATTCAGGTTCCCCACTGCCTGGGGAACCTGAAAAAACGTGTTTTCCATATCCGACCTTTCCTTCAAAAGTAGGCTGGGCATATATCTCATTTGTTGGCAAAAGCATGAAAAATGAAAATGTGAAACTGACCCCAAATTTTAAAAGTATGCACATACACATACACTTTTTACAAACTACAAAAAACACCATTTTTAAGCATGAAATTTAACCCCAAATCGCATTCTGACGTCTGTTTTTACATTTGAGTCAAACAAAAAATTTTCGTCTCTGGAACCAAAAAATACCCTGACCCTCGAATAAGGAATTTCCTTCCCGGGACACCAAAATGGTTCAATTTTTAAAAACTACAAAAAGTACCATTTTTAACCATGAAAAGTGGACATGTATTTTACATATACAACCTTTCCTTCAAAAGGCATATATCACATTTGTTGGTAAAATGCCAAGTAAGCATGAAAAGTGAAAATGAGTTTTCCGGATGCAACCTTTCCTTCAAAAGGAAGGCTGGGCATATATCTCATTTGTTGGCAAAAGCATAAAAAATGAAAAGGTGAATGATCCCAAATTTGAAAAGTATGCAGGTAGGCTGGGCATATATCACATTTGTTGGAAAAGAGCCAAGTTAGCATGAAAAGTGGAAATGTTAAACTGACCCCAAAGTTGAAAAGTATGCATATACACAGGTTCCCCACAGGTTGGGGAACCCGAAAAAACAAGTGTTTTCCGGATGTAACCTTTCCTTCAAAACGTAGGCCTGAAAGTATATCGCATTTGTTGGAAATAGCTAAAGCATGAAGACTCGAAATGTGAAACTGACCTCAAATTCGAAAAGTATGCATATATTCAGGTTCCCCACTGTCTGGGGAACCTGAAAAAACATGTCTTTTCCATATCCGACCTTTCCTTCAAAAGATAGGCTGGGCATATATCTCATTTGTTGGCAAAAGCATGAAAAATGAAAATGTGAAACTGACCCCGAATTTGAAAAGTATGCACATACACATGGTTGGGGAACCCGAAGAATCATTTATTTTACACATACGACCTTTCCTTCAAAAGGCATATATCGCATTTATTGGCAAAAAACTAATTAAGCATGAATACTCGAAATGTGAAACTGACCTCAAATTCGAAAAGTATGCATATATTCAGGTTCCCCACTGCCTAGGGAACCTGAAAAAACGTGTTTTCCATATCCGACCTTTCCTTCAAAAGTAGGCTGGGCATATATCTCATTTGTTGGCAAAAGCATGAAAAATGAAAATGTGAAACTGACCCCAAATTTTAAAAGTATGCACATACACATACACTTTTTACAAACTACAAAAAACACCATTTTTAAGCATGAAATTTAAACCCGAATCGCATTCTGACGTCTGTTTTTACATTTCAGTCAAACAAAAAATTTTCGTCTCTGGAACCAAAAAAATACCCTGACCCTCGAACAAGGAATTTCCTTCCCTGGACACCAAAATGGCTCAATTTTTAAAAACTACAAAAAGTACCATTTTTAAGCATGAAAAGTGGACATGTATTTTACATACATAACCTTTCGTTCAAAAGGCATATATCACATTTGTTGGTAAAATGCCAAGTAAGCATGAAAAGTGAAAATGAGTTTTCCGGATGCAACCTTTCCTTCAAAAGGAAGGCTGGGCATATATCTCATTTGTTGGCAAAAGCATAAAAAATGAAAATGTGAATGACCCCAAATTTGAAAAGTATGCAGGTAGGCTGGGCATATATCACATTTGTTGGAAAAGAGCCAACTAAGGATGAATAGTGGAAATGTGAAACTGACCCCAAATTTGAAAAGTATGCATATACACAGGTTGGGGAACCCGAAAAAAACCAGTGTTTTCCGGATGTAACCTTTCCTTCAAAACCTAGGCCTGAACGTATATCGCATTTGTTGGAAATAGCTAAAGCATGAAGACTCGAAATGTGAAACTGACCTCAAATTCGAAAAGTATGCATATATTCAGGTTACCCACAGTCTGCAGAACCCCCAAAAAATTGTGTTTTCCATATCCAATCTTTCACTCAAAAGGCAAGGCTGGGCATATATCACATTTGTTGGCAAAGAGCCAAGTTAGCATGAAAAGTGGAAATGTTAAACTGACCCCAAAGTTGAAAAGTATGCATATACACAGGTTCCCCACAGGTTGGGGAACCCGAAAAAACAAGTGTTTTCCGGATGTACCCTTTCCTTCAAAACGTAGGCCTGAAAGTATATCGCATTTGTTGGAAATAGCTAAAGCATGAAGACTCGAAATGTGAAACTGACCTCAAATTCGAAAAGTATGCATATATTCAGGTTCCCCACAGTCTGCAGAATCCGAAAAAAATTGTGTTTTCCATATCCAATCTTTCATTCAAAAGGCAAGGCTGGGCATATATCACATTTGTTGGCAAAGAGCCAAGTTAGCATGAAAAGTGGAAATGTTAAACTGACCCCAAAGTTGAAAAGTATGCATATACACAGGTTCCCCACAGGTTGGGGAACCCGAAAAAACAAGTGTTTTCCGGATGTACCCTTTCCTTCAAAACGTAGGCCTGAAAGTATATCGCATTTGTTGGAAATAGCTAAAGCATGAAGACTCGAAATGTGAAACTGACCTCAAATTCGAAAAGTATGCATATATTCAGGTTCCCCACTGTCTGGGGAACCTGAAAAAACATGTCTTTTCCATATCCGACCTTTCCTTCAAAAGATAGGCTGGGCATATATCTCATTTGTTGGCAAAAGCATGAAAAATGAAAATGTGAAACTGACCCCGAATTTGAAAAGTATGCACATACACATGGTTGGGGAACCCGAAGAATCATTTATTTTACATATACGACCTTTCCTTCAAAAGGCATATATCGCATTTATTGACAAAAAACCAATTAAGCATGAACACTCGAAATGTGAAACTGACATCCAATTCGAAAAGTATGTATATATTCAGGTTCTCCAGTGCCTGGGGAACCTGAAAAAACGTGTTTTCCATATCCGACCTTTCCTTCAAAAGTAGGCTGGGCATATATCTCATTTGTTGGCAAAAGCATGAAAAATGAAAATGTGAAACTGACCCCAAATTTTAAAAGTATGCACATACACATACACTTTTTACAAACTACAAAAAACACCATTTTAAGCATGAAATTTAACCCCGAATCTCATTCTGACGTCTGTTTTTACATTTGAGTCAAACAAAAAATTTTCCTCTCTGGAACCAAAAAATACCCTGACCCTCGAATAAGGAATTTCCTTCCCGGGACACCAAAATGGCTCAATTTTTAAAAACTACAAAAAGTACCATTTTTAACCATGAAAAGTGGACATGTATTTTACATATACAACCTTTCCTTCAAAAGGCATATATCACATTTGTTGGTAAAATGCCAAGTAAGCATGAAAAGTGAAAATGAGTTTTCCGGATGCAACCTTTCCTTCAAAAGGAAGGCTGGGCATATATCTCATTTGTTTGCAAAAGCATAAAAAATGAAAAGGTGAATGATCCCAAATTTGAAAAGTATGCAGGTAGGCTGGGCATATATCACATTTGTTGGAAAAGAGCCAAGTTAGCATGAAAAGTGGAAATATTAAACTGACCCCAAATTTGAAAAGTATGCATATACACAGGTTCCCCACAGGTTGGGGAACCCGAAAAAACAAGTGTTTTCCGGATGTAACCTTTCCTTCAAAACGTAGGCCTGAAAGTATATCGCATTTGTTGGAAATAGCTAAAGCATGAAGACTCGAAATGTGAAACTGACCTCAAATTCGAAAAGTATGCATATATTCAGGTTCCCCACTGTCTGGGGAACCTGAAAAAACATGTCTTTTCCATATCCGACCTTTCCTTCAAAAGGAAGGCTGGGCATATATCTCATTTGTTGGCAAAAGCATAAAAAATGAAAATGTGAATGACCCCAAATTTGAAAAGTATGCAGGTAGGCTGGGCATATATCACATTTGTTGGAAAAGAGCCAACTAAGGATGAATAGTGGAAATGTGAAACTGACCCCAAATTTGAAAAGTATGCATATACACAGGTTGGGGAACCCGAAAAAAACAAGTGTTTTCCGGATGTAACCTTTCCTTCAAAACCTAGGCCTGAACGTATATCGCATTTGTTGGAAATAGCTAAAGCATGAAGACTCGAAATGTGAAACTGACCTCAAATTCGAAAAGTATGCATATATTCAGGTTACCCACAGTCTGCAGAACCCCCAAAAAATTGTGTTTTCCATATCCAATCTTTCCTTCAAAAGGTAAGCCTGGCCATATATCACATTTGTTGGCAAAGAGCCAAGTTAGCATGAAAAGTGGAAATGTTAAACTGACCCCAAAGTTGAAAAGTATGCATATACACAGGTTCCCCACAGGTTGGGGAAACCGAAAAAACAAGTGTTTTCCAGATGTAACCTTTCCTTCAAAACGTAGGCCTGAACGTATATCGTATTTGTTGGAAATAGCTAAAGCATGAAGACTCGAAATGTGAAACTGACCTCAAATTCGAAAAGTATGCATATATTCAGGTTACCCACAGTCTGCAGAATCCGAAAAAAATTGTGTTTTCCATATCCAATCTTTCATTCAAAAGGCAAGGCTGGGCATATATCACATTTGTTGGCAAAGAGCCAAGTTAGCATGAAAAGTGGAAATGTTAAACTGACCCCAAAGTTGAAAAGTATGCATATACACAGGTTCCCCACAGGTTGGGGAACCCGAAAAAACAAGTGTTTTCCGGATGTACCCTTTCCTTCAAAACGTAGGCCTGAAAGTATATCGCATTTGTTGGAAATAGCTAAAGCATGAAGACTCGAAATGTGAAACTGACCTCAAATTCGAAAAGTATGCATATATTCAGGTTCCCCACTGTCTGGGGAACCTGAAAAAACATGTCTTTTCCATATCCGACCTTTCCTTCAAAAGATAGGCTGGGCATATATCTCATTTGTTGGCAAAAGCATGAAAAATGAAAATGTGAAACTGACCCCGAATTTGAAAAGTATGCACATACACATGGTTGGGGAACCCGAAGAATCATTTATTTTACATATACGACCTTTCCTTCAAAAGGCATATATCGCATTTATTGACAAAAAACCAATTAAGCATGAACACTCGAAATGTGAAACTGACATCCAATTCGAAAAGTATGTATATATTCAGGTTCTCCACTGCCTGGGGAACCTGAAAAAACGTGTTTTCCATATCCGACCTTTCCTTCAAAAGTAGGCTGGGCATATATCTCATTTGTTGGCAAAAGCATGAAAAATGAAAATGTGAAACTGACCCCAAATTTTAAAAGTATGCACATACACATACACTTTTTACAAACTACAAAAAACACCATTTTAAGCATGAAATTTAACCCCGAATCTCATTCTGACGTCTGTTTTTACATTTGAGTCAAACAAAAAATTTTCCTCTCTGGAACCAAAAAATACCCTGACCCTCGAATAAGGAATTTCCTTCCCGGGACACCAAAATGGCTCAATTTTTAAAAACTACAAAAAGTACCATTTTTAACCATGAAAAGTGGACATGTATTTTACATATACAACCTTTCCTTCAAAAGGCATATATCACATTTGTTGGTAAAATGCCAAGTAAGCATGAAAAGTGAAAATGAGTTTTCCGGATGCAACCTTTCCTTCAAAAGGAAGGCTGGGCATATATCTCATTTGTTGGCAAAAGCATAAAAAATGAAAAGGTGAATGATCCCAAATTTGAAAAGTATGCAGGCAGGCTGGGCATATATCACATTTGTTGGAAAAGAGCCAAGTTAGCATGAAAAGTGGAAATGTTAAACTGACCCCAAAGTTGAAAAGTATGCATATACACAGGTTCCCCACAGGTTGGGGAACCCGAAAAAACAAGTGTTTTCCGGATGTAACCTTTCCTTCAAAACGTAGGCCTGAAAGTATATCGCATTTGTTGGAAATAGCTAAAGCATGAAGACTCGAAATGTGAAACTGACCTCAAATTCGAAAAGTATGCATATATTCAGGTTCCCCACTGTCTGGGGAACCTGAAAAAACATGTCTTTTCCATATCCGACCTTTCCTTCAAAAGATAGGCTGGGCATATATCTCATTTGTTGGCAAAAGCATGAAAAATGAAAATGTGAAACTGACCCCGAATTTGAAAAGTATGCACATACACATGGTTGGGGAACCGGAAGAATCATTTATTTTACACATACGACCTTTCCTTCAAAAGGCATATATCGCATTTATTGGCAAAAAACCAATTAAGCATGAATACTCGAAATGTGAAACTGACCTCAAATTCGAAAAGTATGCATATATTCAGGTTCCCCACTGCCTAGGGAACCTGAAAAAACGTGTTTTCCATATCCGACCTTTCCTTCAAAAGTAGGCTGGGCATATATCTCATTTGTTGGCAAAAGCATGAAAAATGAAAATGTGAAACTGACCCCAAATTTTAAAAGTATGCACATACACATACACTTTTTACAAACTACAAAAAACACCATTTTTAAGCATGAAATTTAACCCCGAATCGCATTCTGACGTCTGTTTTTACATTTGAGTCAAACAAAAAATTTTCGTCTCTGGAACCAAAAAAATACCCTGACCCTCGAACAAGGAATTTCCTTCCCTGGACACCAAAATGGCTCAATTTTTAAAAACTACAAAAAGTACCATTTTTAAGCATGAAAAGTGGACATGTATTTTACATACATAACCTTTCGTTCAAAAGGCATATATCACATTTGTTGGTAAAATGCCAAGTAAGCATGAAAAGTGAAAATGAGTTTTCCGGATGCAACCTTTCCTTCAAAAGGAAGGCTGGGCATATATCTCATTTGTTGGCAAAAGCATAAAAAATGAAAAGGTGAATGACCCCAAATTTGAAAAGTATGCAGGTAGGCTGGGCATATATCACATTTGTTGGAAAAGAGCCAACTAAGGATGAATAGTGGAAATGTGAAACTGACCCCAAATTTGAAAAGTATGCATATACACAGGTTCCACACAGGTTGGGGAACCCCAAAAAACAAGTGTTTTCCGGATGTAACCTTTCCTTCAAAACATAGGCCTGAACGTATATCGCTTTTGTTGGAAATAGCTAAAGCATGAAGACTCGAAATGTGAAACTGACCTCAAATTCGAAAAGTATGCATATATTCAGGTTACACACAGTCTGCAGAACCCCAAAAAATTGTGTTTTCCATATCCAATCTTTCCTTCAAAAGGTAAGCCTGGCCATATATCACATTTGTTGGCAAAGAGCCAAGTTAGCATGAAAAGTGGAAATCTTAAACTGACCCCAAAGTTGAAAAGTATGCATATACACAGGTTCCCCACAGGTTGGGGAACCCGAAAAAACAAGTGTTTTCCGGATGTAACCTTTCCTTCAAAACGTAGGCCTGAACGTATATCGTATTTGTTGGAAATAGCTAAAGCATGCTCGAAATTTGAAACTGACCTCAAATTCGAAAAGTATGCATATATTCAGGTTCCCCACTGTCTGGGGAACCTGAAAAAACATGTCTTTTCCATATCCGACCTTTCCTTCAAAAGATAGGCTGGGCATATATCTCATTTGTTGGCAAAAGCATGAAAAATGAAAATTTGAAACTGACCCCGAATTTGAAAAGTATGCACATACACATGGTTGGGGAACCCGAAGAATCATTTATTTTACATATACGACCTTTCCTTCAAAAGGCATATATCGCATTTATTGGCAAAAAACCAATTAAGCATGAACACTCGAAATGTGAAACTGACCTCCAATTCGAAAAGTATGCATATATTCAGGTTCCCCACTGCCTGGGGAACCTGAAAAAACGTGTTTTCCATATCCGACCTTTCCTTCAAAAGTAGGCTGGGCATATATCTCATTTGTTGGCAAAAGCATGAAAAATGAAAATGTGAAACTGACCCCAAATTTTAAAAGTATGCACATACACATACACTTTTTACAAACTACAAAAAACACCATTTTTAAGAATGAAATTTAACCCCGAATCGCATTCTGACGTCTGTTTTTACATTTGAGTCAAACAAAAAATTTTCATCTCTGGAACCAAAAAATACCCTGACCCTCGAATAAGGAATTTCCTTCCCGGGACACCAAAATGGCTCAATTTTTAAAAACTACAAAAAGTACCATTTTTAACCATGAAAAGTGGACATGTATTTTACATATACAACCTTTCCTTCAAAAGGTATATATCACATTTGTTGGTAAAATGCCAAGTAAGCATGAAAAGTGAAAATGAGTTTTCCGGATGCAACCTTTCCTTCAAAAGGAAGGCTGGGCATATATCTCATTTGTTGGCAAAAGCATAAAAAATGAAAAGGTGAATGATCCCAAATTTGAAAAGTATGCAGGTAGGCTGGGCATATATCACATTTGTTGGAAAAGAGCCAAGTTAGCATGAAAAGTGGAAATGTTAAACTGACCCCAAAGTTGAAAAGTATGCATATACACAGGTTCCCCACAGGTTGGGGAACCCGAAAAAACAAGTGTTTTCCGGATGTAACCTTTCCTTCAAAACGTAGGCCTGAAAGTATATCGCATTTGTTGGAAATAGCTAAAGCATGAAGACTCGAAATGTGAAACTGACCTCAAATTCGAAAAGTATGTGTCAGAATCCAATCATATTTCATCTTTAATTATTAAATATAGAAACTCCCAATTCTGCCTTCTTTGGATTCTGCCATAAGAGGGAGAGAAGGGGGAGAACAAAGGGGCTTTATGGCCCTCACTTCCTTCAGTCGACTTCAAAGAGCTGAATGCTGAATGTGTGTTTATTGTAACCTATTGTAACCTCAAAGCGTTAGCACCAGAGAACATTAGCATTAACAAAGAAGAGTATTTGCCTTTCATGTAGTTATCTGAAGTCTCCATCCAGACGGAAGAAAGAAGAAACGGGGTGGAATTGTGATACTTGAAACTATCACTGGAAGGGGGGTTGATTGGGTGGGACTACTGGGGAACCCCTTAAAACCTTGAATGGGAGAGCTTGGACCCCAAGTCCTGTCTAGCATGCCTGCAACCATTTTCTCTTAATAAAGGATTCCTGTTGGAAGAACTATTCCAAGAGTTCTGTCTTCTTAAGATGCAAAGTGGGGTGGGTCCTTACATTAGACAGGACTTGCAAAATTAATCCACCTGGAAGGTAGACCCTTGCCGGGGGATTTTGCAAAAATTTACCATGTCAGACAACGAAGCAAGAGAGGGAGAAAACTCCCTGGAAAGAGAGCCGCTGACCCAGTTGGAACCTTGCCAGATGTTGGGATCCGAGAGGCCAGATTTCTCAGAAGAAGAAGTAGTGGAGACACAGGACCACAAGCCTCGCTGGTCGATGGGCGTTGGAAAGAAAAGCGAGTGGGGAAAGGAATCAAGAAAAGTGACCCTGAGACGGGGGACCAAGCAACCAGAATGGAAGCAGGAGATGGAGAAATCCCTGCACGCAAGTGAAGAGGGAGGAAGCTGTATGCCGTACTCAGACTGGATCCTAGAGAAAGCTATTGACCTGATGAAGAGAACTCTCAGCTCCCTAGGAGAGGAGATTCCTGAGCCCTACGCCCGCCCCAGTTCCTGGAGCCACAAAGGGAGAGACACCGAGGGGGACGTGGAACCTGCAACCCCAGGGACATTTACTGATCCAGGAGCTCCCACCCCCTACCGGACCCAAGATGGAAATCTGGACGGAAGACACTACCACCCACAATGGAGGCACCGATCCATTCCAAGACGTCCACCGTTGGAGGTGAAATTCAAAGGGGAGCCAACACGCTTGGGGTTTTTCCTAACCCAAGTCCTCAGCTACATGGAGGAATATGGGCAGGACATCCCCAGCGACAAAGCCCGCATCCGGATCGTGCAATCTGCCCTGGATGGACCAGCTGCAGATTGGGTGGTGAACCTGCATGACTCCAATGCCCCAGAACTCAGTAACTTCAACCGTTTCATGTCCTCTTTGAGAAGACGATTTGAAGACCCCCTGGCTGATCGCAAAGCCCGTGAAAGAATAACAACGATGAGGCAGGGCAAACGCCCAGTGGCTGAGTATACACAAGAATTCCGGGCCATTGCCAGCAAACTGAATTGGCCAGAAGACATCCTCCTTGGCCGTTTCAAAGACGGACTAAACTATGATCTATATGATGCTTGCCTGCCCCGAGGAGACCCACATCGACTTGAGGAATGGTACGTCTTGGCAGAGGAAGCAGAGATCGACATATTGAAGAGGCATCGCCGAGGAAAACAATGGAGCCGCCCCCCGCCTGAGCTGACACACCAACCGGTGAAATCATCGGATACAGCCAAGAAGCAGATGGGGTGTTTCAAGTGCGGAAGAGAAGGGCATCGAGCTGTAGAATGCCGCTCAAAGGCCCCCCAGCACAACCCAGACAGATCCCCAATCAACAAACCCAGAGGGTATTCAGCTAAGCCAAAAGAAACAGCCATGAAAATGATGGAAATTGCAGAAACCCCCACCTCTGCTCACCAAGGGGAAAGAACTCCAGCCTACACCACAGGGACGGTGGATGCCTCAGATGACAGCTCGGAAGGCGAACCCCTGGTAAGTGGACGCATCACACCCATCTTCAAAACAGTGACTATATTAATCCCCCCCATGCCCGAAGCTGTGAAAGTGAAAGCCTTAATAGACTCTGGCTGCACCCGCTGCCTCATTAGCCCAACACTAGTGGGGAATCTGGGCATCCCATCCAGGAGACTGGAACAACCAATCTCATTTGGCCAGCTAGATGGATCCATAGCAGGGGGGGTGCCAGCTACCCTAGCCACTCTGCCAATACACCTCTCCCTGGGCAACCATGAAGAGGACTTAACGTTTGTGGTGACCCCAGGTATGGAATGCCCAATGATTCTAGGGATGGAATGGTTGAAAAAATGGAACCCCTGGGTAAATTGGAGGACGACAGAAATCAAATTCCCGAAGGGGGACCCTATGGACTTAAAACCCCAAGGGAGGCTACCAGAATCAAGAATAGAAAAAGCATCCATAGGAGAGGAAAAAAGATTAACAGAAATACCAGAGGAATATAGGGACCTTGCTGAAGTCTTCAGTGAGGAGAGGGCGAATGAGCTTCCCCCCCACCGACCCACAGACTGTACCATTGAATTCAAGCCTGGGGCAAAACTCCCGAAACCCAGATTATACTCCATGAGCCCAAAGGAGAAGGAGGAAATGGAAAGATTTATAAAAAAAAACCTGGAGAGAGGTTTCATTGAACCAGCTAAGCCTAAAGTGGCTGCCCCGGTCCTTTTTAGAGAGAAGAAGGATGGCTCTTTACGTTTATGCGTGGATTATAGGGCCCTGAACACAATCAGTGAAAGCAACCTATACCCGCTGCCCCTCATGAAAGACATGCTGTCACACCTATCGAAAGGGAAAATTTTTTCTAAACTAGACTTAAGGGAAGCTTACTATCGCGTGAGAATCAAGGAAGGGGACGAATGGAAGACTGCATTTAACTGCCCCATGGGGTGCTATCAATTCAAAGTCTTGCCATTTGGATTACAAGGGGGCCCTGCAGTCTTTATGCAATTAATCAATGACGTTCTAAGGGAGCACCTGTTTAAGGGGGTCCTTGTTTACTTGGACGACATTCTTATCTTTACCGAAACAAAAGAAGAACACGTCAAACTTGTCAGAGCGGTTTTAAAGAAGCTGCGAGCCGCTCACCTATATGCCAAACTCTCAAAATGCGAATTCCACCAGGAAAGGATAGACTACCTAGGCTATCGCATATCCCCACAGGGCATTGAAATGGACCCAGAGAAGGTCAGAGCAGTATTAGAATGGGCACCACCCCGCACAAGAAAGCAACTACAAAGTTTCCTGGGCTTTGCAAATTTTTACCGCCAATTCATCCCCTCATTTGCACAGATAGCCTTGCCCCTCACTAACTTACTAAAAACGAAGGGAACATCCTCAGTAAAACCTAGCCAGCCACTAACATGGACAATGGAGTGCCAAGCAGCGTTTGAGAGACTAAAGAGACTTTTTTCTGCCGAACCAGTACTAAGGCACCCAGACATGGACAAGCCCTTCATAATACAGGCAGATGCAAGTGATGTGGCAGTGGGGGCTGTGCTATTACAAGAAAATGATGATGCAGTATTGCAACCCTGTGCATATACATCCAAGAAACTCACGGAAACAGAACAGCGCTGGCCCGTATGGGAGAAGGAGGCTTATGGGATACGTTGGGCATTACTCACATGGCGACAGTTCCTGGAAGGCAACAAAATCCCCTTCCAGGTGTGGACTGATCACAAAAATTTGGAAGTCCTGAAAACTTCCAGGAAACTCAATCCCAAACAAGCCCGCTGGTCCCAGCATTTTCACCAATTCCAATTTAAGCTCAAACATTTACCAGGAAGAAAGAACTTCCTGGCAGATGCACTATCTCGCATGCCCCAATATAACAGCGCACGAACCACAGACTCTAGACCAATAATGGCAGAGTCACAACTGGCAGCGCCAGTAACCACAAGAACCCAAGCCAAAATAAAACCACAACTGGACAGCCAAACTGGGATTGAATTCAGAAAAAGTTTGGAAACAGATGATTGGTTCCAGAAAAACAAACATGTGTGCACAATGAGAGACGGATTGCCTTGGGTAGGGGAAAAGTTATATATACCAACAACTCAAAGACTAACTTTCATGCAACTTTGCCATGACACAAAATCAGCAGGGCATTTTGGATTTGTAAAAACTTTACACTTAATTAAACGGCAATTTTGGTGGCCATCAATAAAAAAGGACATAGAAAGTTATGTTGCCAGCTGCCCAACCTGTGCATCAGCAAAGAGGTTGCAAGGGAAATCGCCAGGGCTGTTACAACCAGTGGCAAGTCCCTCAGCCCCCTGGAGGGAAATAGCCATGGATTTTATAGTGGAATTGCCTGAAAGCAATGGGAATACTGTTATCTGGACAGTCACGGACCTATTTTCCAAACAGGTGCACTTTATCCCTTGCCAAAAAATTCCCACTGCAAAGGCCTTAGCAAAATTTTTCATCCAGCACATTTACAGATTGCACGGGGCACCCCAACGCATCATCTCTGATAGGGGAGTGCAATTTACGTCTGCATTTTGGAAGGAATTTTTATCCCTCTTAGGAACCACTCAGGGACTGACATCTAGCCACCACCCTCAAGGAAATGGGGGGGCTGAAAAAATGAACTCAGTACTTAAGCAATATTTAAGATGTTTTCTTAGTTTCCAGCAGACCGAGTGGGCGGACTTACTCCCTTTTGCAGAAGTTGCCTACAATAATGCAGTCCACTCCAGCACAGGTTACACTCCTTTTCAAATAGCCACCGGTCAAAGTTTCAACCCCATGCCAGAATTAACCCCAAACGAACCAACGATCCCCTCGCTGAAAGAATGGATGGAAAAATTACAAAACACCTGGCCAATAGTCAGAAAAGCACTAGATGAAGCTAGGCAGGCTTACAAAACACAAGCCGATAAAAAAAGGGTTGAGCCTACACCATTCATTATAGGAGAAATGGTGTACTTATCTACAAAATACCTAAAGTCCCTACAGCCCTGTAAAAAACTTGGACCAAAATACATAGGACCTTTTCCAATTAAAAGAATCATAAATCCAGTAACAGTAGAATTAGAATTACCCAAAAATCTCAGGCAAATACACCCAATTTTTCATTGCAGCTTGCTGAAAAGAGAGCATCAGTCACCTCTACGGCCAAAAATCCCCCCCCACCTCCTCCAATCATGGTGGAGGGTGAACAACACTTCGAAATAAAGGAAGTCCTTGACTCTAGGAGATATCATGGAGCAACTCAGTACCTAGTTGCCTGGAAACACCTCCCTCCCTCACAAAATGAGTGGGTCCATAAACGTCATGTCAGAGCCCCGAAGCTATTGAAGAAGTTTCACACAGAGTATCCTAACAAGCCTGACTAAATTTTATACTTGTGTTTTCTTTCAGGTGGATCTCTCTTATTTTTAAGAGGGGCCGGATGTCAGAATCCAATCATATTTCATCTTTAATTATTAAATATAGAAACTCCCAATTCTGCCTTCTTTGGATTCTGCCATAAGAGGGAGAGAAGGGGGAGAACAAAGGGGCTTTATGGCCCTCACTTCCTTCAGTAGACTTCAAAGAGCTGAATGCTGAATGTGTGTTTATTGTAACCTATTGTAACCTCAAAGCGTTAGCACCAGAGAACATTAGCATTAACAAAGAAGAGTATTTGCCTTTCATGTAGTTATCTGAAGTCTCCATCCAGACGGAAGAAAGAAGAAACGGGGTGGAATTGTGATACTTGAAACTATCACTGGAAGGGGGGTTGATTGGGTGGGACTACTGGGGAACCCCTTAAAACCTTGAATGGGAGAGCTTGGACCCCAAGTCCTGTCTAGCATGCCTGCAACCATTTTCTCTTAATAAAGGATTCCTGTTGGAAGAACTATTCCAAGAGTTCTGTCTTCTTAAGATGCAAAGTGGGGTGGGTCCTTACAGTATGCATATATTCAGGTTCCCCACTGTCTGGGGAACCTGAAAAAACATGTCTTTTCCATATCCGACCTTTCCTTCAAAAGATAGGCTGGGCATATATCTCATTTGTTGGCAAAAGCATGAAAAATGAAAATGTGAAACTGACCCCGAATTTGAAAAGTATGCACATACACATGGTTGGGGAACCCGAAGAATCATTTATTTTACATATACGACCTTTCCTTCAAAAGGCATATATCGCATTTATTGGCAAAAAACCAATTAAGCATGAATACTCGAAATGTGAAACTGACCTCAAATTCGAAAAGTATGCATATATTCAGGTTCCCCACTGCCTAGGGAACCTGAAAAAACGTGTTTTCCATATCCGACCTTTCCTTCAAAAGTAGGCTGGGCATATATCTCATTTGTTGGCAAAAGCATGAAAAATGAAAATGTGAAACTGACCCCAAATTTTAAAAGTATGCACATACACATACACTTTTTACAAACTACAAAAAACACCATTTTTAAGCATGAAATTTAACCCCGAATCGCATTCTGACGTCTGTTTTTACATTTGAGTCAAACAAAAAATTTTCGTCTCTGGAACCAAAAAAATACCCTGACCCTCGAACAAGGAATTTCCTTCCCTGGACACCAAAATGGCTCAATTTTTAAAAACTACAAAAAGTATCATTTTTAAGCATGAAAAGTGGACATGTATTTTACATATACAACCTTTCCTTCAAAAGGCATATATCACATTTGTTGGTAAAATGCCAAGTAAGCATGAAAAGTGAAAATGAGTTTTCCGGATGCAACCTTTCCTTCAAAAGGAAGGCTGGGCATATATCTCATTTGTTGGCAAAAGCATAAAAAATGAAAAGGTGAATGACCCCAAATTTGAAAAGTATGCAGGTAGGCTGGGCATATATCACATTTGTTGGAAAAGAGCCAACTAAGGATGAATAGTGGAAATGTGAAACTGACCCCAAATTTGAAAAGTATGCATATACACAGGTTCCGCACAGGTTGGGGAACCCGAAAAAACAAGTGTTTTCCGGATGTAACCTTTCCTTCAAAACCTAGGCCTGAACGTATATCGCATTTGTTGGAAATAGCTAAAGCATGAAGACTCGAAATGTGAAACTGACCTCAAATTCGAAAAGTATGCATATATTCAGGTTACCCACAGTCTGCAGAACCCCCCAAAAATTGTGTTTTCCATATCCAATCTTTCCTTCAAAAGGTAAGCCTGGCCATATATCACATTTGTTGGCAAAGAGCCAAGTTAGCATGAAAAGTGGAAATGTTAAACTGACCCCAAAGTTGAAAAGTATGCATATACACAGGTTCCCCACAGGTTGGGGAAACCGAAAAAACAAGTGTTTTCCAGATGTAACCTTTCCTTCAAAACGTAGGCCTGAACGTATATCGTATTTGTTGGAAATAGCTAAAGCATGCTCGAAATGTGAAACTGACCTCAAATTCGAAAAGTATGCATATATTCAGGTTACCCACAGTCTGCAGAACCCGAAAAAAATTGTTTTCCATATCCAATCTTTCATTCAAAAGGCAAGCCTGGGCATATATCACATTTGTTGGCAAAGAGCCAAGTTAGCATGAAAAGTGGAAATGTTAAACTGACCCCAGAGTTGAAAAGTATGCATATACACAGGTTCCCCACAGGTTGGGGAACCCGAAAAAACAAGTGTTTTCCGGTTGTAACCTTTCCTTCAAAACGTAGGCTTGAACGTATATCGCATTTGTTGGAAATAGCTAAAGCATGAAGACTCGAAATGTGAAACTGACCTCAAATTCGAAAAGTATGCATATATTCAGGTTCCCCACTGTCTGGGGAACCTGAAAAAACATGTCTTTTCCATATCCGACCTTTCCTTCAAAAGATAGGCTGGGCATATATCTCATTTGTTGGCAAAAGCATGAAAAATGAAAATGTGAAACTGACCCCGAATTTGAAAAGTATGCACATACACATGGTTGGGGAACCCGAAGAATCATTTATTTTACATATACGACCTTTCCTTCAAAAGGCATATATCGCATTTATTGGCAAAAAACCAATTAAGCATGAACACTCGAAATGTGAAACTGACCTCCAATTCGAAAAGTATGCATATATTCAGGTTCCCCACTGCCTGGGGAACCTGAAAAAACGTGTTTTCCATATCCGACCTTTCCTTCAAAAGTAGGCTGGGCATATATCTCATTTGTTGGCAAAAGCATGAAAAATGAAAATGTGAAACTGACCCCAAATTTTAAAAGTATGCACATACACATACACTTTTTACAAACTACAAAAAACACCATTTTTAAGAATGAAATTTAACCCCGAATCGCATTCTGACGTCTGTTTTTACATTTGAGTCAAACAAAAAATTTTCATCTCTGGAACCCAAAAATACCCTGACCCTCGAATAAGGAATTTCCTTCCCGGGACACCAAAATGGCTCAATTTTTAAAAACTACAAAAAGTACCATTTTTAACCATGAAAAGTGGACATGTATTTTACATATACAACCTTTCCTTCAAAAGGCATATATCACATTTGTTGGTAAAATGCCAAGTAAGCATGAAAAGTGAAAATGAGTTTTCCGGATGCAACCTTTCCTTCAAAAGGAAGGCTGGGCATATATCTCATTTGTTGGCAAAAGCATAAAAAATGAAAAGGTGAATGATCCCAAATTTGAAAAGTATGCAGGTAGGCTGGGCATATATCACATTTGTTGGAAAAGAGCCAAGTTAGCATGAAAAGTGGAAATGTTAAACTGACCCCAAAGTTGAAAAGTATGCATATACACAGGTTCCCCACAGGTTGGGGAACCCGAAAAAACAAGTGTTTTCCGGATGTAACCTTTCCTTCAAAACGTAGGCCTGAAAGTATATCGCATTTGTTGGAAATAGCTAAAGCATGAATACTCGAAATGTGAAACTGACCTCAAATTCGAAAAGTATGCATATATTCAGGTTCCCCACTGCCTAGGGAACCTGAAAAAACGTGTTTTCCATATCCGACCTTTCCTTCAAAAGTAGGCTGGGCATATATCTAATTTGTTGGCAAAAGCATGAAAAATGAAAATGTGAAACTGACCCCAAATTTTAAAAGTATGCACATACACATACACTTTTTACAAACTACAAAAAACACCATTTTTAAGCATGAAATTTAACCCCGAATCGCATTCTGACGTCTGTTTTTACATTTGAGTCAAACAAAAAATTTTCGTCTCTGGAACCAAAAAAATACCCTGACCCTCGAACAAGGAATTTCCTTCCCTGGAAACCAAAATGGCTCAATTTTTAAAAACTACAAAAAGTACCATTTTTAAGCATGAAAAGTGGACATGTATTTTACATATACAACCTTTCCTTCAAAAGGCATATATCACATTTGTTGGTAAAATGCCAAGTAAGCATGAAAAGTGAAAATGAGTTTTCCGGATGCAACCTTTCCTTCAAAAGGAAGGCTGGGCATATATCTCATTTGTTGGCAAAAGCATAAAAAATGAAAAGGTGAATGACCCCAAATTTGAAAAGTATGCAGGTAGGCTGGGCATATATCACATTTGTTGGAAAAGAGCCAACTAAGGATGAATAGTGGAAATGTGAAACTGACCCCAAATTTGAAAAGTATGCATATACACAGGTTCCCCACAGGTTGGGGAACCCGAAAAAACAAGTGTTTTCCGGATGTAACCTTTCCTTCAAAACATAGGCCTGAACGTATATCGCATTTGTTGGAAATAGCAAAAGCATGAAGACTCGAAATGTGAAACTGACCTCAAATTCGAAAAGTATGCATATATTCAGGTTCCCCACTGTCTGGGGAACCTGAAAAAACATGTCTTTTCCATATCCGACCTTTCCTTCAAAAGATAGGCTGGGCATATATCTCATTTGTTGGCAAAAGCATGAAAAATGAAAATTTGAAACTGACCCCGAATTTGAAAAGTATGCACATACACATGGTTGGGGAACCCGAAGAATCATTTATTTTACATATACGACCTTTCCTTCAAAAGGCATATATCGCATTTATTGGCAAAAAACCAATTAAGCATGAACACTCGAAATGTGAAACTGACCTCCAATTCGAAAAGTATGCATATATTCAGGTTCCCCACTGCCTGGGGAACCTGAAAAAACGTGTTTTCCATATCCGACCTTTCCTTCAAAAGTAGGCTGGGCATATATCTCATTTGTTGGCAAAAGCATGAAAAATGAAAATGTGAAACTGACCCCAAATTTTAAAAGTATGCACATACACATACACTTTTTACAAACTACAAAAAACACCATTTTTAAGAATGAAATTTAACCCCGAATCGCATTCTGACGTCTGTTTTTACATTTGAGTCAAACAAAAAATTTTCGTCTCTGGAACCAAAAAATACCCTGACCCTCGAATAAGGAATTTCCTTCCCGGGACACCAAAATGGCTCAATTTTTAAAAACTACAAAAAGTACCATTTTTAACCATGAAAAGTGGACATGTATTTTACATATACAACCTTTCCTTCAAAAGGCATATATCACATTTGTTGGTAAAATGCCAAGTAAGCATGAAAAGTGAAAATGAGTTTTCCGGATGCAACCTTTCCTTCAAAAGGAAGGCTGGGCATATATCTCATTTGTTGGTAAAAGCATAAAAAATGAAAAGGTGAATGATCCCAAATTTGAAAAGTATGCAGGTAGGCTGGGCATATATCACATTTGTTGGAAAAGAGCCAAGTTAGCATGAAAAGTGGAAATGTTAAACTGACCCCAAAGTTGAAAAGTATGCATATACACAGGTTCCCCACAGGTTGGGGAACCCGAAAAAACAAGTGTTTTCCGGATGTAACCTTTCCTTCAAAACGTAGGCCTGAAAGTATATCGCATTTGTTGGAAATAGCTAAAGCATGAAGACTCGAAATGTGAAACTGACCTCAAATTCGAAAAGTATGCATATATTCAGGTTCCCCACTGTCTGGGGAACCTGAAAAAACATGTCTTTTCCATATCCGACCTTTCCTTGTAAAGATAGGCTGGGCATATATCTCATTTGTTGGCAAAAGCATGAAAAATGAAAATGTGAAACTGACCCCGAATTTGAAAAGTATGCACATCCACATGGTTGGGGAACCCGAAGAATCATTTATTTTACATATACGACCTTTCCTTCAAAAGGCATATATCGCATTTATTGGCAAAAAGCCAATTAAGCATTAAGACTCGAAATGTGAAACTGACCTCAAATTCGAAAAGTATGCATATATTCAGGTTCCCCACTGCCTGGGGAGCCTGAAAAAACGTGTTTTCCATATCCGACCTTTCCTTCAAAAGGTAGGCTGGGCATATATCTCATTTGTTGGCAAAAGCATGAAAAATGAAAATGTGAAACTGACCCCAAATTTTAAAAGTATGCACATACACATACACTTTTTACAAACTACAAAAAACACCATTTTTAAGCATGAAATTTAACCGCGAATCCCATTCTGACGTCCGTTTATACATTTGAGTGAAAAAAAATTTTCACCTCCGGAGCAAAAAAATCCCTCACCCCGGCATCAGGAATTTCCTTCCCCGGACACCAAAACGGCTCAATTTTTAAAAACTACAAAAAGCACCATTTTTTTTTTTTTTTTTTTTTTATTGAAATTTTTCAAGAGTTTTACAAATAAACATCCACCCCCCCTCCCAAACCACCCTCCCCCCCCCCCGACTTCCCAGAACTGAATATAGGATTTTTTAACAAATTTTTAACAAGAATAACGTTTACAGTTTTTAAAATATTAAAATATTTAAAAGTAATAATAATAAAAATCCCAATAATAATATGTGTAATAATAATATACATAACATAAACTTAAAATGAATAATATATACTAAGAAAGAGAGAGAGAAAGAAAAAAGAAAGAAAAAAAAGAAAAGAAAAAACAAGAAGGGAATAAAATACAAGTTATAAAAAAGCTAAATAATATTTTCCCATATCCAAATTATATTGTATGAAACTTATCCATTTTTCCCATACCACAAAAAATTTATCTTGAGATTGGTCTTTTAAAAAAGCCGAAATCTTTGCCATTTCTGCCAAATATGAGACTTTATAAAACCATTCTTGTAGAGTAGGCAAAGATTCCTTCTTCCAGTATTGTCCTATTAACAGCCTAGCGGCTGTAATCAAGTTTAACATCAATATAACCTCTTTAGCATCACAATCAATAACAATACCTAATAAAAATAATTGCGGATTAAATTTTACCCTCCTTTTAAAAATTCTTTGAATATTCCACCATATCTTAATCCAAAAAGCTTTTATATGCTTGCACGTCCACCACATATGATAATAAGTAGCATCCAAGTATCCACATCTCCAACATTTCGGTTGTAGATTAGGGTACATAATAGACATTTTCTTTGGATCAAGGTGCCATCTATAAAACATCTTATAGAAATTCTCTCTTAAATTTTGCGCCTGTGTGAATTTAACATTTCTTATCCAAATAAGTTCCCAAGTATCCATTGAAATCGTTTCACCAATATTCTGTGCCCATTTAATCATACAATCTTTAACTAGTTCAGGTTCTGAATCCAATTCTACTAATACCCCATAAACTCTCTTAATATGGGTTGGCCTTTGATCTCTGACTTGCTTTAAAAAAATTCCATCTTCTCTAAGCCAGCCCATTTTACAATCCATCTTCCATCTATCCACTATTTGTCTATATTGGAACCATGAATAAGTTAAATTTTCATGTATTAATTCTTCCAAAGATTTTAGCTCCCAATCTTGACCATCCCATCTGAGTAATTGTGCATAAGAGACCATATCCATATTAACCCCTTTCCTTATACCCTCTATGGCATGCCGAGGTATAGCCCATAATGGTATTTTAAAGTCACTTTTATAATATTTTCTCCACACTCTAAGCAAAGAGATTCTTATAATATGAGACTTAAAGACCCGATCCACTTTTTTATCAAATATTAAATAGGCATGCCATCCAAAAAGTAGGTCCCAACCTTCCAAATGAAGTATTTCTATATTTGTTAAATTCACCCAGTCGCTAATCAATGTCAGTACTACAGCATCATAATACAATTTCACATTTGGTACCTTGAGTCCACCTCTCTCACGAAAATCTTGCATTATTTTCAGTTTCACCCTTGGTTTTTTCCCTGCCCAAACAAATTTATTAATGCCTTTTTGCCATTCCTCTAAATTACAATCATTCTTTAGAATAGGTAACATTTGAAACAAAAAAATAAACTTTGGCAGAACATTCATTTTAATAACTGCAATTCTACCCATAAGGGATAACTGTAAATTATTCCAATTTTTTAAATCCTTCTGTACCTCCATCCACAACTTTTCATAATTATTTTTATACAGTTTTGCATTAGAAGCAGATAATGTAACCCCCAAATATTTTACCTTATCAACAATTTCAAAATCTGTTAAATTAACTAAAACCTGTTTATCACCATTAGTCATATTTTTAGCTAGTATTTTAGTCTTATTATTGTTAATTTTAAAACCAGAAACACGTCCGTATTGTTGAATCAATTGTAACAATTTTACCACCGAACAAGTAGGTTGAGATAAAATAACAACCAAGTCATCTGCAAAGGCTCTTAACTTATATTCCTTTTTATTAATTTCTATTCCTTTTATTTCTTGAGACTCCCGAATTTTAATCAACAAAATTTCCAATGTTAAAACGAATAATAACGGGGATAACGGACATCCCTGTCTTGTTCCTTTTTCTATTACGAAAGCCTCTGACAAACCCCCATTTACAATTAGTTGGGCAGTCTGTTTCTGATATATATTAGATAATACTTGTAATATATTTTGTCCAAAATTCATCTCTTTAATTAAGCATAACATAAACTGCCAGTTCACTTGGTCAAAGGCTTTTTCAGCATCCAAAAATATCAGGCCTGCAGAGACTTGGTTATTCTTTTCTAAATACTCTAATAAGTTAATAATTTGTCTCACATTATTTTTCATATACCTTCCAGTTATAAAACCCGATTGGTCCTTATGTATAAGCTGCTGCAAAATCCCCATAAACCTATTAGCTAAAATTTTTGCAAAAATCTTATAATCCACATTTAAAAGAGATATAGGCCTATAATTTTTAGGCAGAGTAAGATCTTGATTATCTTTTGGGATCAATGATATAAATGCATTACGCCAGGATGGGGGGATCTCTAAACCCTGTAATAAATTATTGAACAATTCACACAACGGTTGAGTCATCTCTTCTACTAAAGTTTTATAATAAATAGATGTCAACCCATCCGTACCCGGCGCTTTGCCCAATTTCAATTGTTTAATAGCTGTAACAATTTCTTCCTTAGTAATTAAACCATTAATCTCTTTTTCCTGATCTTCTGTTAATTTAGGAAAATTAACTTTACCTAAATAATTATTTATATCTGTAATTTGAATATTAGTACTCTTATATAATTTTTGGTAATATTCTAAAAAGGATTTCTTAATCAATTCTTTCTGATAAACCAGTTTACCATTATAATTTATTTTATCTATATTCCTCTGTTTCTGTTTCTTTCTTAACTGGTAAGCCAACCATCTCCCTGGTTTATTAGCATTACAAAATGTGTTTTGTTTCATATATAATAAATTAGTTGCAGCTTGATCAGCCACCAACATGTTAAATTGTGCTTTTAACAATTTTAAAGCTCCTTTCACTTTTTCATCTAAAGGATTTATATTTAGAAGTTTCTCTTTTAATTTAATCTCATCTTCTAAATCTTTACGTTTCTGAGTCTGTTTTTGTCTATGCAAGTTATTCATTTTTATCAAAATACCACGCATAAAAGCTTTACTTGCATCCCACACCATTGACATTGATGTTCCCTTATTCATATTTAAAGCAAAATATTCCTTTAAACATTCCTTTAATTTGTGAACATTTTTTTCTTGTTTAAATAAATTCTCATTCACCCTCCAGGATCTCCTATCTTCTTTTTCTGCAAACAGTTCCATCCAAACTGGACTATGATCAGACAATGTCCTAGGAAAAATTTTTACGTTCTTCACCCTGTTGTATAAGTCTGTTGTAATCAAAAAGAAATCAATTCTTGAGAGAGAATGGTGTCTATCTGAAAAAAAAGTAAAGTCCCTTTCTTCTTGATTACGTTCACGCCAATAGTCTCTCAATTCCCAATCTTCTTTCATATCAAAGAAGGCTTTAGGTAATTTAGCCTGTTTAGAAAAAGTAAAAGAACCTTTTTTGTCCTTTTGTATATCTAAGACGCCATTCCAATCTCCCATTAAAATCACAGAAAAAGCACCATTTTTAAGCATGAAATTTAACCCCGAATCCCATTCTGACGTCCGTTTATACATTTGGGTGAAAAAAAAAAAAAAAAAAAAATTTTCACCTCCGGAGCAAAGAAATCCCTCACCCCGGCATCAGGAATTTCCTTCCCCGGACACCAAAACGGCTCAATTTTTAAAAACTACAAAAAGCACCATTTTTAAGCATGAAATTTAACCCCGAATCCCATTCTGACGTCCGTTTATACATTTGGGTGAAAAAAAATTTTCACCTCCGGAGCACAGAAATCCCTCACCCCGGCATCAGGAATTTCCTTCCCCGGACACCAAGACGGCTCAATTTTTTAAAACTACAAAAAGCACCATTTTTAAACATGAAATTTAACCCCGAATCCCATTCTGACGTCTGTTTATACATTTGGGTCAAAAAAAACCTTTCACCTCCGGAGCAAAACAATCCCTGACCCCGGCATGAGGAATTTCCTTCCCCGGACACCAAAATGAAATGAAAAGTGGACATGTATTTTACATATACAACCTTTCCTTCAAAAGGCATATATCACATTTGTTGGTAAAATGCCAAGTAAGCATGGAAAGTGAAAATGTGTTTTCCGGATGCAACCTTTCCTTCAAAACGTAGGCCTGAGCCTATATCGCATTTGTTGAAAAATAGCCAATTAAGCATGGACTCGAAATGTGAAACTGACCTCAAATTCGAAAACTATGCATATATTCAGGTTACGCACAGTCTGCTGATCCCGAAAAAACATGTATTTTGTATATCCAATCTTTCTTTCAAAACGTAGGCATTGGCATATATCCCATTTGTTGGCAAAGAGCCAAGTAAGGATGAAACAAGTGTTATCCAGGTGCAACCGTTCCTTCAAAGGGTAGGCGTGAACGTATATCGCATTTATTGGGAAATAGCCAATTAAGCATGAAGACTCAAAATGTGAAACTGACCTCAAATTCGAAAAGTATGCATATATTCAGGTTACCCACACTCTGCAGAACCCCCCAAAAATTGTGTTTTCCATATGCAATCTTTCCTTCAAAAGGTAAGCCTGGCCATATATCACATTTGTTGGCAAAGAGCCAAGTTAGCATGAAAAGTGGAAATGTTAAACTGACCCCAAAGTTGAAAAGTATGCATATACACAGGTTCCCCACAGGTTGGGGAAACCGAAAAAACAAGTGTTTTCCAGATGTAACCTTTCCTTCAAAACGTAGGCCTGAACGTATATCGTATTTGTTGGAAATAGCTAAAGCATGAAGACTCGAAATGTGAAACTGACCTCAAATTCGAAAAGTATGCATATATTCAGGTTACCCACAGTCTGCAGAACCCGAAAAAAATTGTGTTTTCCATATCCAATCTTTCATTCAAAAGGCAAGCCTGGGCATATATCACATTTGTTGGCAAAGAGCCAAGTTAGCATGAAAAGTGGAAATGTTAAACTGACCCCAAAGTTGAAAAGTATGCATATACACAGGTTCCCCACAGGTTGGGGAACCCGAAAAAACAAGTGTTTTCCGGATGTAACCTTTCCTTCAAAACGTAGGCCTGAACGTATATCGCATTTGTTGGAAATAGCTAAAGCATGAAGACTCGAAATGTGAAACTGACCTCAAAATCGAAAAATATGCATATATTCAGGTTCCCCACTGTCTGGGGAACCTGAAAAAACATGTCTTTTCCATATCCGACCTTTCCTTCAAAAGATAGGCTGGGCATATATCTCATTTGTTGGCAAAAGCATGAAAAATGAAAATGTGAAACTGACCCCGAATTTGAAAAGTATGCACATACACATGGTTGGGGAACCCGAAGAATCATTTATTTTACATATACGACCTTTCCTTCAAAAGGCATATATCGCATTTATTGGCAAAAAACCAATTAAGCATGAACACTCGAAATGTGAAACTGACCTCAAATTCGAAAAGTATGCATATATTCAGGTTCCCCACTGCCTAGGGAACCTGTAAAAACGTGTTTTCCATATCCGACCTTTCCTTCAAAAGTAGGCTGGGCATATATCTCATTTGTTGGCAAAAGCATGAAAAATGAAAATGTGAAACTGACCCCAAATTTTAAAAGTATGCACATACACATACACTTTTTACAAACTACAAAAAACACCATTTTTAAGCATGAAATTTAACCCCGAATCGCATTCTGACGTCTGTTTTTACATTTGAGTCAAACAAAAAAATTTTGTCTCTGGAACCAAAAAAATACCCTGACCCTCGAATAAGGAATTTCCTTCCCTGGACACCAAAATGGCTCAATTTTTAAAAACTACAAAAAGTACCATTTTTAAGCATGAAAAGTGGACATGTATTTTACATATATAACCTTTCCTTCAAAAGGCATATATCACATTTGTTGGTAAAATGCCAAGTAAGCATGAAAAGTGAAAATGAGTTTTCCGGATGCAACCTTTCCTTCAAAAGGAAGGCTGGGCATATATCTCATTTGTTGGCAAAAGCATAAAAAATGAAAAGGTGAATGACCCAAAATTTGAAAAGTATGCAGGTAGGCTGGGCATATATCACATTTGTTGGAAAAGAGCCAACTAAGGATGAATAGTGGAAATGTGAAACTGACCCCAAATTTGAAAAGTATGCATATACACAGGATCCGCACAGGTTGGGGAACCCGAAAAAACAAGTGTTTTCCGGATGTAACCTTTCCTTCAAAACATAGGCCTGAACGTATATCGCATTTGTTGGAAATAGCTAAAGCATGAAGACTCGAAATGTGAAACTGACCTCAAATTCGAAAAGTATGCATATATTCAGGTTACCCACAGTCTGCAGAACCCCAAAAAATTGTGTTTTCCATATCCAATCTTTCCTTCAAAAGGTAAGCCTGGCCATATATCACATTTGTTGGCAAAGAGCCAAGTTAGCATGAAAAGTGGAAATGTTAAACTGACCCCAAAGTTGAAAAGTATGCATATACACAGGTTCCCCACAGGTTGGGGAACCCGAAAAAACAAGTGTTTTCCGGATGTACCCTTTCCTTCAAAACGTAGGCCTGAAAGTATATCGCATTTGTTGGAAATAGCTAAAGCATGAAGACTCGAAATGTGAAACTGACCTCAAATTCGAAAAGTATGCATATATTCAGGTTCCCCACTGTCTGGGGAACCTGAAAAAACATGTCTTTTCCATATCCGACCTTTCCTTCAAAATATAGACTGGGCATATATCTCATTTGTTGGCAAAAGCATGAAAAATGAAAATGTGAAACTTACCCCGAATTTGAAAAGTATACACATACACATGGTTGGGGAACCCGAAGAATCATTTATTTTACATATACGACCTTTCCTTCAAAAGGCATATATCGCATTTATTGACAAAAAACCAATTAAGCATGAACACTCGAAATGTGAAACTGACCTCCAATTCGAAAAGTATGTATATATTCAGGTTCCCCACTGCCTGGGGAACCTGAAAAAACGTGTTTTCCATATCCGACCTTTCCTTCAAAAGTAGGCTGGGCATATATCTCATTTGTTGGCAAAAGCATGAAAAATGAAAATGTGAAACTGACCCCAAATTTTAAAAGTATGCACATACACATACACTTTTTACAAACTACAAAAAACACCATTTTAAGCATGAAATTTAACCCCGAATCGCATTCTGACGTCTGTTTTTACATTTGAGTCAAACAAAAAATTTTCATCTCTGGAACCAAAAAATACCCTGACCCTCGAATAAGGAATTTCCTTCCCGGGACACCAAAATGGCTCAATTTTTAAAAACTACAAAAAGTACCATTTTTAAGCATGAAAAGTGGACATGTATTTTACATATACAACCTTTCCTTCAAAAGGCATATATCACATTTGTTGGTAAAATGCCAAGTAAGCATGAAAAGTGAAAATGAGTTTTCCGGATGCAACCTTTCCTTCAAAAGGAAGGCTGGGCATATATCTCATTTGTTGGCAAAAGCATAAAAAATGAAAAGGTGAATGACCCCAAATTTGAAAAGTATGCAGGTAGGCTGGGCATATATCACATTTGTTGGAAAAGAGCCAACTAAGGATGAATAGTGGAAATGTGAAACTGACCCCAAATTTGAAAAGTATGCATATACACAGGTTCCGCACAGGTTGGGGAACCCGAAAAAACAAGTGTTTTCCGGATGTAACCTTTCCTTCAAAACCTAGGCCTGAACGTATATCGCATTTGTTGGAAATAGCTAAAGCATGAAGACTCGAAATGTGAAACTGACCTCAAATTCGAAAAGTATGCATATATTCAGGTTACCCACAGTCTGCAGAACCCCCCAAAAATTGTGTTTTCCATATCCAATCTTTCCTTCAAAAGGTAAGCCTGGCCATATATCACATTTGTTGGCAAAGAGCCAAGTTAGCATGAAAAGTGGAAATGTTAAAATGACCCCAAAGTTGAAAAGTATGCATATACACAGGTTCCCCACAGGTTGGGGAACCCGAAAAAACAAGTGTTTTCCGGATGTAACCTTTCCTTCAAAACGTAGGCCTGAAAGTATATCGCATTTGTTGGAAATAGCTAAAGCATGAAGACTCGAAATGTGAAACTGACCTCAAATTCGAAAAGTATGCATATATTCAGGTTACCCACAGTCTGCAGAACCCGAAAAAAATTGTGTTTTCCATATCCAATCTTTCATTCAAAAGGCAAGCCTGGGCATATATCACATTTGTTGGCAAAGAGCCAAGTTAGCATGAAAAGTGGAAATGTTAAACTGACCCCAAAGTTGAAAAGTATGCATATACACAGGTTCCCCACAGGTTGGGGAACCCGAAAAAACAAGTGTTTTCCGGATGTACCCTTTCCTTCAAAACGTAGGCCTGAAAGTATATCGCATTTGTTGGAAATAGCTAAAGCATGAAGACTCGAAATGTGAAACTGACCTCAAATTCGAAAAGTATGCATATATTCAGGTTCCCCACTGTCTGGGGAACCTGAAAAAACATGTCTTTTCCATATCCGACCTTTCCTTCAAAATATAGACTGGGCATATATCTCATTTGTTGGCAAAAGCATGAAAAATGAAAATGTGAAACTGACCCCGAATTTGAAAAGTATACACATACACATGGTTGGGGAACCCGAAGAATCATTTATTTTACATATACGACCTTTCCTTCAAAAGGCATATATCGCATTTATTGACAAAAAACCAATTAAGCATGAACACTCGAAATGTGAAACTGACCTCCAATTCGAAAAGTATGTATATATTCAGGTTCCCCACTGCCTGGGGAACCTGAAAAAACGTGTTTTCCATATCCGACCTTTCCTTCAAAAGTAGGCTGGGCATATATCTCATTTGTTGGCAAAAGCATGAAAAATGAAAATGTGAAACTGACCCCAAATTTTAAAAGTATGCACATACACATACACTTTTTACAAACTACAAAAAACACCATTTTAAGCATGAAATTTAACCCCGAATCGCATTCTGACGTCTGTTTTTACATTTGAGTCAAACAAAAAATTTTCATCTCTGGAACCAAAAAATACCCTGACCCTCGAATAAGGAATTTCCTTCCCGGGACACCAAAATGGCTCAATTTTTAAAAACTACAAAAAGTACCATTTTTAAGCATGAAAAGTGGACATGTATTTTACATATACAACCTTTCCTTCAAAAGGCATATATCACATTTGTTGGTAAAATGCCAAGTAAGCATGAAAAGTGAAAATGAGTTTTCCGGATGCAACCTTTCCTTCAAAAGGAAGGCTGGGCATATATCTCATTTGTTGGCAAAAGCATAAAAAATGAAAAGGTGAATGATCCCAAATTTGAAAAGTATGCAGGTAGGCTGGGCATATATCACATTTGTTGGAAAAGAGCCAACTAAGGATGAATAGTGGAAATGTGAAACTGACCCCAAATTTGAAAAGTATGCATATACACAGGTTCCGCACAGGTTGGGGAACCCGAAAAAACAAGTGTTTTCCGGATGTAACCTTTCCTTCAAAACCTAGGCCTGAACGTATATCGCATTTGTTGGAAATAGCTAAAGCATGAAGACTCGAAATGTGAAACTGACCTCAAATTCGAAAAGTATGCATATATTCAGGTTACCCACAGTCTGCAGAACCCCCCAAAAATTGTGTTTTCCATATCCAATCTTTCCTTCAAAAGGTAAGCCTGGCCATATATCACATTTGTTGGCAAAGAGCCAAGTTAGCATGAAAAGTGGAAATGTTAAAATGACCCCAAAGTTGAAAAGTATGCATATACACAGGTTCCCCACAGGTTGGGGAAACCGAAAAAACAAGTGTTTTCCAGATGTAACCTTTCCTTCAAAACGTAGGCCTGAACGTATATCGTATTTGTTGGAAATAGCTAAAGCATGAAGACTCGAAATGTGAAACTGACCTCAAATTCGAAAAGTATGCATATATTCAGGTTCCCCACTGTCTGGGGAACCTGAAAAAACATGTCTTTTCCATATCTGACCTTTCCTTCAAAAGATAGGCTGGGCATATATCTCATTTGTTGGCAAAGAGCCAAGTTAGCATGAAAAGTGGAAATGTTAAACTGACCCCAAAGTTGAAAAGTATGCATATACACAGGTTCCCCACAGGTTGGGGAACCTGAAAAAACAAGTGTTTTCCGGATGTACCCTTTCCTTCAAAACGTAGGCCTGAAAGTATATCGCATTTGTTGGAAATAGCTAAAGCATGAAGACTCGAAATGTGAAACTGACCTCAAATTCGAAAAGTATGCATATATTCAGGTTCCCCACTGTCTGGGGAACCTGAAAAAACATGTCTTTTCCATATCTGACCTTTCCTTCAAAAGATAGGCTGGGCATATATCTCATTTGTTGGCAAAAGCATGAAAAATGAAAATGTGAAACTGACCCCGAATTTGAAAAGTATGCACATACACATGGTTGGGGAACCCGAAGAATCATTTATTTTACATATACGACCTTTCCTTCAAAAGGCATATATCGCATTTATTGACAAAAAACCAATTAAGCATGAACACTCGAAATGTGAAACTGACCTCCAATTCGAAAAGTATGTATATATTCAGGTTCCCCACTGCCTGGGGAACCTGAAAAAATGTGTTTTCCATATCCGACCTTTCCTTCAAAAGTAGGCTGGGCATATATCTCATTTGTTGGCAAAAGCATGAAAAATGAAAATGTGAAACTGACCCCAAATTTTAAAAGTATGCACATACACATACACTTTTTACAAACTACAAAAAACACCATTTTAAGCATGAAATTTAACCCCGAATCGCATTCTGACGTCTGTTTTTACATTTGAGTCAAACAAAAAATTTTCGTCTCTGGAACCAAAAAATACCCTGACCCTCGAATAAGGAATTTCCTTCCCGGGACACCAAAATGGCTCAATTTTTAAAAACTACAAAAAGTACCATTTTTAAGCATGAAAAGTGGACATGTATTTTACATATACAACCTTTCCTTCAAAAGGCATATATCACATTTGTTGGTAAAATGCCAAGTAAGCATGAAAAGTGAAAATGAGTTTTCCGGATGCAACCTTTCCTTCAAAAGGAACGCTGGGCATATATCTCATTTGTTGGCAAAAGCATAAAAAATGAAAAGGTGAATGACCCCAAATTTGAAAAGTATGCAGGTAGGCTGGGCATATATCACATTTGTTGGAAAAGAGCCAACTAAGGATGAATAGTGGAAATGTGAAACTGACCCCAAATTTGAAAAGTATGCATATACACAGGTTCCGCACAGGTTGGGGAACCCGAAAAAACAAGTGTTTTCCGGATGTAACCTTTCCTTCAAAACCTAGGCCTGAACGTATATCGCATTTGTTGGAAATAGCTAAAGCATGAAGACTCGAAATGTGAAACTGACCTCAAATTCGAAAAGTATGCATATATTCAGGTTACCCACAGTCTGCAGAACCCCCAAAAAATTGTGTTTTCCATATCCAATCTTTCCTTCAAAAGGTAAGCCTGGCCATATATCACATTTGTTGGCAAAGAGCCAAGTTAGCATGAAAAGTGGAAATGTTAAACTGACCCCAAAGTTGAAAAGTATGCATATACACAGGTTCCCCACAGGTTGGGGAAACCGAAAAAACAAGTGTTTTCCAGATGTAACCTTTCCTTCAAAACGTAGGCCTGAACGTATATCGCATTTGTTGGAAATAGCTAAAGCATGAAGACTCGAAATGTGAAACTGACCTCAAATTCGAAAAGTATGCATATATTCAGGTTTCCCACAGTCTGCAGAACCTGAAAAAAAGTGTGTTTTCCATATCCAATATTTCATTCAAAAGGCAAGTCTGGGCATATATCACATTTGTTGGCAAAGAGACAAGTAAGCATGAAAAGTGGAAATGTTAAACTGACCCCAAAGTTGAAAAGTATGCATATACACAGGTTCCCCACAGGTTGGGGAACCCGAAAAAACAAGTATTTTCCGGATGTACCCTTTCCTTCAAAACGTAGGCCTGAATGTATATCGCATTTGTTGGAAATAGCTAAAGCATGAAGACTCGAAATGTGAAACTGACCTCAAATTCGAAAAGTATGCATATATTCAGGTTCCCCACTGTCTGGGGAACCTGAAAAAACATGTCTTTTCCATATCCGACCTTTCCTTCAAAAGATAGGCTGGGCATATATCTCATTTGTTGGCAAAAGCATGAAAAATGAAAATGTGAAACTGACCCCGAATTTGAAAAGTATGCACATACACATGGTTGGGGAACCCGAAGAATCATTTATTTTACATATACGACCTTTCCTTCAAAAGGCATATATCGCATTTATTGGCAAAAAACCAATTAAGCATGAACACTCGAAATGTGAAACTGACCTCCAATTCGAAAAGTATGCATATATTCAGGTTCCCCACTGCCTGGGGAACCTGAAAAAACGTGTTTTCCATATCCGACCTTTCCTTCAAAAGTAGGCTGGGCATATATCTCATTTGTTGGCAAAAGCATGAAAAATGAAAATGTGAAACTGACCCCAAATTTTAAAAGTATGCACATACACATACACTTTTTACAAACTACAAAAAACACCATTTTTAAGCATGAAATTTAACCCCAAATCGCATTCTGACGTCTGTTTTTACATTTGAGTCAAACAAAAAATTTTCGTCTCTGGAACCAAAAAATACCCTGACCCTCGAATAAGGAATTTCCTTCCCGGGACACCAAAATGGTTCAATTTTTAAAAACTACAAAAAGTACCATTTTTAACCATGAAAAGTGGACATGTATTTTACATATACAACCTTTCCTTCAAAAGGCATATATCACATTTGTTGGTAAAATGCCAAGTAAGCATGAAAAGTGAAAATGAGTTTTCCGGATGCAACCTTTCCTTCAAAAGGAAGGCTGGGCATATATCTCATTTGTTGGCAAAAGCATAAAAAATGAAAAGGTGAATGATCCCAAATTTGAAAAGTATGCAGGTAGGCTGGGCATATATCACATTTGTTGGAAAAGAGCCAAGTTAGCATGAAAAGTGGAAATGTTAAACTGACCCCAAAGTTGAAAAGTATGCATATACACAGGTTCCCCACAGGTTGGGGAACCCGAAAAAACAAGTGTTTTCCGGATGTAACCTTTCCTTCAAAACGTAGGCCTGAAAGTATATCGCATTTGTTGGAAATAGCTAAAGCATGAAGACTCGAAATGTGAAACTGACCTCAAATTCGAAAAGTATGCATATATTCAGGTTCCCCACTGTCTGGGGAACCTGAAAAAACATGTCTTTTCCATATCCGACCTTTCCTTCAAAAGATAGGCTGGGCATATATCTCATTTGTTGGCAAAAGCATGAAAAATGAAAATGTGAAACTGACCCCGAATTTGAAAAGTATGCACATACACATGGTTGGGGAACCCGAAGAATCATTTATTTTACACATACGACCTTTCCTTCAAAAGGCATATATCGCATTTATTGGCAAAAAACCAATTAAGCATGAATACTCGAAATGTGAAACTGACCTCAAATTCGAAAAGTATGCATATATTCAGGTTCCCCACTGCCTAGGGAACCTGAAAAAACGTGTTTTCCATATCCGACCTTTCCTTCAAAAGTAGGCTGGGCATATATCTCATTTGTTGGCAAAAGCATGAAAAATGAAAATGTGAAACTGACCCCAAATTTTAAAAGTATGCACATACACATACACTTTTTACAAACTACAAAAAACACCATTTTTAAGCATGAAATTTAACCCCGAATCGCATTCTGACGTCTGTTTTTACATTTCAGTCAAACAAAAAATTTTCGTCTCTGGAACCAAAAAAATACCCTGACCCTCGAACAAGGAATTTCCTTCCCTGGACACCAAAATGGCTCAATTTTTAAAAACTACAAAAAGTACCATTTTTAAGCATGAAAAGTGGACATGTATTTTACATACATAACCTTTCGTTCAAAAGGCATATATCACATTTGTTGGTAAAATGCCAAGTAAGCATGAAAAGTGAAAATGAGTTTTCCGGATGCAACCTTTCCTTCAAAAGGAAGGCTGGGCATATATCTCATTTGTTGGCAAAAGCATAAAAAATGAAAATGTGAATGACCCCAAATTTGAAAAGTATGCAGGTAGGCTGGGCATATATCACATTTGTTGGAAAAGAGCCAACTAAGGATGAATAGTGGAAATGTGAAACTGACCCCAAATTTGAAAAGTATGCATATACACAGGTTGGGGAACCCGAAAAAAACCAGTGTTTTCCGGATGTAACCTTTCCTTCAAAACCTAGGCCTGAACGTATATCGCATTTGTTGGAAATAGCTAAAGCATGAAGACTCGAAATGTGAAACTGACCTCAAATTCGAAAAGTATGCATATATTCAGGTTACCCACAGTCTGCAGAACCCCCAAAAAATTGTGTTTTCCATATCCAATCTTTCACTCAAAAGGCAAGGCTTAGCATATATCACATTTGTTGGCAAAGAGCCAAGTTAGCATGAAAAGTGGAAATGTTAAACTGACCCCAAAGTTGAAAAGTATGCATATACACAGGTTCCCCACAGGTTGGGGAACCCGAAAAAACAAGTGTTTTCCGGATGTAACCTTTCCTTCAAAACGTAGGCCTGAAAGTATATCGCATTTGTTGGAAATAGCTAAAGCATGAAGACTCGAAATGTGAAACTGACCTCAAATTCGAAAAGTATGCATATATTCAGGTTCCCCACAGTCTGCAGAATCCGAAAAAAATTGTGTTTTCCATATCCAATCTTTCATTCAAAAGGCAAGGCTGGGCATATATCACATTTGTTGGCAAAGAGCCAAGTTAGCATGAAAAGTGGAAATGTTAAACTGACCCCAAAGTTGAAAAGTATGCATATACACAGGTTCCCCACAGGTTGGGGAACCCGAAAAAACAAGTGTTTTCCGGATGTACCCTTTCCTTCAAAACGTAGGCCTGAAAGTATATCGCATTTGTTGGAAATAGCTAAAGCATGAAGACTCGAAATGTGAAACTGACCTCAAATTCGAAAAGTATGCATATATTCAGGTTCCCCACTGTCTGGGGAACCTGAAAAAACATGTCTTTTCCATATCCGACCTTTCCTTCAAAAGATAGGCTGGGCATATATCTCATTTGTTGGCAAAAGCATGAAAAATGAAAATGTGAAACTGACCCCGAATTTGAAAAGTATGCACATACACATGGTTGGGGAACCCGAAGAATCATTTATTTTACATATACGACCTTTCCTTCAAAAGGCATATATCGCATTTATTGACAAAAAACCAATTAAGCATGAACACTCGAAATGTGAAACTGACATCCAATTCGAAAAGTATGTATATATTCAGGTTCTCCAGTGCCTGGGGAACCTGAAAAAACGTGTTTTCCATATCCGACCTTTCCTTCAAAAGTAGGCTGGGCATATATCTCATTTGTTGGCAAAAGCATGAAAAATGAAAATGTGACACTGACCCCAAATTTTAAAAGTATGCACATACACATACACTTTTTACAAACTACAAAAAACACCATTTTAAGCATGAAATTTAACCCCGAATCTCATTCTGACGTCTGTTTTTACATTTGAGTCAAACAAAAAATTTTCCTCTCTGGAACCAAAAAATACCCTGACCCTCGAATAAGGAATTTCCTTCCCGGGACACCAAAATGGCTCAATTTTTAAAAACTACAAAAAGTACCATTTTTAACCATGAAAAGTGGACATGTATTTTACATATACAACTTTTCCTTCAAAAGGCATATATCACATTTGTTGGTAAAATGCCAAGTAAGCATGAAAAGTGAAAATGAGTTTTCCGGATGCAACCTTTCCTTCAAAAGGAAGGCTGGGCATATATCTCATTTGTTGGCAAAAGCATAAAAAATGAAAAGGTGAATGATCCCAAATTTGAAAAGTATGCAGGTAGGCTGGGCATATATCACATTTGTTGGAAAAGAGCCAAGTTAGCATGAAAAGTGGAAATATTAAACTGACCCCAAATTTGAAAAGTATGCATATACACAGGTTCCCCACAGGTTGGGGAACCCGAAAAAACAAGTGTTTTCCGGATGTAACCTTTCCTTCAAAACGTAGGCCTGAAAGTATATCGCATTTGTTGGAAATAGCTAAAGCATGAAGACTCGAAATGTGAAACTGACCTCAAATTCGAAAAGTATGCATATATTCAGGTTCCCCACTGTCTGGGGAACCTGAAAAAACATGTCTTTTCCATATCCGACCTTTCCTTCAAAAGGAAGGCTGGGCATATATCTCATTTGTTGGCAAAAGCATAAAAAATGAAAATGTGAATGACCCCAAATTTGAAAAGTATGCAGGTAGGCTGGGCATATATCACATTTGTTGGAAAAGAGCCAACTAAGGATGAATAGTGGAAATGTGAAACTGACCCCAAATTTGAAAAGTATGCATATACACAGGTTGGGGAACCCGAAAAAAACAAGTGTTTTCCGGATGTAACCTTTCCTTCAAAACCTAGGCCTGAACGTATATCGCATTTGTTGGAAATAGCTAAAGCATGAAGACTCGAAATGTGAAACTGACCTCAAATTCGAAAAGTATGCATATATTCAGGTTACCCACAGTCTGCAGAACCCCCCAAAAATTGTGTTTTCCATATCCAATCTTTCCTTCAAAAGGTAAGCCTGGCCATATATCACATTTGTTGGCAAAGAGCCAAGTTAGCATGAAAAGTGGAAATGTTAAACTGACCCCAAAGTTGAAAAGTATGCATATACACAGGTTCCCCACAGGTTGGGGAAACCGAAAAAACAAGTGTTTTCCAGATGTAACCTTTCCTTCAAAACGTAGGCCTGAACGTATATCGTATTTGTTGGAAATAGCTAAAGCATGAAGACTCGAAATGTGAAACTGACCTCAAATTCGAAAAGTATGCATATATTCAGGTTACCCACAGTCTGCAGAATCCGAAAAAAATTGTGTTTTCCATATCCAATCTTTCATTCAAAAGGCAAGGCTGGGCATATATCACATTTGTTGGCAAAGAGCCAAGTTAGCATGAAAAGTGGAAATGTTAAACTGACCCCAAAGTTGAAAAGTATGCATATACACAGGTTCCCCACAGGTTGGGGAACCCGAAAAAACAAGTGTTTTCCGGATGTACCCTTTCCTTCAAAACGTAGGCCTGAAAGTATATCGCATTTGTTGGAAATAGCTAAAGCATGAAGACTCGAAATGTGAAACTGACCTCAAATTCGAAAAGTATGCATATATTCAGGTTCCCCACTGTCTGGGGAACCTGAAAAAACATGTCTTTTCCATATCCGACCTTTCCTTCAAAAGATAGGCTGGGCATATATCTCATTTGTTGGCAAAAGCATGAAAAATGAAAATGTGAAACTGACCCCGAATTTGAAAAGTATGCACATACACATGGTTGGGGAACCCGAAGAATCATTTATTTTACATATACGACCTTTCCTTCAAAAGGCATATATCGCATTTATTGACAAAAAACCAATTAAGCATGAACACTCGAAATGTGAAACTGACATCCAATTCGAAAAGTATGTATATATTCAGGTTCTCCACTGCCTGGGGAACCTGAAAAAACGTGTTTTCCATATCCGACCTTTCCTTCAAAAGTAGGCTGGGCATATATCTCATTTGTTGGCAAAAGCATGAAAAATGAAAATGTGAAACTGACCCCAAATTTTAAAAGTATGCACATACACATACACTTTTTACAAACTACAAAAAACACCATTTTAAGCATGAAATTTAACCCCGAATCTCATTCTGACGTCTGTTTTTACATTTGAGTCAAACAAAAAATTTTCCTCTCTGGAACCAAAAAATACCCTGACCCTCGAATAAGGAATTTCCTTCCCGGGACACCAAAATGGCTCAATTTTTAAAAACTACAAAAAGTACCATTTTTAACCATGAAAAGTGGACATGTATTTTACATATACAACCTTTCCTTCAAAAGGCATATATCACATTTGTTGGTAAAATGCCAAGTAAGCATGAAAAGTGAAAATGAGTTTTCCGGATGCAACCTTTCCTTCAAAAGGAAGGCTGGGCATATATCTCATTTGTTGGCAAAAGCATAAAAAATGAAAAGGTGAATGATCCCAAATTTGAAAAGTATGCAGGTAGGCTGGGCATATATCACATTTGTTGGAAAAGAGCCAAGTTAGCATGAAAAGTGGAAATGTTAAACTGACCCCAAAGTTGAAAAGTATGCATATACACAGGTTCCCCACAGGTTGGGGAACCCGAAAAAACAAGTGTTTTCCGGATGTAACCTTTCCTTCAAAACGTAGGCCTGAAAGTATATCGCATTTGTTGGAAATAGCTAAAGCATGAAGACTCGAAATGTGAAACTGACCTCAAATTCGAAAAGTATGCATATATTCAGGTTCCCCACTGTCTGGGGAACCTGAAAAAACATGTCTTTTCCATATCCGACCTTTCCTTCAAAAGATAGGCTGGGCATATATCTCATTTGTTGGCAAAAGCATGAAAAATGAAAATGTGAAACTGACCCCGAATTTGAAAAGTATGCACATACACATGGTTGGGGAACCCGAAGAATCATTTATTTTACATATACGACCTTTCCTTCAAAAGGCATATATCGCATTTATTGACAAAAAACCAATTAAGCATGAACACTCGAAATGTGAAACTGACATCCAATTCGAAAAGTATGTATATATTCAGGTTCTCCACTGCCTGGGGAACCTGAAAAAACGTGTTTTCCATATCCGACCTTTCCTTCAAAAGTAGGCTGGGCATATATCTCATTTGTTGGCAAAAGCATGAAAAATGAAAATGTGAAACTGACCCCAAATTTTAAAAGTATGCACATACACATACACTTTTTACAAACTACAAAAAACACCATTTTAAGCATGAAATTTAACCCCGAATCTCATTCTGACGTCTGTTTTTACATTTGAGTCAAACAAAAAATTTTCCTCTCTGGAACCAAAAAATACCCTGACCCTCGAATAAGGAATTTCCTTCCCGGGACACCAAAATGGCTCAATTTTTAAAAACTACAAAAAGTACCATTTTTAACCATGAAAAGTGGACATGTATTTTACATATACAACCTTTCCTTCAAAAGGCATATATCACATTTGTTGGTAAAATGCCAAGTAAGCATGAAAAGTGAAAATGAGTTTTCCGGATGCAACCTTTCCTTCAAAAGGAAGGCTGGGCATATATCTCATTTGTTGGCAAAAGCATAAAAAATGAAAAGGTGAATGACCCCAAATTTGAAAAGTATGCAGGTAGGCTGGGCATATATCACATTTGTTGGAAAAGAGCCAACTAAGGATGAATAGTGGAAATGTGAAACTGACCCCAAATTTGAAAAGTATGCATATACACAGGTTCCACACAGGTTGGGGAACCCCAAAAAACAAGTGTTTTCCGGATGTAACCTTTCCTTCAAAACATAGGCCTGAACGTATATCGCTTTTGTTGGAAATAGCTAAAGCATGAAGACTCGAAATGTGAAACTGACCTCAAATTCGAAAAGTATGCATATATTCAGGTTACACACAGTCTGCAGAACCCCAAAAAATTGTGTTTTCCATATCCAATCTTTCCTTCAAAAGGTAAGCCTGGCCATATATCACATTTGTTGGCAAAGAGCCAAGTTAGCATGAAAAGTGGAAATCTTAAACTGACCCCAAAGTTGAAAAGTATGCATATACACAGGTTCCCCACAGGTTGGGGAACCCGAAAAAACAAGTGTTTTCCGGATGTAACCTTTCCTTCAAAACGTAGGCCTGAACGTATATCGTATTTGTTGGAAATAGCTAAAGCATGCTCGAAATTTGAAACTGACCTCAAATTCGAAAAGTATGCATATATTCAGGTTCCCCACTGTCTGGGGAACCTGAAAAAACATGTCTTTTCCATATCCGACCTTTCCTTCAAAAGATAGGCTGGGCATATATCTCATTTGTTGGCAAAAGCATGAAAAATGAAAATTTGAAACTGACCCCGAATTTGAAAAGTATGCACATACACATGGTTGGGGAACCCGAAGAATCATTTATTTTACATATACGACCTTTCCTTCAAAAGGCATATATCGCATTTATTGGCAAAAAACCAATTAAGCATGAACACTCGAAATGTGAAACTGACCTCCAATTCGAAAAGTATGCATATATTCAGGTTCCCCACTGCCTGGGGAACCTGAAAAAACGTGTTTTCCATATCCGACCTTTCCTTCAAAAGTAGGCTGGGCATATATCTCATTTGTTGGCAAAAGCATAAAAAATGAAAATGTGAAACTGACCCCAAATTTTAAAAGTATGCACATACACATACACTTTTTACAAACTACAAAAAACACCATTTTTAAGAATGAAATTTAACCCCGAATCGCATTCTGACGTCTGTTTTTACATTTGAGTCAAACAAAAAATTTTCATCTCTGGAACCAAAAAATACCCTGACCCTCGAATAAGGAATTTCCTTCCCGGGACACCAAAATGGCTCAATTTTTAAAAACTACAAAAAGTACCATTTTTAACCATGAAAAGTGGACATGTATTTTACATATACAACCTTTCCTTCAAAAGGTATATATCACATTTGTTGGTAAAATGCCAAGTAAGCATGAAAAGTGAAAATGAGTTTTCCGGATGCAACCTTTCCTTCAAAAGGAAGGCTGGGCATATATCTCATTTGTTGGCAAAAGCATAAAAAATGAAAAGGTGAATGATCCCAAATTTGAAAAGTATGCAGGTAGGCTGGGCATATATCACATTTGTTGGAAAAGAGCCAAGTTAGCATGAAAAGTGGAAATGTTAAACTGACCCCAAAGTTGAAAAGTATGCATATACACAGGTTCCCCACAGGTTGGGGAACCCGAAAAAACAAGTGTTTTCCGGATGTAACCTTTCCTTCAAAACGTAGGCCTGAAAGTATATCGCATTTGTTGGAAATAGCTAAAGCATGAAGACTCGAAATGTGAAACTGACCTCAAATTCGAAAAGTATGTGTCAGAATCCAATCATATTTCATCTTTAATTATTAAATATAGAAACTCCCAATTCTGCCTTCTTTGGATTCTGCCATAAGAGGGAGAGAAGGGGGAGAACAAAGGGGCTTTATGGCCCTCACTTCCTTCAGTCGACTTCAAAGAGCTGAATGCTGAATGTGTGTTTATTGTAACCTATTGTAACCTCAAAGCGTTAGCACCAGAGAACATTAGCATTAACAAAGAAGAGTATTTGCCTTTCATGTAGTTATCTGAAGTCTCCATCCAGACGGAAGAAAGAAGAAACGGGGTGGAATTGTGATACTTGAAACTATCACTGGAAGGGGGGTTGATTGGGTGGGACTACTGGGGAACCCCTTAAAACCTTGAATGGGAGAGCTTGGACCCCAAGTCCTGTCTAGCATGCCTGCAACCATTTTCTCTTAATAAAGGATTCCTGTTGGAAGAACTATTCCAAGAGTTCTGTCTTCTTAAGATGCAAAGTGGGGTGGGTCCTTACATTAGACAGGACTTGCAAAATTAATCCACCTGGAAGGTAGACCCTTGCCGGGGGATTTTGCAAAAATTTACCATGTCAGACAACGAAGCAAGAGAGGGAGAAAACTCCCTGGAAAGAGAGCCGCTGACCCAGTTGGAACCTTGCCAGATGTTGGGATCCGAGAGGCCAGATTTCTCAGAAGAAGAAGTAGTGGAGACACAGGACCACAAGCCTCGCTGGTCGATGGGCGTTGGAAAGAAAAGCGAGTGGGGAAAGGAATCAAGAAAAGTGACCCTGAGACGGGGGACCAAGCAACCAGAATGGAAGCAGGAGATGGAGAAATCCCTGCACGCAAGTGAAGAGGGAGGAAGCTGTATGCCGTACTCAGACTGGATCCTAGAGAAAGCTATTGACCTGATGAAGAGAACTCTCAGCTCCCTAGGAGAGGAGATTCCTGAGCCCTACGCCCGCCCCAGTTCCTGGAGCCACAAAGGGAGAGACACCGAGGGGGACGTGGAACCTGCAACCCCAGGGACATTTACTGATCCAGGAGCTCCCACCCCCTACCGGACCCAAGATGGAAATCTGGACGGAAGACACTACCACCCACAATGGAGGCACCGATCCATTCCAAGACGTCCACCGTTGGAGGTGAAATTCAAAGGGGAGCCAACACGCTTGGGGTTTTTCCTAACCCAAGTCCTCAGCTACATGGAGGAATATGGGCAGGACATCCCCAGCGACAAAGCCCGCATCCGGATCGTGCAATCTGCCCTGGATGGACCAGCTGCAGATTGGGTGGTGAACCTGCATGACTCCAATGCCCCAGAACTCAGTAACTTCAACCGTTTCATGTCCTCTTTGAGAAGACGATTTGAAGACCCCCTGGCTGATCGCAAAGCCCGTGAAAGAATAACAACGATGAGGCAGGGCAAACGCCCAGTGGCTGAGTATACACAAGAATTCCGGGCCATTGCCAGCAAACTGAATTGGCCAGAAGACATCCTCCTTGGCCGTTTCAAAGACGGACTAAACTATGATCTATATGATGCTTGCCTGCCCCGAGGAGACCCACATCGACTTGAGGAATGGTACGTCTTGGCAGAGGAAGCAGAGATCGACATATTGAAGAGGCATCGCCGAGGAAAACAATGGAGCCGCCCCCCGCCTGAGCTGACACACCAACCGGTGAAATCATCGGATACAGCCAAGAAGCAGATGGGGTGTTTCAAGTGCGGAAGAGAAGGGCATCGAGCTGTAGAATGCCGCTCAAAGGCCCCCCAGCACAACCCAGACAGATCCCCAATCAACAAACCCAGAGGGTATTCAGCTAAGCCAAAAGAAACAGCCATGAAAATGATGGAAATTGCAGAAACCCCCACCTCTGCTCACCAAGGGGAAAGAACTCCAGCCTACACCACAGGGACGGTGGATGCCTCAGATGACAGCTCGGAAGGCGAACCCCTGGTAAGTGGACGCATCACACCCATCTTCAAAACAGTGACTATATTAATCCCCCCCATGCCCGAAGCTGTGAAAGTGAAAGCCTTAATAGACTCTGGCTGCACCCGCTGCCTCATTAGCCCAACACTAGTGGGGAATCTGGGCATCCCATCCAGGAGACTGGAACAACCAATCTCATTTGGCCAGCTAGATGGATCCATAGCAGGGGGGGTGCCAGCTACCCTAGCCACTCTGCCAATACACCTCTCCCTGGGCAACCATGAAGAGGACTTAACGTTTGTGGTGACCCCAGGTATGGAATGCCCAATGATTCTAGGGATGGAATGGTTGAAAAAATGGAACCCCTGGGTAAATTGGAGGACGACAGAAATCAAATTCCCGAAGGGGGACCCTATGGACTTAAAACCCCAAGGGAGGCTACCAGAATCAAGAATAGAAAAAGCATCCATAGGAGAGGAAAAAAGATTAACAGAAATACCAGAGGAATATAGGGACCTTGCTGAAGTCTTCAGTGAGGAGAGGGCGAATGAGCTTCCCCCCCACCGACCCACAGACTGTACCATTGAATTCAAGCCTGGGGCAAAACTCCCGAAACCCAGATTATACTCCATGAGCCCAAAGGAGAAGGAGGAAATGGAAAGATTTATAAAAAAAAACCTGGAGAGAGGTTTCATTGAACCAGCTAAGCCTAAAGTGGCTGCCCCGGTCCTTTTTAGAGAGAAGAAGGATGGCTCTTTACGTTTATGCGTGGATTATAGGGCCCTGAACACAATCAGTGAAAGCAACCTATACCCGCTGCCCCTCATGAAAGACATGCTGTCACACCTATCGAAAGGGAAAATTTTTTCTAAACTAGACTTAAGGGAAGCTTACTATCGCGTGAGAATCAAGGAAGGGGACGAATGGAAGACTGCATTTAACTGCCCCATGGGGTGCTATCAATTCAAAGTCTTGCCATTTGGATTACAAGGGGGCCCTGCAGTCTTTATGCAATTAATCAATGACGTTCTAAGGGAGCACCTGTTTAAGGGGGTCCTTGTTTACTTGGACGACATTCTTATCTTTACCGAAACAAAAGAAGAACACGTCAAACTTGTCAGAGCGGTTTTAAAGAAGCTGCGAGCCGCTCACCTATATGCCAAACTCTCAAAATGCGAATTCCACCAGGAAAGGATAGACTACCTAGGCTATCGCATATCCCCACAGGGCATTGAAATGGACCCAGAGAAGGTCAGAGCAGTATTAGAATGGGCACCACCCCGCACAAGAAAGCAACTACAAAGTTTCCTGGGCTTTGCAAATTTTTACCGCCAATTCATCCCCTCATTTGCACAGATAGCCTTGCCCCTCACTAACTTACTAAAAACGAAGGGAACATCCTCAGTAAAACCTAGCCAGCCACTAACATGGACAATGGAGTGCCAAGCAGCGTTTGAGAGACTAAAGAGACTTTTTTCTGCCGAACCAGTACTAAGGCACCCAGACATGGACAAGCCCTTCATAATACAGGCAGATGCAAGTGATGTGGCAGTGGGGGCTGTGCTATTACAAGAAAATGATGATGCAGTATTGCAACCCTGTGCATATACATCCAAGAAACTCACGGAAACAGAACAGCGCTGGCCCGTATGGGAGAAGGAGGCTTATGGGATACGTTGGGCATTACTCACATGGCGACAGTTCCTGGAAGGCAACAAAATCCCCTTCCAGGTGTGGACTGATCACAAAAATTTGGAAGTCCTGAAAACTTCCAGGAAACTCAATCCCAAACAAGCCCGCTGGTCCCAGCATTTTCACCAATTCCAATTTAAGCTCAAACATTTACCAGGAAGAAAGAACTTCCTGGCAGATGCACTATCTCGCATGCCCCAATATAACAGCGCACGAACCACAGACTCTAGACCAATAATGGCAGAGTCACAACTGGCAGCGCCAGTAACCACAAGAACCCAAGCCAAAATAAAACCACAACTGGACAGCCAAACTGGGATTGAATTCAGAAAAAGTTTGGAAACAGATGATTGGTTCCAGAAAAACAAACATGTGTGCACAATGAGAGACGGATTGCCTTGGGTAGGGGAAAAGTTATATATACCAACAACTCAAAGACTAACTTTCATGCAACTTTGCCATGACACAAAATCAGCAGGGCATTTTGGATTTGTAAAAACTTTACACTTAATTAAACGGCAATTTTGGTGGCCATCAATAAAAAAGGACATAGAAAGTTATGTTGCCAGCTGCCCAACCTGTGCATCAGCAAAGAGGTTGCAAGGGAAATCGCCAGGGCTGTTACAACCAGTGGCAAGTCCCTCAGCCCCCTGGAGGGAAATAGCCATGGATTTTATAGTGGAATTGCCTGAAAGCAATGGGAATACTGTTATCTGGACAGTCACGGACCTATTTTCCAAACAGGTGCACTTTATCCCTTGCCAAAAAATTCCCACTGCAAAGGCCTTAGCAAAATTTTTCATCCAGCACATTTACAGATTGCACGGGGCACCCCAACGCATCATCTCTGATAGGGGAGTGCAATTTACGTCTGCATTTTGGAAGGAATTTTTATCCCTCTTAGGAACCACTCAGGGACTGACATCTAGCCACCACCCTCAAGGAAATGGGGGGGCTGAAAAAATGAACTCAGTACTTAAGCAATATTTAAGATGTTTTCTTAGTTTCCAGCAGACCGAGTGGGCGGACTTACTCCCTTTTGCAGAAGTTGCCTACAATAATGCAGTCCACTCCAGCACAGGTTACACTCCTTTTCAAATAGCCACCGGTCAAAGTTTCAACCCCATGCCAGAATTAACCCCAAACGAACCAACGATCCCCTCGCTGAAAGAATGGATGGAAAAATTACAAAACACCTGGCCAATAGTCAGAAAAGCACTAGATGAAGCTAGGCAGGCTTACAAAACACAAGCCGATAAAAAAAGGGTTGAGCCTACACCATTCATTATAGGAGAAATGGTGTACTTATCTACAAAATACCTAAAGTCCCTACAGCCCTGTAAAAAACTTGGACCAAAATACATAGGACCTTTTCCAATTAAAAGAATCATAAATCCAGTAACAGTAGAATTAGAATTACCCAAAAATCTCAGGCAAATACACCCAATTTTTCATTGCAGCTTGCTGAAAAGAGAGCATCAGTCACCTCTACGGCCAAAAATCCCCCCCCACCTCCTCCAATCATGGTGGAGGGTGAACAACACTTCGAAATAAAGGAAGTCCTTGACTCTAGGAGATATCATGGAGCAACTCAGTACCTAGTTGCCTGGAAACACCTCCCTCCCTCACAAAATGAGTGGGTCCATAAACGTCATGTCAGAGCCCCGAAGCTATTGAAGAAGTTTCACACAGAGTATCCTAACAAGCCTGACTAAATTTTATACTTGTGTTTTCTTTCAGGTGGATCTCTCTTATTTTTAAGAGGGGCCGGATGTCAGAATCCAATCATATTTCATCTTTAATTATTAAATATAGAAACTCCCAATTCTGCCTTCTTTGGATTCTGCCATAAGAGGGAGAGAAGGGGGAGAACAAAGGGGCTTTATGGCCCTCACTTCCTTCAGTAGACTTCAAAGAGCTGAATGCTGAATGTGTGTTTATTGTAACCTATTGTAACCTCAAAGCGTTAGCACCAGAGAACATTAGCATTAACAAAGAAGAGTATTTGCCTTTCATGTAGTTATCTGAAGTCTCCATCCAGACGGAAGAAAGAAGAAACGGGGTGGAATTGTGATACTTGAAACTATCACTGGAAGGGGGGTTGATTGGGTGGGACTACTGGGGAACCCCTTAAAACCTTGAATGGGAGAGCTTGGACCCCAAGTCCTGTCTAGCATGCCTGCAACCATTTTCTCTTAATAAAGGATTCCTGTTGGAAGAACTATTCCAAGAGTTCTGTCTTCTTAAGATGCAAAGTGGGGTGGGTCCTTACAGTATGCATATATTCAGGTTCCCCACTGTCTGGGGAACCTGAAAAAACATGTCTTTTCCATATCCGACCTTTCCTTCAAAAGATAGGCTGGGCATATATCTCATTTGTTGGCAAAAGCATGAAAAATGAAAATGTGAAACTGACCCCGAATTTGAAAAGTATGCACATACACATGGTTGGGGAACCCGAAGAATCATTTATTTTACATATACGACCTTTCCTTCAAAAGGCATATATCGCATTTATTGGCAAAAAACCAATTAAGCATGAATACTCGAAATGTGAAACTGACCTCAAATTCGAAAAGTATGCATATATTCAGGTTCCCCACTGCCTAGGGAACCTGAAAAAACGTGTTTTCCATATCCGATCTTTCCTTCAAAAGTAGGCTGGGCATATATCTCATTTGTTGGCAAAAGCATGAAAAATGAAAATGTGAAACTGACCCCAAATTTTAAAAGTATGCACATACACATACACTTTTTACAAACTACAAAAAACACCATTTTTAAGCATGAAATTTAACCCCGAATCGCATTCTGACGTCTGTTTTTACATTTGAGTCAAACAAAAAATTTTCGTCTCTGGAACCAAAAAAATACCCTGACCCTCGAACAAGGAATTTCCTTCCCTGGACACCAAAATGGCTCAATTTTTAAAAACTACAAAAAGTATCATTTTTAAGCATGAAAAGTGGACATGTATTTTACATATACAACCTTTCCTTCAAAAGGCATATATCACATTTGTTGGTAAAATGCCAAGTAAGCATGAAAAGTGAAAATGAGTTTTCCGGATGCAATCTTTCCTTCAAAAGGAAGGCTGGGCATATATCTCATTTGTTGGCAAAAGCATAAAAAATGAAAAGGTGAATGACCCCAAATTTGAAAAGTATGCAGGTAGGCTGGGCATATATCACATTTGTTGGAAAAGAGCCAACTAAGGATGAATAGTGGAAATGTGAAACTGACCCCAAATTTGAAAAGTATGCATATACACAGGTTCCGCACAGGTTGGGGAACCCGAAAAAACAAGTGTTTTCCGGATGTAACCTTTCCTTCAAAACCTAGGCCTGAACGTATATCGCATTTGTTGGAAATAGCTAAAGCATGAAGACTCGAAATGTGAAACTGACCTCAAATTCGAAAAGTATGCATATATTCAGGTTACCCACAGTCTGCAGAACCCCCCAAAAATTGTGTTTTCCATATCCAATCTTTCCTTCAAAAGGTAAGCCTGGCCATATATCACATTTGTTGGCAAAGAGCCAAGTTAGCATGAAAAGTGGAAATGTTAAACTGACCCCAAAGTTGAAAAGTATGCATATACACAGGTTCCCCACAGGTTGGGGAAACCGAAAAAACAAGTGTTTTCCAGATGTAACCTTTCCTTCAAAACGTAGGCCTGAATGTATATCGTATTTGTTGGAAATAGCTAAAGCATGAAGACTCGAAAAGTGAAACTGACCTCAAATTCGAAAAGTATGCATATATTCAGGTTACCCACAGTCTGCAGAACCCGAAAAAAATTGTGTTTTCCATATCCAATCTTTCATTCAAAAGGCAAGCCTGGGCATATATCACATTTGTTGGCAAAGAGCCAAGTTAGCATGAAAAGTGGAAATGTTAAACTGACCCCAAAGTTGAAAAGTATGCATATACACAGGTTCCCCACAGGTTGGGGAACCCGAAAAAACAAGTGTTTTCCGGATGTACCCTTTCCTTCAAAACGTAGGCCTGAAAGTATATCGCATTTGTTGGAAATAGCTAAAGCATGAAGACTCGAAATGTGAAACTGACCTCAAATTCGAAAAGTATGCATATATTCAGGTTCCCCACTGTCTGGGGAACCTGAAAAAACATGTCTTTTCCATATCCGACCTTTCCTTCAAAAGATAGGCTGGGCATATATCTCATTTGTTGGCAAAAGCATGAAAAATGAAAATGTGAAACTGACCCCGAATTTGAAAAGTATGCACATAGACATGGTTGGGGAACCCGAAGAATCATTTATTTTACATATACGACCTTTCCTTCAAAAGGCATATATCGCATTTATTGACAAAAAACCAATTAAGCATGAACACTCGAAATGTGAAACTGACCTCCAATTCGAAAAGTATGTATATATTCAGGTTCCCCACTGCCTGGGGAACCTGAAAAAACGTGTTTTCCATATCCGACCTTTCCTTCAAAAGTAGGCTGGGCATATATCTCATTTGTTGGCAAAAGCATGAAAAATGAAAATGTGAAACTGACCCCAAATTTTAAAAGTATGCACATACACATACACTTTTTACAAACTACAAAAAACACCATTTTAAGCATGAAATTTAACCCCGAATCGCATTCTGACGTCTGTTTTTACATTTGAGTCAAACAAAAAATTTTCCTCTCTGGAACCAAAAAATACCCTGACCCTCGAATAAGGAATTTCCTTCCCGGGACACCAAAATGGCTCAATTTTTAAAAACTACAAAAAGTACCATTTTTAAGCATGAAAAGTGGACATGTATTTTACATATACAACCTTTCCTTCAAAAGGCATATATCACATTTGTTGGTAAAATGCCAAGTAAGCATGAAAACTGAAAATGAGTTTTCCGGATGCAACCTTTCCTTCAAAAGGAAGGCTGGGCATATATCTCATTTGTTGGCAAAAGCATAAAAAATGAAAAGGTGAATGACCCCAAATTTGAAAAGTATGCAGGTAGGCTGGGCATATATCACATTTGTTGGAAAAGAGCCAACTAAGGATGAATAGTGGAAATGTGAAACTGACCCCAAATTTGAAAAATATGCATATACACAGGTTCCGCACAGGTTGGGGAACCAGAAAAAACAAGTGTTTTCCGGATGTAACCTTTCCTTCAAAACCTAGGCCTGAACGTATATCGCATTTGTTGGAAATAGCTAAAGCATGAAGACTCGAAATGTGAAACTGACCTCAAATTCGAAAAGTATGCATATATTCAGGTTTCCCACAGTCTGCAGAACCTGAAAAAAAGTGTGTTTTCCATATCCAATATTTCATTCAAAAGGCAACTCTGGGCATATATCACATTTGTTGGCAAAGAGACAAGTAAGCATGAAAAGTGGAAATGTTAAACTGACCCCAAAGTTGAAAAGTATGCATATACACAGGTTCCCCACAGGTTGGGGAACCCGAAAAAACAAGTGTTTTCCGGATGTACCCTTTCCTTCAAAACGTAGGCCTGAATGTATATCGCATTTGTTGGAAATAGCTAAAGCATGAAGACTCGAAATGTGAAACTGACCTCAAATTCGAAAAGTATGCATATATTCAGGTTCCCCACTGTCTGGGGAACCTGAAAAAACATGTCTTTTCCATATCCGACCTTTCCTTCAAAAGATAGGCTGGGCATATATCTCATTTGTTGGCAAAAGCATGAAAAATGAAAATGTGAAACTGACCCCGAATCTGAAAAGTATGCACATACACATGGTTGGGGAACCCGAAGAATCATTTATTTTACATATACGACCTTTCCTTCAAAAGGCATATATCGCATTTATTGGCAAAAAACCAATTAAGCATGAACACTCGAAATGTGAAACTGACCTCCAATTCGAAAAGTATGCATATATTCAGGTTCCCCACTGCCTGGGGAACCTGAAAAAACGTGTTTTCCATATCCGACCTTTCCTTCAAAAGTAGGCTGGGCATATATCTCATTTGTTGGCAAAAGCATGAAAAATGAAAATGTGAAACTGACCCCAAATTTTAAAAGTATGCACATACACATACACTTTTTACAAACTACAAAAAACACCATTTTTAAGCATGAAATTTAACCCCAAATCGCATTCTGACGTCTGTTTTTACATTTGAGTCAAACAAAAAATTTTCGTCTCTGGAACCAAAAAATACCCTGACCCTCGAATAAGGAATTTCCTTCCCGGGACACCAAAATGGTTCAATTTTTAAATACTACAAAAAATACCATTTTTAACCATGAAAAGTGGACATGTATTTTACATATACAACCTTTCCTTCAAAAGGCATATATCACATTTGTTGGTAAAATGCCAAGTAAGCATGAAAAGTGAAAATGAGTTTTCCGGATGCAACCTTTCCTTCAAAAGGAAGGCTGGGCATATATCTCATTTGTTGGCAAAAGCATAAAAAATGAAAAGGTGAATGATCCCAAATTTGAAAAGTATGCAGGTAGGCTGGGCATATATCACATTTGTTGGAAAAGAGCCAAGTTAGCATGAAAAGTGGAAATGTTAAACTGACCCCAAAGTTGAAAAGTATGCATATACACAGGTTCCCCACAGGTTGGGGAACCCGAAAAAACAAGTGTTTTCCGGATGTAACCTTTCCTTCAAAACGTAGGCCTGAAAGTATATCGCATTTGTTGGAAATAGCTAAAGCATGAAGACTCGAAATGTGAAACTGACCTCAAATTCGAAAAGTATGCATATATTCAGGTTCCCCACTGTCTGGGGAACCTGAAAAAACATGTCTTTTCCATATCCGACCTTTCCTTCAAAAGATAGGCTGGGCATATATCTCATTTGTTGGCAAAAGCATGAAAAATGAAAATGTGAAACTGACCCCGAATTTGAAAAGTATGCACATACACATGGTTGGGGAACCCGAAGAATCATTTATTTTACATATACGACCTTTCCTTCAAAAGGCATATATCGCATTTATTGGCAAAAATCCAATTAAGCATGAATACTCGAAATGTGAAACTGACTGTCAGAATCCAATCATATTTCATCTTTAATTATCAAATATAGAAACTCCCAATTCTGCCTTCTTTGGATTCTGCCATAAGAGGGAGAGAAGGGGGAGAACAAAGGGGCTTTATGGCCCTCACTTCCGTCAATAGACTTCAAAGAGCTGAATGCTGAATGTGTGTTTATTGTAACCTATTGTAACCTCAACGCGTTAGCACCAGAGATCATTAGCATTAACAAAGAAGAGTATTTGCCTTTCATGTAGTTATCTGAAGTCTCCATCCAGACGGAAGGAAGAAGAAACGGGGTGGAATTGTGATACTTGAAACTATCACTGGAAGGGGGGTTGATTGGGTGGGGACTACTGGGGAACCCCTTAAAACCTTGAATGGGAGAGCTTGGACCCCAAGTCCTGTCTAGCATGCCTGCAACCATTTTCTCTTAATAAAGGATTCCTGTTGGAAGAACTATTCCAAGAGTTCTGTCTTCTTAAGATGCAAAGTGGGGTGGGTCCTTACATTAGACAGGACTTGCAAAATTAATCCACCTGGAAGGTAGACCCTTGCCGGGGGATTTTGCAAAAATTTACCATGTCAGACAACGAAGCAAGAGAGGGAGAAAACTCCCTGGAAAGAGAGCCGCTGACCCAGTTGGAACCTTGCCAGATGTTGGGATCCGAGAGGCCAGATTTCTCAGAAGAAGAAGTGGTGGAGACACAGGACCACAAGCCTCGCTGGTCGATGGGCGTTGGAAAGAAAAGCGAGTGGGGAAAGGAATCAAGAAAAGTGACCCTGAGACGGGGGACCAAGCAACCAGAATGGAAGCAGGAGATGGAGAAATCCCTGCACGCAAGTGAAGAGGGAGGAAGCTGTATGCAGTACTCAGACTGGATCCTAGAGAAAGCTATTGACCTGATGAAGAGAACTCTCAGCTCCCTAGGAGAGGAGATTCCTGAGCCCTACGCCCGCCCCAGTTCCTGGAGCCACAAAGGGAGAGACACCGAGGGGGACGTGGAACCTGCAACCCCAGGGACATTTACTGATCCAGGAGCTCCCACCCCCTACCGGACCCAAGATGGAAATCTGGACAGAAGACACTACCACCCACAATGGAGGCACCGATCCATTCCAAGACGTCCACCGTTGGAGGTGAAATTCAAAGGGGAGCCAACACGCTTGGGGTTTTTCCTAACCCAAGTCCTCAGCTACATGGAGGAATATGGGCAGGACATCCCCAGCGACAAAGCCCGCATCCGGATCGTGCAATCTGCCCTGGATGGACCAGCTGCAGATTGGGTGGTGAACCTGCATGACTCCAATGCCCCAGAACTCAGTAACTTCAACCGTTTCATGTCCTCTTTGAGAAGACGATTTGAAGACCCCCTGGCTGATCGCAAAGCCCGTGAAAGAATAACAACGATGAGGCAGGGCAAACGCCCAGTGGCTGAGTATACACAAGAATTCCGGGCCATTGCCAGCAAACTGAATTGGCCAGAAGACATCCTCCTTGGCCGTTTCAAAGACGGACTAAACTATGATCTATATGATGCTTGCCTGCCCCGAGGAGACCCACATCGACTTGAGGAATGGTACGTCTTGGCAGAGGAAGCAGAGATCGACATATTGAAGAGGCATCGCCGAGGAAAACAATGGAGCCGCCCCCCGCCTGAGCTGACACACCAACCGGTGAAATCATCGGATACAGCCAAGAAGCAGATGGGGTGTTTCAAGTGCGGAAGAGAAGGGCATCGAGCTGTAGAATGCCGCTCAAAGGCCCCCCAGCACAACCCAGACAGATCCCCAATCAACAAACCCAGAGGGTATTCAGCTAAGCCAAAAGAAACAGCCATGAAAATGATGGAAATTGCAGAAACCCCCACCTCTGCTCACCAAGGGGAAAGAACTCCAGCCTACACCACAGGGACGGTGGATGCCTCAGATGACAGCTCGGAAGGCGAACCCCTGGTAAGTGGACGCATCACACCCATCTTCAAAACAGTGACTATATTAATCCCCCCCATGCCCGAAGCTGTGAAGGTGAAAGCCTTAATAGACTCTGGCTGTACCCGCTGCCTCATTAGCCCAACACTAGTGGGGAATCTGGGCATCCCATCCAGGAGACTGGAACAACCAATCTCATTTGGCCAGCTAGATGGATCCATAGCAGGGGGGGTGCCAGCTACCCTAGCCACTTTGCCAATACATCTCTCCCTGGGCAACCATGAAGAGGACTTAACATTTGTGGTGACCCCAGGTATGGAATGCCCAATGATTCTAGGGATGGAATGGTTGAAAAAATGGAACCCCTGGGTAAATTGGAGGACGACAGAAATCAAATTCCCGAAGGGGGACCCCATGGACTTAAAACCCCAAGGGAGGCTACCAGAATCAAGAATAGAAAAAGCATCCATAGGAGAGGAAAAAAGATTAACAGAAATACCAGAGGAATATAGGGACCTTGCTGAAGTCTTCAGTGAGGAGAGGGCGAATGAGCTTCCCCCCCACCGACCCACAGACTGTACCATTGAATTCAAGCCTGGGGCAAAACTCCCGAAGCCCAGATTATACTCCATGAGCCCAAAGGAGAAGGAGGAAATGGAAAGATTTATAAAAAAAAACCTGGAGAGAGGTTTCATTGAGCCAGCCAAGCCTAAAGTGGCTGCCCCGGTCCTTTTTAGAGAGAAGAAGGACGGCTCTTTACGTTTATGCGTGGATTATAGGGCCCTGAATACAATCAGTGAAAGCAACCTATACCCGCTGCCCCTCATGAAAGACATGCTGTCACACCTATCGAAAGGGAAGATTTTTTCTAAACTAGACTTAAGGGAAGCTTACTATCGAGTGAGAATCAAGGAAGGGGACGAATGGAAGACTGCATTTAACTGCCCCATGGGGTGCTATCAATTCAAAGTCTTGCCATTTGGATTACAAGGGGGCCCTGCAGTCTTTATGCAACTAATCAATGACGTTCTAAGGGAACACCTGTTTAAGGGGGTCCTTGTTTACTTGGACGACATTCTTATCTTTACCGAAACAAAAGAAGAACACGTCAAACTTGTCAGAGCGGTTTTAAAGAAGCTGCGAGCCGCTCACCTATATGCCAAACTCTCAAAATGCGAATTCCACCAGGAAAGGATAGACTACCTAGGCTATCGCATATCCCCACAGGGCATTGAAATGGACCCAGAGAAGGTCAGAGCAGTATTAGAATGGGCACCACCCCGCACAAGAAAGCAACTACAAAGTTTCCTGGGCTTTGCAAATTTTTACCGCCAATTCATCCCCTCATTTGCACAGATAGCCTTGCCCCTCACTAACTTACTAAAAACGAAGGGAACACCCTCAGTAAAACCTAGCCAGCCACTAACATGGACAATGGAGTGCCAAGCAGCGTTTGAGAGACTAAAGAGACTTTTTTCTGCCGAACCAGTACTAAGGCACCCAGACATGGACAAACCCTTCATAATACAGGCAGATGCAAGTGATGTGGCAGTGGGGGCTGTGCTATTACAAGAAAATGATGATGCAGTATTGCAACCCTGTGCATATACATCTAAGAAACTCACGGAAACAGAACAGCGCTGGCCCGTATGGGAGAAGGAGGCTTATGGGATACGTTGGGCATTACTCACGTGGCGACAGTTCCTGGAAGGCAACAAAATCCCCTTCCAGGTATGGACTGATCACAAAAATTTAGAAGCCCTGAAAACTTCCAGGAAACTCAATCCCAAACAAGCCCGCTGGTCCCAGCATTTTCACCAATTCCAATTTAAGCTCAAACATTTACCAGGAAGAAAGAACTTCCTGGCAGATGCACTATCTCGCATGCCCCAATATAACAGCGCACGAACCACAGACTCTAGACCAATAATGGCAGAGTCACAACTGGCAGCGCCAGTAACCACAAGAACCCAAGCCAAAATAAAACCACAACTGGACAGCCAAACTGGGATTGAATTCAGAAAAAGTTTGGAAACAGATGATTGGTTCCAGAAAAACAAACATGTGTGCACAATGAGAGACGGATTGCCCTGGGTAGGGGAAAAGTTATATATACCAACAACTCAAAGACTAACTTTCATGCAACTTTGCCATGACACAAAATCAGCAGGGCATTTTGGATTTGTAAAAACTTTACACTTAATTAAACGGCAATTTTGGTGGCCATCAATAAAAAAGGACATAGAAAGTTATGTTGCCAGCTGCCCAACCTGTGCATCAGCAAAGAGGTTGCAAGGGAAATCGCCAGGGCTGTTACAACCAGTGGCAAGTCCCTCAGCCCCCTGGAGGGAAATAGCCATGGATTTTATAGTGGAATTGCCTGAAAGCAATGGGAATACTGTTATCTGGACAGTCACGGACCTATTTTCCAAACAGGTGCACTTTATCCCTTGCCAAAAAATTCCCACTGCAAAGGCCTTAGCAAAACTTTTCATCCAGCACATTTACAGATTGCACGGGGCACCCCAACGCATCATCTCTGATAGGGGAGTGCAATTTACGTCTGCATTTTGGAAGGAATTTTTATCCCTCTTAGGGACCACTCAGGGACTGACATCTAGCCATCACCCGCAGACAGATGGACAAACAGAACGGTGCCATTCAGTACTTGAGCAATATTTGAGATGTTTTTTAAATTTCCAACAGAGTGATTGGACGGACTTACTTCCTTTTGCAGAAGTTGCCTACAATAATGCAGTCCACTCCAGCACAGGCTACACTCCTTTTCAAATAGCCAACGGCCAAAGTTTCAACCCTATGCCAGAGTTAACCCCAAAAGAACCAACGATCCCTTCACTGAAAGAATGGATGGAAAACCTACAAAACACCTGGCCAATAGTCAGAAAATCACTAGATGAAGCTAGGCGGGCATACAAAGCACAAGCCGATAAAAAAAGGGTTGAGCCTACACCATTCATTATAGGAGAAATGGTGTACTTATCTACAAAATACCTAAAGTCCCTACAGCCCTGTAAAAAACTTGGACCAAAATATATAGGACCTTTTCCAATTAAAAGGATCATAAATCCAGTAACAGTAGAATTAGAATTACCCAAAAACCTCAGGCAAATACACCCAATTTTTCATTGCAGCTTGCTGAAAAGAGAGCATCAGTCACCTCTACGGCCAAGAATCCCCCCCCACCACCTCCAATCATGGTGGAGGGGGAACAACACTTCGAAATAAAAGAGATCCTTGACTCTAGGAGATATCATGGAACAACCCAGTACCTAGTTGCCTGGAAACACCTCCCTGCCTCACAAAATGAGTGGGTCCATAAACGTCACGTCAGAGCCCCGAAGCTATTGAAGAAGTTTCACACAGAGTATCCTAACAAGCCTAACTAAATTTTTTACTTGTGTTTTCTTTCAGGTGGATCTCTCTTATTGTTAAGAGGGGCCGGATGTCAGAATCCAATCATATTTCATCTTTAATTATCAAATATAGAAACTCCCAATTCTGCCTTCTTTGGATTCTGCCATAAGAGGGAGAGAAGGGGGAGAACAAAGGGGCTTTATGGCCCTCACTTCCGTCAATAGACTTCAAAGAGCTGAATGCTGAATGTGTGTTTATTGTAACCTATTGTAACCTCAAAGCGTTAGCACCAGAGATCATTAGCATTAACAAAGAAGAGTATTTGCCTTTCATGTAGTTATCTGAAGTCTCCATCCAGACGGAAGGAAGAAGAAACGGGGTGGAATTGTGATACTTGAAACTATCACTGGAAGGGGGGTTGATTGGGTGGGGACTACTGGGGAACCCCTTAAAACCTTGAATGGGAGAGCTTGGACCCCAAGTCCTGTCTAGCATGCCTGCAACCATTTTCTCTTAATAAAGGATTCCTGTTGGAAGAACTATTCCAAGAGTTCTGTCTTCTTAAGATGCAAAGTGGGGTGGGTCCTTACACTGACCTCAAATTCGAAAAGTATGCATATATTCAGGTTCCCCACTGCCTAGGGAACCTGAAAAAACGTGTTTTCCATATCCGACCTTTCCTTCAAAAGTAGGCTGGACATATATCTCATTTGTTGGCAAAAGCATGAAAAATGAAAATGTGAAACTGACCCCAAATTTTAAAAGTATGCACATACACATACACTTTTTACAAACTACAAAAAACACCATTTTTAAGCATGAAATTTAACCCCGAATCGCATTCTGACGTCTGTTTTTACATTTGAGTCAAACAAAAAATTTTCGTCTCTGGAACCAAAAAAATACCCTGACCCTCGAACAAGGAATTTCCTTCCCTGGACACCAAAATGGCTCAATTTTTAAAAACTACAAAAAGTACCATTTTTAAGCATGAAAAGTGGACATGTATTTTACATACATAACCTTTCGTTCAAAAGGCATATATCACATTTGTTGGTAAAATGCCAAGTAAGCATGAAAAGTGAAAATGAGTTTTCCGGATGCAACCTTTCCTTCAAAAGGAAGGCTGGGCATATATCTCATTTGTTGGCAAAAGCATAAAAAATGAAAATGTGAATGACCCCAAATTTGAAAAGTATGCAGGTAGGCTGGGCATATATCACATTTGTTGGAAAAGAGCCAACTAAGGATGAATAGTGGAAATGTGAAACTGACCCCAAATTTGAAAAGTATGCATATACACAGGTTGGGGAACCCGAAAAAAACAAGTGTTTTCCGGATGTAACCTTTCCTTCAAAACCTAGGCCTGAACGTATATCGCATTTGTTGGAAATAGCTAAAGCATGAAGACTCGAAATGTGAAACTGACCTCAAATTCGAAAAGTATGCATATATTCAGGTTACCCACAGTCTGCAGAACCCCCAAAAAATTGTGTTTTCCATATCCAATCTTTCCTTCAAAAGGTAAGCCTGGCCATATATCACATTTGTTGGCAAAGAGCCAAGTTAGCATGAAAAGTGGAAATGTTAAACTGACCCCAAAGTTGAAAAGTATGCATATACACAGGTTCCCCACAGGTTGGGGAAACCGAAAAAACAAGTGTTTTCCAGATGTAACCTTTCCTTCAAAACGTAGGCCTGAACGTATATCGTATTTGTTGGAAATAGCTAAAGCATGAAGACTCGAAAAGTGAAACTGACCTCAAATTCGAAAAGTATGCATATATTCAGGTTACCCACAGTCTGCAGAACCCGAAAAAAATTGTGTTTTCCATATCCAATCTTTCCTTCAAAAGGTAAGCCTGGCCATATATCACATTTGTTGGCAAAGAGCCAAGTTAGCATGAAAAGTGGAAATGTTAAACTGACCCCAAAGTTGAAAAGTATGCATATACACAGGTTCCCCACAGGTTGGGGAACCCGAAAAAACAAGTGTTTTCTGGATGTACCCTTTCCTTCAAAACGTAGGCCTGAAAGTATATCGCATTTGTTGGAAATAGCTAAAGCATGAAGACTCGAAATGTGAAACTGACCTCAAATTCGAAAAGTATGCATATACTCAGGTTCCCCACTGTCTGGGGAACCTGAAAAAACATGTCTTTTCCATATCCGACCTTTCCTTCAAAAGATAGGCTGGGCATATATCTCATTTGTTGGCAAAAGCATGAAAAATGAAAATGTGAAACTGACCCCGAATTTGAAAAGTATGCACATACACATGGTTGGGGAACCCGAAGAATCATTTATTTTACATATACGACCTTTCCTTCAAAAGGCATATATCGCATTTATTGACAAAAAACCAATTAAGCATGAACACTCGAAATGTGAAACTGACATCCAATTCGAAAAGTATGTATATATTCAGGTTCTCCACTGCCTGGGGAACCTGAAAAAACGTGTTTTCCATACCCGACCTTTCCTTCAAAAGTAGGCTGGGCATATATCTCATTTGTTGGCAAAAGCATGAAAAATGAAAATGTGAAACTGACCCCAAATTTTAAAAGTATGCACATACACATACACTTTTTACAAACTACAAAAAACACCATTTTAAGCATGAAATTTAACCCCGAATCTCATTCTGACGTCTGTTTTTACATTTGAGTCAAACAAAAAATTTTCCTCTCTGGAACCAAAAAATACCCTGACCCTCGAATAAGGAATTTCCTTCCCGGGACACCAAAATGGCTCAATTTTTAAAAACTACAAAAAGTACCATTTTTAACCATGAAAAGTGGACATGTATTTTACATATACAACCTTTCCTTCAAAAGGCATATATCACATTTGTTGGTAAAATGCCAAGTAAGCATGAAAAGTGAAAATGAGTTTTCCGGATGCAACCTTTCCTTCAAAAGGAAGGCTGGGCATATATCTCATTTGTTGGCAAAAGCATAAAAAATGAAAAGGTGAATGATCCCAAATTTGAAAAGTATGCAGGTAGGCTGGGCATATATCACATTTGTTGGAAAAGAGCCAAGTTAGCATGAAAAGTGGAAATGTTAAACTGACCCCAAAGTTGAAAAGTATGCATATACACAGGTTCCCCACAGGTTGGGGAACCCGAAAAAACAAGTGTTTTCCGGATGTAACCTTTCCTTCAAAACGTAGGCCTGAAAGTATATCGCATTTGTTGGAAATAGCTAAAGCATGAAGACTCGAAATGTGAAACTGACCTAAAATTCGAAAAGTATGCATATATTCAGGTTCCCCACTGTCTGGGGAACCTGAAAAAACATGTCTTTTCCATATCCGACCTTTCCTTCAAAAGATAGGCTGGGCATATATCTCATTTGTTGGCAAAAGCATGAAAAATGAAAATGTGAAACTGACCCCGAATTTGAAAAGTATGCACATACACATGGTTGGGGAACCGGAAGAATCATTTATTTTACACATACGACCTTTCCTTCAAAAGGCATATATCGCATTTATTGGCAAAAAACCAATTAAGCATGAATACTCGAAATGTGAAACTGACCTCAAATTCGAAAAGTATGCATATATTCAGGTTCCCCACTGCCTAGGGAACCTGAAAAAATGTGTTTTCCATATCCGACCTTTCCTTCAAAAGTAGGCTGGGCATATATCTCATTTGTTGGCAAAAGCATGAAAAATGAAAATGTGAAACTGACCCCAAATTTTAAAAGTATGCACATACACATACACTTTTTACAAACTACAAAAAACACCATTTTTAAGCATGAAATTTAACCCCGAATCGCATTCTGACGTCTGTTTTTACATTTGAGTCAAACAAAAAATTTTCGTCTCTGGAACCAAAAAAATACCCTGACCCTCGAACAAGGAATTTCCTTCCCTGGACACCAAAATGGCTCAATTTTTAAAAACTACAAAAAGTACCATTTTTAAGCATGAAAAGTGGACATGTATTTTACATACATAACCTTTCGTTCAAAAGGCATATATCACATTTGTTGGTAAAATGCCAAGTAAGCATGAAAAGTGAAAATGAGTTTTCCGGATGCAACCTTTCCTTCAAAAGGAAGGCTGGGCATATATCTCATTTGTTGGCAAAAGCATAAAAAATGAAAAGGTGAATGACCCCAAATTTGAAAAGTATGCAGGTAGGCTGGGCATATATCACATTTGTTGGAAAAGAGCCAACTAAGGATGAATAGTGGAAATGTGAAACTGACCCCAAATTTGAAAAGTATGCATATACACAGGATCCACACAGGTTGGGGAACCCGAAAAAACAAGTGTTTTCCGGATGTAACCTTTCCTTCAAAACATAGGCCTGAACGTATATCGCTTTTGTTGGAAATAGCTAAAGCATGAAGACTCGAAATGTGAAACTGACCTCAAATTCGAAAAGTATGCATATATTCAGGTTACCCACAGTCTGCAGAACCCCAAAAAATTGTGTTTTCCATTTCCAATCTTTCCTTCAAAAGCTAAGCCTGGCCATATATCACATTTGTTGGCAAAGAGCCAAGTTAGCATGAAAAGTGGAAATGTTAAACTGACCCCAAAGTTGAAAAGTATGCATATACACAGGTTCCCCACAGGTTGGGGAAACCGAAAAAACAAGTGTCTTCCAGATGTAACCTTTCCTTCAAAACGTAGGCCTGAACGTATATCGTATTTGTTGGAAATAGCTAAAGCATGAAAACTCGAAAAGTGAAACTGACCTCAAATTCGAAAAGTATGCATATATTCAGGTTACCCACAGTCTGCAGAACCCGAAAAAAATTGTTTTCCATATCCAATCTTTCATTCAAAAGGCAAGCCTGGGCATATATCACATTTGTTGGCAAAGAGCCAAGTTAGCATGAAAAGTGGAAATGTTAAACTGACCCCAAAGTTGAAAAGTATGCATATACACAGGTTCCCCACAGGTTGGGGAACGCGAAAAAACAAGTGTTTTCCGGATGTAACCTTTCCTTCAAAACGTAGGCTTGAACGTATATCGCATTTGTTGGAAATAGCTAAAGGATGAAGACTCGAAATGTGAAACTGACCTCAAATTCGAAAAGTATGCATATATTCAGGTTCCCCACTGTCTGGGGAACCTGAAAAAACATGTCTTTTCCATATCCGACCTTTCCTTCAAAAGATAGGCTGGGCATATATCTCATTTGTTGGCAAAAGCATGAAAAATGAAAATGTGAAACTGACCCCGAATTTGAAAAGTATGCACATACACATGGTTGGGGAACCCGAAGAATCATTTATTTTACATATACAACCTTTGCTTCAAAAGGCATATATCGCATTTATTGACAAAAAACCAATTAAGCATGAATACTCGAAATGTGAAACTGACATCCAATTCGAAAAGTATGTATATATTCAGGTTCTCCACTGCCTGGGGAACCTGAAAAAACGTGTTTTCCATATCCGACCTTTCCTTCAAAAGTAGGCTGGGCATATATCTCATTTGTTGGCAAAAGCATGAAAAATGAAAATGTGAAACTGACCCCAAATTTTAAAAGTATGCACATACACATACACTTTTTACAAACTACAAAAAACACCATTTTAAGCATGAAATTTAACCCCGAATCTCATTCTGACGTCTGTTTTTACATTTGAGTCAAAGAAAAAATTTTCCTCTCTGGAACCAAAAAATATCCTGACCCTCGAATAAGGAATTTCCTTCCCGGGACACCAAAATGGCTCAATTTTTAAAAACTACAAAAAGTACCATTTTTAACCATGAAAAGTGGACATGTATTTTACATATACAACCTTTCCTTCAAAAGGCATATATCACATTTGTTGGTAAAATGCCAAGTAAGCATGAAAAGTGAAAATGAGTTTTCCGGATGCAACCTTTCCTTCAAAAGGAAGGCTGGGCATATATCTCATTTGTTGGCAAAAGCATAAAAAATGAAAAGGTGAATGATCCCAAATTTGAAAAGTATGCAGGTAGGCTGGGCATATATCACATTTGTTGGAAAAGAGCCAAGTTAGCATGAAAAGTGGAAATGTTAAACTGACCCCAAAGTTGAAAAGTATGCATATACACAGGTTCCCCACAGGTTGGGGAACCCGAAAAAACAAGTGTTTTCCGGATGTAACCTTTCCTTCAAAACGTAGGCCTGAAAGTATATCGCATTTGTTGGAAATAGCTAAAGCATGAAGACTCGAAATGTGAAACTGACCTCAAATTCGAAAAGTATGCATATATTCAGGTTCCCCACTGTCTGGGGAACCTGAAAAAACATGTCTTTTCCATATCCGACCTTTCCTTCAAAAGATAGGCTGGGCATATATCTCATTTGTTGGCAAAAGCATGAAAAATGAAAATGTGAAACTGACCCCGAATTTGAAAAGTATGCACATACACATGGTTGGGGAACCGGAAGAATCATTTATTTTACACATACGACCTTTCCTTCAAAAGGCATATATCGCATTTATTGGCAAAAAACCAATTAAGCATGAATACTCGAAATGTGAAACTGACCTCAAATTCGAAAAGTATGCATATATTCAGGTTCCCCACTGCCTAGGGAACCTGAAAAAACGTGTTTTCCATATCCGACCTTTCCTTCAAAAGTAGGCTGGGCATATATCTCATTTGTTGGCAAAAGCATGAAAAATGAAAATGTGAAACTGACCCCAAATTTTAAAAGTATGCACATACACATACACTTTTTACAAACTACAAAAAACACCATTTTTAAGCATGAAATTTAACCCCGAATCGCATTCTGACGTCTGTTTTTACATTTGAGTCAAACAAAAAATTTTCGTCTCTGGAACCAAAAAAATACCCTGACCCTCGAACAAGGAATTTCCTTCCCTGGACACCAAAATGGCTCAATTTTTAAAAACTACAAAAAGTACCATTTTTAAGCATGAAAAGTGGACATGTATTTTACATACATAACCTTTCGTTCAAAAGGCATATATCACATTTGTTGGTAAAATGCAAGTAAGCATGAAAAGTGAAAATGAGTTTTCCGGATGCAACCTTTCCTTCAAAAGGAAGGCTGGGCATATATCTCATTTGTTGGCAAAAGCATAAAAAATGAAAAGGTGAATGACCCCAAATTTGAAAAGTATGCAGGTAGGCTGGGCATATATCACATTTGTTGGAAAAGAGCCAACTAAGGATGAATAGTGGAAATGTGAAACTGACCCCAAATTTGAAAAGTATGCATATACACAGGTTCCACACAGGTTGGGGAACCCGAAAAAACAAGTGTTTTCCGGATGTAACCTTTCCTTCAAAACATAGGCCTGAACGTATATCGCTTTTGTTGGAAATAGCTAAAGCATGCTCGAAATGTGAAACTGACCTCAAATTCGAAAAGTATGCATATATTCAGGTTACCCACAGTCTGCAGAACCCCAAAAAATTGTGTTTTCCATATCCAATCTTTCCTTCAAAAGCTAAGCCTGGCCATATATCACATTTGTTGGCAAAGAGCCAAGTTAGCATGAAAAGTGGAAATGTTAAACTGACCCCAAAGTTGAAAAGTATGCATATACACAGGTTCCCCACAGGTTGGGGAAACCGAAAAAACAAGTGTTTTCCAGATGTAACCTTTCCTTCAAAACGTAGGCCTGAACGTATATCGTATTTGTTGGAAATAGCTAAAGCATGCTCGAAATGTGAAACTGACCTCAAATTCGAAAAGTATGCATATATTCAGGTTACCCACAGTCTGCAGAACCCGAAAAAAATTGTTTTCCATATCCAATCTTTCATTCAAAAGGCAAGCCTGGGCATATATCACATTTGTTGGCAAAGAGCCAAGTTAGCATGAAAAGTGGAAATGTTAAACTGACCCCAAAGTTGAAAAGTATGCATATACACAGGTTCCCCACAAGTTGGGGAACGCGAAAAAACAAGTGTTTTCCGGATGTAACCTTTCCTTCAAAACGTAGGCTTGAACGTATATCGCATTTGTTGGAAATAGCTAAAGCATGAAGACTCGAAATGTGAAACTGACCTCAAATTCGAAAAGTATGCATATATTCAGGTTCCCCACTGTCTGGGGAACCTGAAAAAACATGTCTTTTCCATATCCGACCTTTCCTTCAAAAGATAGGCTGGGCATATATCTCATTTGTTGGCAAAAGCATGAAAAATGAAAATGTGAAACTGACCCCGAATTTGAAAAGTATGCACATACACATGGTTGGGGAACCCGAAGAATCATTTATTTTACATATACGACCTTTCCTTCAAAAGGCATATATCGCATTTATTGGCAAAAAACCAATTAAGCATGAACACTCGAAATGTGAAACTGACCTCAAATTCGAAAAGTATGCATATATTCAGGTTCCCCACTGCCCGGGGAACCTGAAAAAACGTGTTTTCCATATCCGACCTTTCCTTCAAAAGTAGGCTGGGCATATATCTCATTTGTTGGCAAAAGCATGAAAAATGAAAATGTGAAACTGACCCCAAATTTTAAAAGTATGCACATAGACATACACTTTTTACAAACTACAAAAAACACCATTTTTAAGCATGAAATTTAACCCCGAATCGCATTCTGACGTCTGTTTTTACATTTGAGTCAAAGAAAAAATTTTCGTCTCTGGAACCAAAAAATACCCTGACCCTCGAATAAAGAATTTCCTTCCCGGGACACCAAAATGGCTCAATTTTTAAAAACTACAAAAAGTACCATTTTTAAGCATGAAAAGTGGACATGTATTTTACATATACAACCTTTCCTTCAAAAGGCATATATCACATTTGTTGGTAAAATGCCAAGTAAGCATGAAAACTGAAAATGAGTTTTCCGGATGCAACCTTTCCTTCAAAAGGAAGGCTGGGCATATATCTCATTTGTTGGCAAAAGCATAAAAAATGAAAAGGTGAATGACCCCAAATTTGAAAAGTATGCAGGTAGGCTGGGCATATATCACATTTGTTGGAAAAGAGCCAACTAAGGATGAATAGTGGAAATGTGAAACTGACCCCAAATTTGAAAAGTATGCATATACACAGGTTCCACACAGGTTGGGGAACCCGAAAAAACAAGTGTTTTCCGGATGTAACCTTTCCTTCAAAACATAGGCCTGAACGTATATCGCTTTTGTTGGAAATAGCTAAAGCATGAAGACTCGAAATGTGAAACTGACCTCAAATTCGAAAAGTATGCATATATTCAGGTTACCCACAGTCTGCAGAACCCCCCAAAAATTGTGTTTTCCATATAAAATCTTTCCTTCAAAAGATAAGCCTGGCCATATATCACATTTGTTGGCAAAGAGCCAAGTTAGCATGAAAAGTGGAAATGTTAAACTGACCCCAAAGTTGAAAAGTATGCATATACACAGGTTCCCCGCAGGTTGGGGAACCCAAAAAAACAAGTGTTTTCCAGATGTAACCTTTCCTTCAAAACGTAGGCCTGAACGTATATCGTATTTGTTGGAAATAGCTAAAGCATGAAGACTCGAAATGTGAAACTGACCTCAAATTCGAAAAGTATGCATATATTCAGGTTCCCCACAGTCTGCAGAACCTCCCAAAAATTGTGTTTTCCATATCCAATCTTTCATTCAAAAGTCAAGCCTGGGCATATATCACATTTGTTGGCAAAGAGCCAAGTTAGCATGAAAAGTGGAAATGTTAAACTGACCCCAAAGTTGAAAAGTATGCATATACACAGGTTCCCCACAGGTTGGGGAACCCGAAAAAACAAGTGTTTTCCAGATGTAACCTTTCCTTCAAAACGTAGGCCTGAACGTATATCGTATTTGTTGGAAATAGCTAAAGCATGAAGACTCGAAATGTGAAACTGACCTCAAATTCGAAAAGTATGCATATATTCAGGTTACCCACAGTCTGCAGAACCCGAAAAAAATTGTGTTTTCCATATCCAATCTTTCATTCAAAAGGCAAGCCTGGGCATATATCACATTTGTTGGCAAAGAGCCAAGTTAGCATGAAAAGTGGAAATGTTAAACTGACCCCAAAGTTGAAAAGTATGCATATACACAGGTTCCCCACAGGTTGGGGAACCCGAAAAAACAAGTGTTTTCCGGATGTAACCTTTCCTTCAAAACGTAGGCCTGAAAGTATATCGCATTTGTTGGAAATAGCTAAAGCATGAAGACTCGAAATGTGAAACTGACCTCAAATTCGAAAAGTATGCATATATTCAGGTTACCCACAGTCTGCAGAACCCGAAAAAAATTGTTTTCCATATCCAATCTTTCATTCAAAAGGCAAGCCTGGGCATATATCACATTTGTTGGCAAAGAGCCAAGTTAGCATGAAAAGTGGAAATGTTAAACTGACCCCAAAGTTGAAAAGTATGCATATACACAGGTTCCCCACCGATTGGGGAAACCGAAAAAACAAGTGTTTTCCAGATGTAACCTTTCCTTCAAAACGTAGGCCTGAACGTATATCGTATTTGTTGGAAATAGCTAAAGCATGCTCGAAATTTGAAACTGACCTCAAATTCGAAAAGTATGCATATATTCAGGTTCCCCACTGTCTGGGGAACCTGAAAAAACATGTCTTTTCCATATCCGACCTTTCCTTCAAAAGATAGGCTGGGCATATATCTCATTTGTTGGCAAAAGCATGAAAAATGAAAATTTGAAACTGACCCCGAATTTGAAAAGTATGCACATACACATGGTTGGGGAACCCGAAGAATCATTTATTTTACATATATGACCTTTCCTTCAAAAGGCATATATCGCATTTATTGGCAAAAAACCAATTAAGCATGAACACTCGAAATGTGAAACTGACCTCCAATTCGAAAAGTATGCATATATTCAGGTTCCCCACTGCCTGGGGAACCTGAAAAAACGTGTTTTCCATATCCGACCTTTCCTTCAAAAGTAGGCTGGGCATATATCTCATTTGTTGGCAAAAGCATGAAAAATGAAAATGTGAAACTGACCCCAAATTTTAAAAGTATGCACATACACATACACTTTTTACAAACTACAAAAAACACCATTTTTAAGAATGAAATTTAACCCCGAATCGCATTCTGACGTCTGTTTTTACATTTGAGTCAAACAAAAAATTTTCATCTCTGGAACCAAAAAATACCCTGACCCTCGAATAAGGAATTTCCTTCCCGGGACACCAAAATGGCTCAATTTTTAAAAACTACAAAAAGTACCATTTTTAACCATGAAAAGTGGACATGTATTTTACATATACAACCTTTCCTTCAAAAGGCATATATCACATTTGTTGGTAAAATGCCAAGTAAGCATGAAAAGTGAAAATGAGTTTTCCGGATGCAACCTTTCCTTCAAAAGGAAGGCTGGGCATATATCTCATTTGTTGGCAAAAGCATAAAAAATGAAAAGGTGAATGATCCCAAATTTGAAAAGTATGCAGGTAGGCTGGGCATATATCACATTTGTTGGAAAAGAGCCAAGTTAGCATGAAAAGTGGAAATGTTAAACTGACCCCAAAGTTGAAAAGTATGCATATACACAGGTTCCCCACAGGTTGGGGAACCCGAAAAAACAAGTGTTTTCCGGATGTAACCTTTCCTTCAAAACGTAGGCCTGAAAGTATATCGCATTTGTTGGAAATAGCTAAAGCATGAAGACTCGAAATGTGAAACTGACCTCAAATTCGAAAAGTATGTGTCAGAATCCAATCATATTTCATCTTTAATTATTAAATATAGAAACTCCCAATTCTGCCTTCTTTGGATTCTGCCATAAGAGGGAGAGAAGGGGGAGAACAAAGGGGCTTTATGGCCCTCACTTCCTTCAGTAGACTTCAAAGAGCTGAATGCTGAATGTGTGTTTATTGTAACCTATTGTAACCTCAAAGCGTTAGCACCAGAGAACATTAGCATTAACAAAGAAGAGTATTTGCCTTTCATGTAGTTATCTGAAGTCTCCATCCAGACGGAAGAAAGAAGAAACGGGGTGGAATTGTGATACTTGAAACTATCACTGGAAGGGGGGTTGATTGGGTGGGACTACTGGGGAACCCCTTAAAACCTTGAATGGGAGAGCTTGGACCCCAAGTCCTGTCTAGCATGCCTGCAACCATTTTCTCTTAATAAAGGATTCCTGTTGGAAGAACTATTCCAAGAGTTCTGTCTTCTTAAGATGCAAAGTGGGGTGGGTCCTTACATTAGACAGGACTTGCAAAATTAATCCACCTGGAAGGTAGACCCTTGCCGGGGGATTTTGCAAAAATTTACCATGTCAGACAACGAAGCAAGAGAGGGAGAAAACTCCCTGGAAAGAGAGCCGCTGACCCAGTTGGAACCTTGCCAGATGTTGGGATCCGAGAGGCCAGATTTCTCAGAAGAAGAAGTGGTGGAGACACAGGACCACAAGCCTCGCTGGTCGATGGGCGTTGGAAAGAAAAGCGAGTGGGGAAAGGAATCAAGAAAAGTGACCCTGAGACGGGGGACCAAGCAACCAGAATGGAAGCAGGAGATGGAGAAATCCCTGCACGCAAGTGAAGAGGGAGGAAGCTGTATGCCGTACTCAGACTGGATCCTAGAGAAAGCTATTGACCTGATGAAGAGAACTCTCAGCTCCCTAGGAGAGGAGATTCCTGAGCCCTACGCCCGCCCCAGTTCCTGGAGCCACAAAGGGAGAGACACCGAGGGGGACGTGGAACCTGCAACCCCAGGGACATTTACTGATCCAGGAGCTCCCACCCCCTACCGGACCCAAGATGGAAATCTGGACGGAAGACACTACCACCCACAATGGAGGCACCGATCCATTCCAAGACGTCCACCGTTGGAGGTGAAATTCAAAGGGGAGCCAACACGCTTGGGGTTTTTCCTAACCCAAGTCCTCAGCTACATGGAGGAATATGGGCAGGACATCCCCAGCGACAAAGCCCGCATCCGGATCGTGCAATCTGCCCTGGATGGACCAGCTGCAGATTGGGTGGTGAACCTGCATGACTCCAATGCCCCAGAACTCAGTAACTTCAACCGTTTCATGTCCTCTTTGAGAAGACGATTTGAAGACCCCCTGGCTGATCGCAAAGCCCGTGAAAGAATAACAACGATGAGGCAGGGCAAACGCCCAGTGGCTGAGTATACACAAGAATTCCGGGCCATTGCCAGCAAACTGAATTGGCCAGAAGACATCCTCCTTGGCCGTTTCAAAGACGGACTAAACTATGATCTATATGATGCTTGCCTGCCCCGAGGAGACCCACATCGACTTGAGGAATGGTACGTCTTGGCAGAGGAAGCAGAGATCGACATATTGAAGAGGCATCGCCGAGGAAAACAATGGAGCCGCCCCCCGCCTGAGCTGACACACCAACCGTGAAATCATCGGATACAGCCAAGAAGCAGATGGGGTGTTTCAAGTGCGGAAGAGAAGGGCATCGAGCTGTAGAATGCCGCTCAAAGGCCCCCCAGCACAACCCAGACAGATCCCCAATCAACAAACCCAGAGGGTATTCAGCTAAGCCAAAAGAAACAGCCATGAAAATGATGGAAATTGCAGAAACCCCCACCTCTGCTCACCAAGGGGAAAGAACTCCAGCCTACACCACAGGGACAGTGGATGCCTCAGATGACAGCTCGGAAGGCGAACCCCTGGTAAGTGGACGCATCACACCCATCTTCAAAACAGTGACTATATTAATCCCCCCATGCCCGAAGCTGTGAAGGTGAAAGCCTTAATAGACTCTGGCTGCACCCGCTGCCTCATTAGCCCAACACTAGTGGGGAATCTGGGCATCCCATCCAGGAGACTGGAACAACCAATCTCATTTGGCCAGCTAGATGGATCCATAGCAGGGGGGTTGCCAGCTACCCTAGCCACTCTGCCAATACACCTCTCCCTGGGCAACCATGAAGAGGACTTAACGTTTGTGGTGACCCCAGGTATGGAATGCCCAATGATTCTAGGGATGGAATGGTTGAAAAAATGGAACCCCTGGGTAAATTGGAGGACGACAGAAATCAAATTCCCGAAGGGGGACCCTATGGACTTAAAACCCCAAGGGAGGCTACCAGAATCAAGAATAGAAAAAGCATCCATAGGAGAGGAAAAAAGATTAACAGAAATACCAGAGGAATATAGGGACCTTGCTGAAGTCTTCAGTGAGGAGAGGGCGAATGAGCTTCCCCCCCACCGACCCACAGACTGTACCATTGAATTCAAGCCTGGGGCAAAACTCCCGAAACCCAGATTATACTCCATGAGCCCAAAGGAGAAGGAGGAAATGGAAAGATTTATAAAAAAAAACCTGGAGAGAGGTTTCATTGAACCAGCTAAGCCTAAAGTGGCTGCCCCGGTCCTTTTTAGAGAGAAGAAGGATGGCTCTTTACGTTTATGCGTGGATTATAGGGCCCTGAACACAATCAGTGAAAGCAACCTATACCCGCTGCCCCTCATGAAAGACATGCTGTCACACCTATCGAAAGGGAAAATTTTTTCTAAACTAGACTTAAGGGAAGCTTACTATCGCGTGAGAATCAAGGAAGGGGACGAATGGAAGACTGCATTTAACTGCCCCATGGGGTGCTATCAATTCAAAGTCTTGCCATTTGGATTACAAGGGGGCCCTGCAGTCTTTATGCAATTAATCAATGACGTTCTAAGGGAGCACCTGTTTAAGGGGGTCCTTGTTTACTTGGACGACATTCTTATCTTTACCGAAACAAAAGAAGAACACGTCAAACTTGTCAGAGCGGTTTTAAAGAAGCTGCGAGCCGCTCACCTATATGCCAAACTCTCAAAATGCGAATTCCACCAGGAAAGGATAGACTACCTAGGCTATCGCATATCCCCACAGGGCATTGAAATGGACCCAGAGAAGGTCAGAGCAGTATTAGAATGGGCACCACCCCGCACAAGAAAGCAACTACAAAGTTTCCTGGGCTTTGCAAATTTTTACCGCCAATTCATCCCCTCATTTGCACAGATAGCCTTGCCCCTCACTAACTTACTAAAAACGAAGGGAACATCCTCAGTAAAACCTAGCCAGCCACTAACATGGACAATGGAGTGCCAAGCAGCGTTTGAGAGACTAAAGAGACTTTTTTCTGCCGAACCAGTACTAAGGCACCCAGACATGGACAAGCCCTTCATAATACAGGCAGATGCAAGTGATGTGGCAGTGGGGGCTGTGCTATTACAAGAAAATGATGATGCAGTATTGCAACCCTGTGCATATACATCCAAGAAACTCACGGAAACAGAACAGCGCTGGCCCGTATGGGAGAAGGAGGCTTATGGGATACGTTGGGCATTACTCACATGGCGACAGTTCCTGGAAGGCAACAAAATCCCCTTCCAGGTGTGGACTGATCACAAAAATTTGGAAGTCCTGAAAACTTCCAGGAAACTCAATCCCAAACAAGCCCGCTGGTCCCAGCATTTTCACCAATTCCAATTTAAGCTCAAACATTTACCAGGAAGAAAGAACTTCCTGGCAGATGCACTATCTCGCATGCCCCAATATAACAGCGCACGAACCACAGACTCTAGACCAATAATGGCAGAGTCACAACTGGCAGCGCCAGTAACCACAAGAACCCAAGCCAAAATAAAACCACAACTGGACAGCCAAACTGGGATTGAATTCAGAAAAAGTTTGGAAACAGATGATTGGTTCCAGAAAAACAAACATGTGTGCACAATGAGAGACGGATTGCCTTGGGTAGGGGAAAAGTTATATATACCAACAACTCAAAGACTAACTTTCATGCAACTTTGCCATGACACAAAATCAGCAGGGCATTTTGGATTTGTAAAAACTTTACACTTAATTAAACGGCAATTTTGGTGGCCATCAATAAAAAAGGACATAGAAAGTTATGTTGCCAGCTGCCCAACCTGTGCATCAGCAAAGAGGTTGCAAGGGAAATCGCCAGGGCTGTTACAACCAGTGGCAAGTCCCTCAGCCCCCTGGAGGGAAATAGCCATGGATTTTATAGTGGAATTGCCTGAAAGCAATGGGAATACTGTTATCTGGACAGTCACGGACCTATTTTCCAAACAGGTGCACTTTATCCCTTGCCAAAAAATTCCCACTGCAAAGGCCTTAGCAAAATTTTTCATCCAGCACATTTACAGATTGCACGGGGCACCCCAACGCATCATCTCTGATAGGGGAGTGCAATTTACGTCTGCATTTTGGAAGGAATTTTTATCCCTCTTAGGAACCACTCAGGGACTGACATCTAGCCACCACCCTCAAGGAAATGGGGGGGCTGAAAAAATGAACTCAGTACTTAAGCAATATTTAAGATGTTTTCTTAGTTTCCAGCAGACCGAGTGGGCGGACTTACTCCCTTTTGCAGAAGTTGCCTACAATAATGCAGTCCACTCCAGCACAGGTTACACTCCTTTTCAAATAGCCACCGGTCAAAGTTTCAACCCCATGCCAGAATTAACCCCAAACGAACCAACGATCCCCTCGCTGAAAGAATGGATGGAAAAATTACAAAACACCTGGCCAATAGTCAGAAAAGCACTAGATGAAGCTAGGCAGGCTTACAAAACACAAGCCGATAAAAAAAGGGTTGAGCCTACACCATTCATTATAGGAGAAATGGTGTACTTATCTACAAAATACCTAAAGTCCCTACAGCCCTGTAAAAAACTTGGACCAAAATACATAGGACCTTTTCCAATTAAAAGAATCATAAATCCAGTAACAGTAGAATTAGAATTACCCAAAAATCTCAGGCAAATACACCCAATTTTTCATTGCAGCTTGCTGAAAAGAGAGCATCAGTCACCTCTACGGCCAAAAATCCCCCCCCCCACCACCTCCAATCATGGTGGAGGGTGAACAACACTTCGAAATAAAGGAAGTCCTTGACTCTAGGAGATATCATGGAGCAACTCAGTACCTAGTTGCCTGGAAACACCTCCCTCCCTCACAAAATGAGTGGGTCCATAAACGTCATGTCAGAGCCCCGAAGCTATTGAAGAAGTTTCACACAGAGTATCCTAACAAGCCTGACTAAATTTTATACTTGTGTTTTCTTTCAGGTGGATCTCTCTTATTTTTAAGAGGGGCCGGATGTCAGAATCCAATCATATTTCATCTTTAATTATTAAATATAGAAACTCCCAATTCTGCCTTCTTTGGATTCTGCCATAAGAGGGAGAGAAGGGGGAGAACAAAGGGGCTTTATGGCCCTCACTTCCTTCAGTAGACTTCAAAGAGCTGAATGCTGAATGTGTGTTTATTGTAACCTATTGTAACCTCAAAGCGTTAGCACCAGAGAACATTAGCATTAACAAAGAAGAGTATTTGCCTTTCATGTAGTTATCTGAAGTCTCCATCCAGACGGAAGAAAGAAGAAACGGGGTGGAATTGTGATACTTGAAACTATCACTGGAAGGGGGGTTGATTGGGTGGGACTACTGGGGAACCCCTTAAAACCTTGAATGGGAGAGCTTGGACCCCAAGTCCTGTCTAGCATGCCTGCAACCATTTTCTCTTAATAAAGGATTCCTGTTGGAAGAACTATTCCAAGAGTTCTGTCTTCTTAAGATGCAAAGTGGGGTGGGTCCTTACAGTATGCATATATTCAGGTTCCCCACTGTCTGGGGAACCTGAAAAAACATGTCTTTTCCATATCCGACCTTTCCTTCAAAAGATAGGCTGGGCATATATCTCATTTGTTGGCAAAAGCATGAAAAATGAAAATGTGAAACTGACCCCGAATTTGAAAAGTATGCACATACACATGGTTGGGGAACCCGAAGAATCATTTATTTTACATATACGACCTTTCCTTCAAAAGGCATATATCGCATTTATTGGCAAAAAACCAATTAAGCATGAATACTCGAAATGTGAAACTGACCTCAAATTCGAAAAGTATGCATATATTCAGGTTCCCCACTGCCTAGGGAACCTGAAAAAACGTGTTTTCCATATCCGATCTTTCCTTCAAAAGTAGGCTGGGCATATATCTCATTTGTTGGCAAAAGCATGAAAAATGAAAATGTGAAACTGACCCCAAATTTTAAAAGTATGCACATACACATACACTTTTTACAAACTACAAAAAACACCATTTTTAAGCATGAAATTTAACCCCGAATCGCATTCTGACGTCTGTTTTTACATTTGAGTCAAACAAAAAATTTTCGTCTCTGGAACCAAAAAAATACCCTGACCCTCGAACAAGGAATTTCCTTCCCTGGACACCAAAATGGCTCAATTTTTAAAAACTACAAAAAGTATCATTTTTAAGCATGAAAAGTGGACATGTATTTTACATATACAACCTTTCCTTCAAAAGGCATATATCACATTTGTTGGTAAAATGCCAAGTAAGCATGAAAAGTGAAAATGAGTTTTCCGGATGCAACCTTTCCTTCAAAAGGAAGGCTGGGCATATATCTCATTTGTTGGCAAAAGCATAAAAAATGAAAAGGTGAATGACCCCAAATTTGAAAAGTATGCAGGTAGGCTGGGCATATATCACATTTGTTGGAAAAGAGCCAACTAAGGATGAATAGTGGAAATGTGAAACTGACCCCAAATTTGAAAAGTATGCATATACACAGGTTCCCCACAGGTTGGGGAACCCGAAAAAACAAGTGTTTTCCGGATGTAACCTTTCCTTCAAAACATAGGCCTGAACGTATATCGCATTTGTTGGAAATAGCTAAAGCATGAAGACTCGAAATGTGAAACTGACCTCAAATTCGAAAAGTATGCATATATTCAGGTTACACACAGTCTGCAGAACCCCAAAAAATTGTGTTTTCCATATCCAATCTTTCCTTCAAAAGGTAAGCCTGGCCATATATCACATTTGTTGGCAAAGAGCCAAGTTAGCATGAAAAGTGGAAATCTTAAACTGACCCCAAAGTTGAAAAGTATGCATATACACAGGTTCCCCACCGGTTGGGGAAACCGAAAAAACAAGTGTATTCCAGATGTAACCTTTCCTTCAAAACGTAGGCCTGAACGTATATCGTATTTGTTGGAAATAGCTAAAGCATGCTCGAAATTTGAAACTGACCTCAAATTCGAAAAGTATGCATATATTCAGGTTCCCCACTGTCTGGGGAACCTGAAAAAACATGTCTTTTCCATATCCGACCTTTCCTTCAAAAGATAGGCTGGGCATATATCTCATTTGTTGGCAAAAGCATGAAAAATGAAAATTTGAAACTGACCCCGAATTTGAAAAGTATGCACATACACATGGTTGGGGAACCCGAAGAATCATTTATTTTACATATACGACCTTTCCTTCAAAAGGCATATATCGCATTTATTGGCAAAAAACCAATTAAGCATGAACACTCGAAATGTGAAACTGACCTCCAATTCGAAAAGTATGCATATATTCAGGTTCCCCACTGCCTGGGGAACCTGAAAAAATGTGTTTTCCATATCCGACCTTTCCTTCAAAAGTAGGCTGGGCATATATCTCATTTGTTGGCAAAAGCATGAAAAATGAAAATGTGAAACTGACCCCAAATTTTAAAAGTATGCACATACACATACACTTTTTACAAACTACAAAAAACACCATTTTTAAGAATGAAATTTAACCCCGAATCGCATTCTGACGTCTGTTTTTACATTTGAGTCAAACAAAAAATTTTCGTCTCTGGAACCAAAAAATACCCTGACCCTCGAATAAGGAATTTCCTTCCCGGGACACCAAAATGGCTCAATTTTTAAAAACTACAAAAAGTACCATTTTTAACCATGAAAAGTGGACATGTATTTTACATATACAACCTTTCCTTCAAAAGGCATATATCACATTTGTTGGTAAAATGCCAAGTAAGCATGAAAAGTGAAAATGAGTTTTCCGGATGCAACCTTTCCTTCAAAAGGAAGGCTGGGCATATATCTCATTTGTTGGTAAAAGCATAAAAAATGAAAAGGTGAATGATCCCAAATTTGAAAAGTATGCAGGTAGGCTGGGCATATATCACATTTGTTGGAAAAGAGCCAAGTTAGCATGAAAAGTGGAAATGTTAAACTGACCCCAAAGTTGAAAAGTATGCATATACACAGGTTCCCCACAGGTTGGGGAACCCGAAAAAACAAGTGTTTTCCGGATGTAACCTTTCCTTCAAAACGTAGGCCTGAAAGTATATCGCATTTGTTGGAAATAGCTAAAGCATGAAGACTCGAAATGTGAAACTGACCTCACATTTGAAAAGTATGCATATATTCAGGTTCCCCACAGTCTGCAGAACCCCCCAAAAATTGTGTTTTCCATATCCAATCTTTCCTTCAAAAGGTAAGCCTGGCCATATATCACATTTGTTCGCAAATAGCCAAGTTAGCATGCAAAGTGGAAATGTTAAACTGACCCCAAAGTTGAAAAGTATGCATATACACAGGTTCCCCACAGGTTGGGGAAACCGAAAAAACAAGTGTTTTCCAGATGTAACCTTTCCTTCAAAACGTAGGCCTGAACGTATATCGTATTTGTTGGAAATAGCTAAAGCATGAAGACTCGAAAAGTGAAACTGACCTCAAATTCGAAAAGTATGCATATATTCAGGTTACCCACAGTCTGCAGAACCCGAAAAAAATTGTGTTTTCCATATCCAATCTTTCATTCAAAAGGCAAGCCTGGGCATATATCACATTTGTTGGCAAAGAGCCAAGTTAGCATGAAAAGTGGAAATGTTAAACTGACCCCAAAGTTGAAAAGTATGCATATACACAGGTTCCCCACAGGTTGGGGAAACCAAAAAAACAAGTGTTTTCCGGATGTAACCTTTCCTTCAAAATGTAGGCCTGAAAGTATATCGCATTTTTTGGAAATAGCTAAAGCATGAAGACTCGAAATGTGAAACTGACCTCAAATTCGAAAAGTATGCATATATTCAGGTTACCCACTGTCTGGGGAACCTGAAAAAACATGTCTTTTCCATATCCGACCTTTCCTTCAAAAGATAGGCTGGGCATATATCTCATTTGTTGGCAAAAGCATGAAAAATGAAAATGTGAAACTGACCCCGAATTTGAAAAGTATGCACATACACATGGTTGGGGAACCCGAAGAATCATTTATTTTACATATACGACCTTTCCTTCAAAAGGCATATATCGCATTTATTGGCAAAAAACCAATTAAGCATGAACACTCGAAATGTGAAACTGACCTCAAATTCGAAAAGTATGCATATATTCAGGTTCCCCACTGCCTGGGGAACCTGAAAAAACGTGTTTTCCATATCCGACCTTTTCTTCAAAAGTAGGCTGGGCATATATCTCATTTGTTGGCAAAAGCATGAAAAATGAAAATGTGAAACTGACCCCAAATTTTAAAAGTATGCACATACACATACACTTTTTATAAACTACAAAAAACACCATTTTTAAGCATGAAATTTAACCCCGAATCGCATTCTGACGTCTGTTTTTACATTTGAGTCAAACAAAAAATTTTCGTCTCTGGAACCAAAAAATACCCTGACCCTCAAATAAGAAATTTCCTTCCCGGGACACCAAAATGGCTCAATTTTTAAAAACTACAAAAAGTACCATTTTTAAGCATGAAAAGTGGACATGTATTTTACATATACAACCTTTCCTTCAAAAAGCATATATCACATTTGTTGGTAAAATGCCAAGTAAGCATGAAAAGTGAAAATGAGTTTTCCGGATGCAACCTTTCCTTCAAAAGGAAGGCTGGGCATATATCTCATTTGTTGGCAAAAGCATAAAAAATGAAAAGGTGAATGACCCCAAATTTGAAAAGTATGCAGGTAGGCTGGGCATATATCACATTTGTTGGAAAAGAGCCAACTAAGGATGAATAGTGGAAATGTGAAACTGACCCCAAATTTGAAAAGTATGCATATACACAGGTTCCGCACAGGTTGGGGAACCCGAAAAAACAAGTGTTTTCCGGATGTAACCTTTCCTTCAAAACATAGGCCTGAACGTATATCGCATTTGTTGGAAATAGCTAAAACATGAAGACTCGAAATGTGAAACTGACCTCAAATTCGAAAAGTATGCATATATTCAGGTTACCCACAGTCTGCAGAACCCCCCAAAAATTGTGTTTTCCATATCCAATCTTTCCTTCAAAAGGTAAGCCTGGCCATATATCACATTTGTTCGCAAATAGCCAAGTTAGCGTGCAAAGTGGAAATGTTAAACTGACCCCAAAGTTGAAAAGTATGCATATACACAGGTTCCCCACAGGTTGGGGAAACCGAAAAAACAAGTGTTTTCCAGATGTAACCTTTCCTTCAAAACGTAGGCCTGAACGTATATCGTATTTGTTGGAAATAGCTAAAGCATGAAGACTCGAAAAGTGAAACTGACCTCAAATTCGAAAAGTATGCATATATTCAGGTTACCCACAGTCTGCAGAACCCGAAAAAAATTGTGTTTTCCATATCCAATCTTTCATTCAAAAGGCAAGCCTGGGCATATATCACATTTGTTGGCAAAGAGCCAAGTTAGCATGAAAAGTGGAAATGTTAAACTGACCCCAAAGTTGAAAAGTATGCATATACACAGGTTCCCCACAGGTTGGGGAAACCAAAAAAACAAGTGTTTTCCGGATGTAACCTTTCCTTCAAAACGTAGGCCTGAAAGTATATCGCATTTTTTGGAAATAGCTAAAGCATGAAGACTCGAAATGTGAAACTGACCTCAAATTCGAAAAGTATGCATATATTCAGGTTACCCACTGTCTGGGGAACCTGAAAAAACATGTCTTTTCCATATCCGACCTTTCCTTCAAAAGATAGGCTGGGCATATATCTCATTTGTTGGCAAAAGCATGAAAAATGAAAATGTGAAACTGACCCCGAATTTGAAAAGTATGCACATACACATGGTTGGGGAACCCGAAGAATCATTTATTTTACATATACGACCTTTCCTTCAAAAGGCATATATCGCATTTATTGGCAAAAAACCAATTAAGCATGAACACTCGAAATGTGAAACTGACCTCAAATTCGAAAAGTATGCATATATTCAGGTTCCCCACTGCCTGGGGAACCTGAAAAAACGTGTTTTCCATATCCGACCTTTTCTTCAAAAGTAGGCTGGGCATATATCTCATTTGTTGGCAAAAGCATGAAAAATGAAAATGTGAAACTGACCCCAAATTTTAAAAGTATGCACATACACATACACTTTTTACAAACTACAAAAAACACCATTTTTAAGCATGAAATTTAACCCCGAATCGCATTCTGACGTCTGTTTTTACATTTGAGTCAAACAAAAAATTTTCGTCTCTGGAACCAAAAAATACCCTGACCCTCGAATAAGAAATTTCCTTCCCGGGACACCAAAATGGCTCAATTTTTAAAAACTACAAAAAGTACCATTTTTAAGCATGAAAAGTGGACATGTATTTTACATATACAACCTTTCCTTCAAAAGGCATATATCACATTTGTTGGTAAAATGCCAAGTAAGCATGAAAAGTGAAAATGAGTTTTCCGGATGCAACCTTTCCTTCAAAAGGAAGGCTGGGCATATATCTCATTTGTTGGCAAAAGCATAAAAAATGAAAAGGTGAATGACCCCAAATTTGAAAAGTATGCAGGTAGGCTGGGCATATATCACATTTGTTGGAAAAGAGCCAACTAAGGATGAATAGTGGAAATGTGAAACTGACCCCAAATTTGAAAAGTATGCATATACACAGGTTCCGCACAGGTTGGGGAACCCGAAAAACTAAGTGTTTTCCGGATGTAACCTTTCCTTCAAAACCTAGGCCTGAACGTATATCGCATTTGTTGGAAATAGCTAAAGCATGAAGACTCGAAATGTGAAACTGACCTCAAATTCGAAAAGTATGCATATATTCAGGTTACCCACAGTCTGCAGAACCCCCCAAAAATTGTGTTTTCCATATAAAATCTTTCCTTCAAAAGATAAGCCTGGCCATATATCACATTTGTTGGCAAAGAGCCAAGTTAGCATGAAAAGTGGAAATGTTAAACTGACCCCAAAGTTGAAAAGTATGCATATACACAGGTTCCCCGCAGGTTGGGGAACCCAAAAAAACAAGTGTTTTCCAGATGTAACCTTTCCTTCAAAACGTAGGCCTGAACGTATATCGTATTTGTTGGAAATAGCTAAAGCATGAAGACTCGAAATGTGAAACTGACCTCAAATTCGAAAAGTATGCATATATTCAGGTTCCCCACAGTCTGCAGAACCCCCCAAAAATTGTGTTTTCCATATCCAATCTTTCATTCAAAAGTCAAGCCTGGGCATATATCACATTTGTTGGCAAAGAGCCAAGTTAGCATGAAAAGTGGAAATGTTAAACTGACCCCAAAGTTGAAAAGTATGCATATACACAGGTTCCCCACAGGTTGGGGAACCCGAAAAAACAAGTGTTTTCCAGATGTAACCTTTCCTTCAAAACGTAGGCCTGAACGTATATCGTATTTGTTGGAAATAGCTAAAGCATGAAGACTCGAAATGTGAAACTGACCTCAAATTCGAAAAGTATGCATATATTCAGGTTACCCACAGTCTGCAGAACCCGAAAAAAATTGTGTTTTCCATATCCAATCTTTCATTCAAAAGGCAAGCCTGGGCATATATCACATTTGTTGGCAAAGAGCCAAGTTAGCATGAAAAGTGGAAATGTTAAACTGACCCCAAAGTTGAAAAGTATGCATATACACAGGTTCCCCACAGGTTGGGGAACCCGAAAAAACAAGTGTTTTCCGGATGTAACCTTTCCTTCAAAACGTAGGCCTGAAAGTATATCGCATTTGTTGGAAATAGCTAAAGCATGAAGACTCGAAATGTGAAACTGACCTCAAATTCGAAAAGTATGCATATATTCAGGTTACCCACAGTCTGCAGAACCCGAAAAAAATTGTGTTTTCCATATCCAATCTTTCCTTCAAAAGGCAAGCCTGGGCATATATCACATTTGTTGGCAAAGAGCATGAAAAGTGGAAATGTTAAACTGACCCCAAAGTTGAAAAGTATGCATATACACAGGTTCCCCACAGGTTGGGGAACCCGAAAAAACAAGTGTTTTCCGGATGTAACCTTTCCTTCAAAACGTAGGCCTGAACGTATATCGTATTTCTTGGAAATAGCTAAAGCATGAAGACTCGAAATGTGAAACTGACCTCAAATTCGAGAAGTATGCATATATTCAGGTTCCCCACTGTCTGGGGAACCTGAAAAAACATCTCTTTTCCATATCCGACCTTTCCTTCAAAAGATAGGCTGGGCGTATATCTCATTTGTTGGCAAAAGCATGAAAAATGAAAATGTGAAATTGACCCCAAATTTGAAAAGTATGCACATACACATGGTTGGGGAACCCGAAGAATCATTTATTTTACATATACGACCTTTCCTTCAAAAGGCATATATCGCATTTATTGGCAAAAAACCAATTAAGCATGAACACTCGAAATGTGAAACTGACCTCAAATTCGAAAAGTATGCATATATTCAGGTTCCCCACTGCCTGGCGAACCTGAAAAAACGTGTTTTCCATATCCGACCTTTCCTTCAAAAGATAGGCTGGGCATATATCTCATTTGTTGGCAAAAGCATGAAAAATGAAAATGTGAAACTGACCCCGAATTTGAAAAGCATGCACATGCACATGGTTGGGGAACCCGAAGAATCATTTATTTTACATATACGACCTTTCCTTCAAAAGGCATATATCGCATTTATTGGCAAAAAACCAATTAAGCATGAACACTCGAAATGTGAAACTGACCTCAAATTCGAAAAGTATGCATATATTCAGGTTCTCCACTGCCTGGGGAACCTGAAAAAACGTGTTTTCCATATCCGACCTTTCCTTCAAAAGTAGGCTGGGCATATATCTCATTTGTTGGCAAAAGCATGAAAAATGAAAATGTGAAACTGACCCCAAATTTTAAAAGTATGCACATACACATACACTTTTTACAAACTACAAAAAACACCATTTTTAAGCATGAAATTTAACCCCGAATCGCATTCTAACGTCTGTTTTTACATTTGAGTCAAACAAAAAATTTTCGTCTCTGGAACCAAAAAATACCCTGACCCTCGAATAAGGAATTTCCTTCCCGGGACACCAAAATGGCTCAATTTTTAAAAACTACAAAAAGTACCATTTTTAAGCATGAAAAGTGGACATGTATTTTACATATACAACCTTTCCTTCAAAAGGCATATATCACATTTGTTGGTAAAATGCCAAGTAAGCATGAAAAGTGAAAATGAGTTTTCCGGATGCAACCTTTCCTTCAAAAGGAAGGCTGGGCATATATCTCATTTGTTGGCAAAAGCATAAAAAATGAAAAGGTGAATGACCCCAAATTTGAAAAGTATGCAGATAGGCTGGGCATATATCACATTTGTTGGAAAAGAGCCAACTAAGGATGAATAGTGGAAATGTGAAACTGACCCCAAATTTGAAAAGTATGCATATACACAGGTTGGGGAACCCGAAAAAACAAGTGTTTTCCGGATGTAACCTTTCCTTCAAAACCTAGGCTGAACGTAAATCGCATTTGTTGGAAATAGCTAAAGCATGAAGACTCGAAATGTGAAACTGACCTCAAATTCGAAAAGTATGCATATATTCAGGTTACCCAGAGTCTGCAGAACCCCCCAAAAATTGTGTTTTCCATATCCAATCTTTCCTTCAAAAGGTAAGCCTGGCCATATATCACATTTGTTGGCAAAGAGCCAAGTTAGCATGAAAAGTGGAAATGTTAAACTGACCCCAAAGTTGAAAAGTATGCATATACACAGGTTGGGGAAACCAAAAAAACAAGTGTTTTCCAGATGTAACCTTTCCTTCAAAACGTAGGCCTGAACGTATATCGTATTTGTTGGAAATAGCTAAAGCATGAAGACTCGAAATGTGAAACTGACCTCAAATTCGAAAAGTATGCATATATTCAGGTTACCCACATTCTGCAGAACCCGAAAAAAATTGTGTTTTCCATATCCAATCTTTCATTCAAAAGGCAAGCCTGGGCATATATCACATTTGTTGGCAAAGAGCCAAGTTAGCATGAAAAGTGGAAATGTTAAACTGACCCCAAAGTTGAAAAGTATGCATATACACAGGTTCCCCACAGGTTGGGGAACCCGAAAAAACAAGTGTTTTCCGGATGTAACCTTTCCTTCAAAACGTAGGCCTGAAAGTATATCGCATTTGTTGGAAATAGCTAAAGCATGAAGACTCGAAATGTGAAACTGACCTCAAATTCGAAAAGTATGCATATATTCAGGTTCCCCACTGTCTGGGGAACCTGAAAAAACATGTCTTTTCCATATCCGACCTTTCCTTCAAAAGATAGGCTGGGCATATATCTCATTTGTTGGCAAAAGCATGAAAAATGAAAATGTGAAACTGACCCCGAATTTGAAAAGTATGCACTTACACATGGTTGGGGAACCTGAAGAATCATTTATTTTACATATACGACCTTTCCTTCAAAAGGCATATATCGCATTTATTGGCAAAAAACCAATTAAGCATGAACACTCGAAATGTGAAACTGACCTCAAATTCGAAAAGTATGCATATATTCAGGTTCCCCACTGCCTGGGGAACCTGAAAAAACGTGTTTTCCATATCCGAACTTTCCTTCAAAAGTAGGCTGGGCATATATCTCATTTGTTGGCAAAAGCATGAAAAATGAAAATGTGAAACTGAGCCCAAATTTTAAAAGTATGCACATACACATACACTTTTTACAAACTACAAAAACACCATTTTTAAGCATGAAATTTAACCCCGAATCGCATTCTGACGTCTGTTTTTACATTTGAGTCAAACAAAAAATTTTCGTCTCTGGAACCAAAAAATACCCTGACCCTCGAATAAGGAATTTCTTTCCCGGGACACCAAAATGGTCAATTTTTAAAAACTACAAAAAGTACCATTTTTAAGCATGAAAAGTGGACATGTATTTTACATATACAACCTTTCCTTCAAAAGGCATATATCACATTTGTTGGTAAAATGCCAAGTAAGCATGAAAAGTGAAAATGAGTTTTCCGGATGCAACCTTTCCTTCAAAAGGAAGGCTGGGCATATATCTCATTTGTTGGCAAAAGCATAAAAAATGAAAAGGTGAATGACCCCAAATTTGAAAAGTATGCAGATAGGCTGGGCATATATCACATTTGTTGGGAAAGAGCCAATTAAGGATGAATAGTGGAAATGTGAAACTGACCCCAAATTTGAAAAGCATGCATATACACAGGTTGGGGAACCCGAAAAAAACAAGTGTTTTCCGGATGTAACCTTTCCTTCAAAACCTAGGCTGAACGTATATCGCATTTGTTGGAAATAGCTAAAGCATGAAGACTCGAAATGTGAAACTGACCTCAAATTCGAAAAGTATGCATATATTCAGGTTACCCACAGTCTGCAGAACCCCCCAAAAATTGTGTTTTCCATATCCAATCTTTCCTTCAAAAGGTAAGCCTGGCCATATATCACATTTGTTGGCAAAGAGCCAAGTTAGCATGAAAAGTGGAAATGTTAAACTGACCCCAAAGTTGAAAAGTATGCATATACATAGGTTCCCCACAGGTTGGGGAAACCGAAAAAACAAGTGTTTTCCAGATGTAACCTTTCCTTCAAAACGTAGGCCTGAAAGTATATCGCATTTGTTGGAAATAGCTAAAGCATGAAGACTCGAAATGTGAAACTGACCTCAAATTCGAAAAGTATGCATATATTCAGGTTACCCACAGTCTGCAGAACCCGAAAAAAATTGTGTTTTCCATATCCAATCTTTCCTTCAAAAGGCAAGCCTGGGCATATATCACATTTGTTGGCAAAGAGCATGAAAAGTGGAAATGTTAAACTGACCCCAAAGTTGAAAAGTATGCATATACACAGGTTCCCCACAGGTTGGGGAACGCGAAAAAACAAGTGTTTTCCGGATGTAACCTTTCCTTCAAAACGTAGGCTTGAACGTATATCGCATTTGTTGGAAATAGCTAAAGCATGAAGACTCGAAATGTGAAACTGACCTCAAATTCGAAAAGTATGCATATATTCAGGTTCCCCACTGTCTGGGGAACCTGAAAAAACATGTCTTTTCCATATCCGACCTTTCCTTCAAAAGATAGGCTGGGCATATATCTCATTTGTTGGCAAAAGCATGAAAAATGAAAATGTGAAACTGACCCCGAATTTGAAAAGTATGCACATACACATGGTTGGGGAACCCGAAGAATCATTTATTTTACATATACGACCTTTCCTTCAAAAGGCATATATCGCATTTATTGGCAAAAAACCAATTAAGCATGAACACTCGAAATGTGAAACTGACCTCAAATTCGAAAAGTATGCATATATTCAGGTTCCCCACTGCCCGGGGAACCTGAAAAAACGTGTTTTCCATATCCGACCTTTCCTTCAAAAGTAGGCTGGGCATATATCTCATTTGTTGGCAAAAGCATGAAAAATGAAAATGTGAAACTGACCCCAAATTTTAAAAGTATGCACATAGACATACACTTTTTACAAACTACAAAAAACACCATTTTTAAGCATGAAATTTAACCCCGAATCGCATTCTGACGTCTGTTTTTACATTTGAGTCAAACAAAAAATTTTCGTCTCTGGAACCAAAAAATACCCTGACCCTCGAATAAAGAATTTCCTTCCCGGGACACCAAAATGGCTCAATTTTTAAAAACTACAAAAAGTTCCATTTTTAAGCATGAAAAGTGGACATGTATTTTACATATACAACCTTTCCTTCAAAAGGCATATATCACATTTGTTGGTAAAATGCCAAGTAAGCATGAAAAGTGAAAATGAGTTTTCCGGATGCAACCTTTCCTTCAAAAGGAAGGCTGGGCATATATCTCATTTGTTGGCAAAAGCATAAAAAATGAAAAGGTGAATGACCCCAAATTTGAAAAGTATGCAGGTAGGCTGGGCATATATCACATTTGTTGGAAAAGAGCCAACTAAGGATGAATAGTGGAAATGTGAAACTGACCCCAAATTTGAAAAGTATGCATATACACAGGTTCCCCACAGGTTGGGGAACCCGAAAAAACAAGTGTTTTCCGGATGTAACCTTTCCTTCAAAACATAGGCCTGAACGTATATCGCATTTGTTGGAAATAGCTAAAGGATGAAGACTCGAAATGTGAAACTGACCTCACATTCGAAAAGTATGCATATATTCAGGTTCCCCACAGTCTGCAGAACCCCCCAAAAATTGTGTTTTCCATATCCAATCTTTCCTTCAAAAGGTAAGCCTGGCCATATATCACATTTGTTCGCAAATAGCCAAGTTAGCATGAAAAGTGGAAATGTTAAACTGACCCCAAAGTTGAAAAGTATGCATATACACAGGTTCCCCACAGGTTGGGGAAACCAAAAAAACAAGTGTTTTCCGGATGTAACCTTTCCTTCAAAATGTAGGCCTGAAAGTATATCGCATTTTTTGGAAATAGCTAAAGCATGAAGACTCGAAATGTGAAACTGACCTCAAATTCGAAAAGTATGCATATATTCAGGTTACCCACTGTCTGGGGAACCTGAAAAAACATGTCTTTTCCATATCCGACCTTTCCTTCAAAAGATAGGCTGGGCATATATCTCATTTGTTGGCAAAAGCATGAAAAATGAAAATGTGAAACTGACCCCGAATTTGAAAAGTATGCACATACACATGGTTGGGGAACCCGAAGAATCATTTATTTTACATATACGACCTTTCCTTCAAAAGGCATATATCGCATTTATTGGCAAAAAACCAATTAAGCATGAACACTCGAAATGTGAAACTGACCTCAAATTCGAAAAGTATGCATATATTCAGGTTCCCCACTGCCTGGGGAACCTGAAAAAACGTGTTTTCCATATCCGACCTTTTCTTCAAAAGTAGGCTGGGCATATATCTCATTTGTTGGCAAAAGCATGAAAAATGAAAATGTGAAACTGACCCCAAATTTTAAAAGTATGCACATACACATACACTTTTTACAAACTACAAAAAACACCATTTTTAAGCATGAAATTTAACCCCGAATCGCATTCTGACGTCTGTTTTTACATTTGAGTCAAACAAAAAATTTTCGTCTCTGGAACCAAAAAATACCCTGACTCTCGAATAAGAAATTTCCTTCCCGGGACACCAAAATGGCTCAATTTTTAAAAACTACAAAAAGTACCATTTTTAAGCATGAAAAGTGGACATGTATTTTACATATACAACCTTTCCTTCAAAAGGCATATATCACATTTGTTGGTAAAATGCCAAGTAAGCATGAAAAGTGAAAATGAGTTTTCCGGATGCAACCTTTCCTTCAAAAGGAAGGCTGGGCATATATCTCATTTGTTGGCAAAAGCATAAAAAATGAAAAGGTGAATGACCCCAAATTTGAAAAGTATGCAGGTAGGCTGGGCATATATCACATTTGTTGGAAAAGAGCCAACTAAGGATGAATAGTGGAAATGTGAAACTGACCCCAAATTTGAAAAGTATGCATATACACAGGTTCCGCACAGGTTGGGGAACCCGAAAAACTAAGTGTTTTCCGGATGTAACCTTTCCTTCAAAACGTAGGCCTGAACGTATATCGCATTTGTTGGAAATAGCTAAAGCATGAAGACTCGAAATGTGAAACTGACCTCAAATTCGAAAAGTATGCATATATTCAGGTTACCCACAGTCTGCAGAACCCCCCAAAAATTGTGTTTTCCATATCCAATCTTTCCTTCAAAAGATAAGCCTGGCCATATATCACATTTGTTGGCAAAGAGCCAAGTTAGCATGAAAAGTGGAAATGTTAAACTGACCCCAAAGTTGAAAAGTATGCATATACACAGGTTCCCCGCAGGTTGGGGAACCCAAAAAAACAAGTGTTTTCCAGATGTAACCTTTCCTTCAAAACGTAGGCCTGAACGTATATCGTATTTGTTGGAAATAGCTAAAGCATGAAGACTCGAAATGTGAAACTGACCTCAAATTCGAAAAGTATGCATATATTCAGGTTACCCACAGTCTGCAGAACCCGAAAAAAATTGTGTTTTCCATATCCAATCTTTCATTCAAAAGTCAAGCCTGGGCATATATCACATTTGTTGGCAAAGAGCCAAGTTAGCATGAAAAGTGGAAATGTTAAACTGACCCCAAAGTTGAAAAGTATGCATATACACAGGTTCCCCACAGGTTGGGGAACCCGAAAAAACAAGTGTTTTCCAGATGTAACCTTTCCTTCAAAACGTAGGCCTGAACGTATATCGTATTTGTTGGAAATAGCTAAAGCATGAAGACTCGAAATGTGAAACTGACCTCAAATTCGAAAAGTATGCATATATTCAGGTTACCCACAGTCTGCAGAACCCGAAAAAAATTGTGTTTTCCATATCCAATCTTTCATTCAAAAGGCAAGCCTGGGCATATATCACATTTGTTGGCAAAGAGCCAAGTTAGCATGAAAAGTGGAAATGTTAAACTGACCCCAAAGTTGAAAAGTATGCATATACACAGGTTCCCCACAGGTTGGGGAACCCGAAAAAACAAGTGTTTTCCGGATGTAACCTTTCCTTCAAAACGTAGGCGTGAACGTATATCGCATTTGTTGGAAATAGCTAAAGCATGAATACTCGAAATGTGAAACTGACCTCAAATTCGAAAAGTATGCATATATTCAGGTTACCCACAGTCTGCAGAACCCCCCAAAAATTGTGTTTTCCATATCCAATCTTTCCTTCAAAAGGTAAGCCTGGGCATATATCACATTTGTTGGCAAAGAGCCAAGTTAGCATGAAAAGTGGAAATGTTAAACTGACCCCAAAGTTGAAAAGTATGCATATACACAGGTTCCCCACAGGTTGGGGAACCCGAAAAAACAAGTGTTTTCCGGATGTAACCTTTCCTTCAAAACGTAGGCCTGAAAGTATATCGCATTTGTTGGAAATAGCTAAAGCATGAAGACTCGAAATGTGAAACTGACCTCAAATTCGAAAAGTATGCATATATTCAGGTTACCCACAGTCTGCAGAACCCGAAAAAAATTGTGTTTTCCATATCCAAACTTTCCTTCAAAAGGCAAGCCTGGGCATATATCACATTTGTTGGCAAAGAGCATGAAAAGTGGAAATGTTAAACTGACCCCAAAGTTGAAAAGTATGCATATACACAGGTTCCCCACAGGTTGGGGAACCCGAAAAAGTAAGTGTTTTCCGGATGTAACCTTTCCTTCAAAACGTAGGCCTGAAAGTATATCGCATTTGTCGGAAATAGCTAAAGCATGAAGACTCGAAATGTGAAACTGACCTCAAATTCGACAAGTATGCATATATTCAGGTTCCCCACTGTCTGGGGAACCTGAAAAAACATCTCTTTTCCATATCCGACCTTTCCTTCAAAAGATAGGCTGGGCGTATATCTCATTTGTTGGCAAAAGCATGAAAAATGAAAATGTGAAATTGACCCCAAATTTGAAAAGTATGCACATACACATGGTTGGGGAACCCGAAGAATCATTTATTTTACATATACGACCTTTCCTTCAAAAGGCATATATCGCATTTATTGGCAAAAAACCAATTAAGCATGAACACTCGAAATGTGAAACTGACCTCAAATTCGAAAAGTATGCATATATTCAGGTTCCCCACTGCCTGGCGAACCTGAAAAAACGTGTTTTCCATATCCGACCTTTCCTTCAAAAGATAGGCTGGGCATATATCTCATTTGTTGGCAAAAGCATGAAAAATGAAAATGTGAAACTGACCCCGAATTTGAAAAGCATGCACATGCACATGGTTGGGGAACGCGAAGAATCATTTATTTTACATATACGACCTTTCCTTCAAAAGGCATATATCGCATTTATTGGCAAAAAACCAATTAAGCATGAACACTCGAAATGTGAAACTGACCTCAAATTCGAAAAGTATGCATATATTCAGGTTCTCCACTGCCTGGGGAACCTGAAAAAACGTGTTTTCCATATCCGACCTTTCCTTCAAAAGTAGGCTGGGCATATATCTCATTTGTTGGCAAAAGCATGAAAAATGAAAATGTGAAACTGACCCCAAATTTTAAAAGTATGCACATACACATACACTTTTTACAAACTACAAAAAACACCATTTTTAAGCATGAAATTTAACCCCGAATCGCATTCTAACGTCTGTTTTTACATTTGAGTCAAACAAAAAATTTTCGTCTCTGGAACCAAAAAATACCCTGACCCTCGAATAAGGAATTTCCTTCCCGGGACACCAAAATGGCTCAATTTTTAAAAACTACAAAAAGTACCATTTTTAAGCATGAAAAGTGGACATGTATTTTACATATACAACCTTTCCTTCAAAAGCCATATATCACATTTGTTGGTAAAATGCCAAGTAAGCATGAAAAGTGAAAATGAGTTTTCCGGATGCAACCTTTCCTTCAAAAGGAAGGCTGGGCATATATCTCATTTGTTGGCAAAAGCATAAAAAATGAAAAGGTGAATGACCCCAAATTTGAAAAGTATGCAGATAGGCTGGGCATATATCACATTTGTTGGAAAAGAGCCAACTAAGGATGAATAGTGGAAATGTGAAACTGACCCCAAATTTGAAAAGTATGCATATACACAGGTTGGGGAACCCGAAAAAACAAGTGTTTTCCGGATGTAACCTTTCCTTCAAAACCTAGGCTGAACGTATATCGCATTTGTTGGAAATAGCTAAAGCATGAAGACTCGAAATGTGAAACTGACCTCAAATTCGAAAAGTATGCATATATTCAGGTTACCCAGAGTCTGCAGAACCCCCCAAAAATTGTGTTTTCCATATCCAATCTTTCCTTCAAAAGGTAAGCCTGGCCATATATCACATTTGTTGACAAAGAGCCAAGTTAGCATGAAAAGTGGAAATGTTAAACTGACCCCAAAGTTGAAAAGTATGCATATACACAGGTTGGGGAAACCAAAAAAACAAGTGTTTTCCAGATGTAACCTTTCCTTCAAAACGTAGGCCTGAACGTATATCGTATTTGTTGGAAATAGCTAAAGCATGAAGACTCGAAATGTGAAACTGACCTCAAATTCGAAAAGTATGCATATATTCAGGTTACCCACATTCTGCAGAACGCGAAAAAAATTGTGTTTTCCATATCCAATCTTTCATTCAAAAGGCAAGCCTGGGCATATATCACATTTGTTGGCAAAGAGCCAAGTTAGCATGAAAAGTGGAAATGTTAAACTGACCCCAAAGTTGAAAAGTATGCATATACACAGGTTCCCCACAGGTTGGGGAACCCGAAAAAACAAGTGTTTTCCGGATGTAACCTTTCCTTCAAAACGTAGGCCTGAAAGTATATCGCATTTGTTGGAAATAGCTAAAGCATGAAGACTCGAAATGTGAAACTGACCTCAAATTCGAAAAGTATGCATATATTCAGGTTCCCCACTGTCTGGGGAACCTGAAAAAACATGTCTTTTCCATATCCGACCTTTCCTTCAAAAGATAGGCTGGGCATATATCTCATTTGTTGGCAAAAGCATGAAAAATGAAAATGTGAAACTGACCCCGAATTTGAAAAGTATGCACTTACACATGGTTGGGGAACCTGAAGAATCATTTATTTTACATATACGACCTTTCCTTCAAAAGGCATATATCGCATTTATTGGCAAAAAACCAATTAAGCATGAACACTCGAAATGTGAAACTGACCTCAAATTCGAAAAGTATGCATATATTCAGGTTCCCCACTGCCTGGGGAACCTGAAAAAATGTGTTTTCCATATCCGACCTTTCCTTCAAAAGTAGGCTGGGCATATATCTCATTTGTTGGCAAAAGCATGAAAAATGAAAATGTGAAACTGAGCCCAAATTTTAAAAGTATGCACATACACATACACTTTTTACAAACTACAAAAACACCATTTTTAAGCATGAAATTTAACCCCGAATCGCATTCTGACGTCTGTTTTTACATTTGAGTCAAACAAAAAATTTTCGTCTCTGGAACCAAAAAATACCCTGACCCTCGAATAAGGAATTTCTTTCCCGGGACACCAAAATGGTCAATTTTTAAAAACTACAAAAAGTACCATTTTTAAGCATGAAAAGTGGACATGTATTTTACATATACAACCTTTCCTTCAAAAGGCATATATCACATTTGTTGGTAAAATGCCAAGTAAGCATGAAAAGTGAAAATGAGTTTTCCGGATGCAACCTTTCCTTCAAAAGGAAGGCTGGGCATATATCTCATTTGTTGGCAAAAGCATAAAAAATGAAAAGGTGAATGACCCCAAATTTGAAAAGTATGCAGATAGGCTGGGCATATATCACATTTGTTGGGAAAGAGCCAACTAAGGATGAATAGTGGAAATGTGAAACTGACCCCAAATTTGAAAAGCATGCATATACACAGGTTGGGGAACCCGAAAAAAACAAGTGTTTTCCGGATGTAACCTTTCCTTCAAAACCTAGGCTGAACGTATATCGCATTTGTTGGAAATAGCTAAAGCATGAAGACTCGAAATGTGAAACTGACCTCAAATTCGAAAAGTATGCATATATTCAGGTTACCCACAGTCTGCAGAACCCCCCAAAAAATGTGTTTTCCATATCCAATCTTTCCTTCAAAAGGTAAGCCTGTCCATATATCACATTTGTTGGCAAAGAGCATGAAAAGTGGAAATGTTAAACTGACCCCAAAGTTGAAAAGTATGCATATACACAGGTTCCCCACAGGTTGGGGAACCCGAAAAAACAAGTGTTTTCCGGATGTAACCTTTCCTTCAAAACGTAGGCGTGAACGTATATCGCATTTGTTGGAAATAGCTAAAGCATGAAGACTCGAAATGTGAAACTGACCTCAAATTCGAAAAGTATGCATATATTCAGGTTACCCACAGTCTGCAGAACCCCCCAAAAATTGTGTTTTCCATATCCAATCTTTCCTTCAAAAGGTAAGCCTGGCCATATATCACATTTGTTGGCAAAGAGCCAAGTTAGCATGAAAAGTGGAAATGTTAAACTGACCCCAAAGTTGAAAAGTATGCATATACATAGGTTCCCCACAGGTTGGGGAAACCGAAAAAACAAGTGTTTTCCAGATGTAACCTTTCCTTCAAAACGTAGGCCTGAAAGTATATCGCATTTGTTGGAAATAGCTAAAGCATGAAGACTCGAAATGTGAAACTGACCTCAAATTCGAAAAGTATGCATATATTCAGGTTACCCACAGTCTGCAGAACCCGAAAAAAATTGTGTTTTCCATATCCAATCTTTCCTTCAAAAGGCAAGCCTGGGCATATATCACATTTGTTGGCAAAGAGCATGAAAAGTGGAAATGTTAAACTGACCCCAAAGTTGAAAAGTATGCATATACACAGGTTTCCCACAGGTTGGGGAACCCGAAAAAACAAGTGTTTTCCGGATGTAACCTTTCCTTCAAAACGTAGGCCTGAAAGTATATCGCATTTGTCGGAAATAGCTAAAGCATGAAGACTCGAAATGTGAAACTGACCTCAAATTCGAAAAGTATGCATATATTCAGGTTCCCCACTGTCTGGGGAACCTGAAAAAACATCTCTTTTCCATATCCGACCTTTCCTTCAAAAGATAGGCTGGGCATATATCTCATTTGTTGGCAAAAGCATGAAAAATGAAAATGTGAAATTGACCCCAAATTTGAAAAGTATGCACATACACATGGTTGGGGAACCCGAAGAATCATTTATTTTACATATACGGCCTTTCCTTCAAAAGGCATATATCGCATTTATTGGCAAAAAACCAATTAAGCATGAACACTCGAAATGTGAAACTGACCTCAAATTCGAAAAGTATGCATATATTCAGGTTCCCCACTGCCTGGCGAACCTGAAAAAACGTGTTTTCCATATCCGACCTTTCCTTCAAAAGATAGGCTGGGCATATATCTCATTTGTTGGCAAAAGCATGAAAAATGAAAATGTGAAACTGACCCCGAATTTGAAAAGCATGCACATGCACATGGTTGGGGAACCCGAAGAATCATTTATTTTACATATACGACCTTTCCTTCAAAAGGCATATATCGCATTTATTGGCAAAAAACCAATTAAGCATGAACACTCGAAATGTGAAACTGACCTCAAATTCGAAAAGTATGCATATATTCAGGTTCTCCACTGCCTGGGGAACCTGAAAAAACGGGTTTTCCATATCCGACCTTTCCTTCAAAAGTAGGCTGGGCATATATCTCATTTGTTGGCAAAAGCATGAAAAATGAAAATGTGAAACTGACCCCAAATTTTAAAAGTATGCACATACACATACACTTTTTACAAACTACAAAAAACACCATTTTTAAGCATGAAATTTAACCCCGAATCGCATTCTAACGTCTGTTTTTACATTTGAGTCAAACAAAAAATTTTCGTCTCTGGAACCAAAAAATACCCTGACCCTCGAATAAGGAATTTCCTTCCCGGGACACCAAAATGGCTCAATTTTTAAAAACTACAAAAAGTACCATTTTTAAGCATGAAAAGTGGACATGTATTTTACATATACAACCTTTCCTTCAAAAGGCATATATCACATTTGTTGGTAAAATGCCAAGTAAGCATGAAAAGTGAAAATGAGTTTTCCGGATGCAACCTTTCCTTCAAAAGGAAGGCTGGGCATATATCTCATTTGTTGGCAAAAGCATAAAAAATGAAAAGGTGAATGACCCCAAATTTGAAAAGTATGCAGATAGGCTGGGCATATATCACATTTGTTGGAAAAGAGCCAACTAAGGATGAATAGTGGAAATGTGAAACTGACCCCAAATTTGAAAAGTATGCATATACACAGGTTGGGGAACCCGAAAAAACAAGTGTTTTCCGGATGTAACCTTTCCTTCAAAACCTAGGCTTAACGTATATCGCATTTGTTGGAAATAGCTAAAGCATGAAGACTCGAAATGTGAAACTGACCTCAAATTCGAAAAGTATGCATATATTCAGGTTACCCAGAGTCTGCAGAACCCCCCAAAAATTGTGTTTTCCATATCCAATCTTTCCTTCAAAAGGTAAGCCTGGCCATATATCACATTTGTTGGCAAAGAGCCAAGTTAGCATGAAAAGTGGAAATGTTAAACTGACCCCAAAGTTGAAAAGTATGCATATACACAGGTTGGGGAAACCAAAAAAACAAGTGTTTTCCAGATGTAACCTTTCCTTCAAAACGTAGGCCTGAACGTATATCGTATTTGTTGGAAATAGCTAAAGCATGAAGACTCGAAATGTGAAACTGACCTCAAATTCGAAAAGTATGCATATATTCAGGTTACCCACATTCTGCAGAACCCGAAAAAAATTGTGTTTTCCATATCCAATCTTTCATTCAAAAGGCAAGCCTGGGCATATATCACATTTGTTGGCAAAGAGCCAAGTTAGCATGAAAAGTGGAAATGTTAAACTGACCCCAAAGTTGAAAAGTATGCATATACACAGGTTCCCCACAGGTTGGGGAACCCAAAAAAACAAGTGTTTTCCGGATGTAACCTTTCCTTCAAAACGTAGGCCTGAAAGTATATCGCATTTGTTGGAAATAGCTAAAGCATGAAGACTCGAAATGTGAAACTGACCTCAAATTCGAAAAGTATGCATATATTCA